>OX401417.1:11036416-11135983 GCA_947846245.1 Cerastoderma edule | reverse complement strand
TCCTACAAACGACTGCTATTAATAGAAACTGGATTAGCCCGGACTATTCTAATTACTTCGGAGGCGGTGCGTCAAACTCCTCATAGTGATCTCCCCTTGCTACGCTGCATCGACCACTGCCACCACAAGATTTTTCATCCAGATTTGGATGAAATTCAAATGATGCTGTTTTGTTAAGAGATTACCGGATATCTTAGTTAATTTAGTAACAATATCTTGTTGTATTAATTTCTGACCAGTTAAGTTGAAAAAAAAATTGGTTTTGTTTATAAATAAAGCACTAATGGATTACATTTTTTTAGTTTTGCCGCCATCTTGTTATGCCATTTTCGTTTTTAAGTAGGTGGTCACGTGACATTTGTGATGGCAGCGATCATCCCCATACAGGATCACTGAGAGGAGTTATGGCGGTGCGTATCATTCAGCGTAAGAGAGAGGACTTTTTGGTGGAGTATAATGAGAGCAAATATTTTCATACGGGATCAATCGGCTCACTTCATTTGGTTCTGTCTTTCTGGAACAGGCTTCATAAATATAAAACGGATGAATATGTCAACATATTTGGTGTGCTCCGGTTTTTGACCTGTATAGAACTATGTCGTTGTCGTTGGTCCTTGAAAGTAATTCTTAAATCAGAGTCCAAAGTTACTTCTATTGAAACTAGTATAGATCTACGTGGACTATGTTGATACTGTATGATTGATTCTATTGCATGTGTCTGCCATGTTACATATAGAAGTTTTTTCTATACAGTTAAAATACGTTTAAACATATGGCAATATTGACCTGTAAAAGGATCAAACCTATTTTGCTTGAGAAACAAAAACTAGTAAATTGAACAGTAAAAGGTAAAGTAAAGGTGAAGGTTATTATAGTGTCATCCCTATTGAAAGGGCCAGCCAGTTTGGGCTTATGAGACACTTTTCACTGATTATACCAAGTACCTCCCAACTTATATCACTATGCCAGGCGCCTAACGGATATTAGTCGGTAACCATTTAATCTAACTAGATCGCGGCTCACAAACCGGCCATTTCGGAAGGTTAAATGAAGTAAGCAACGCTTAGAAAACATTATTTATCGGGAGATCTTCTGTATAAGGATTAGGTATCACAAACACATTGTATGAGGCATGATGCTGTGTAACAACTTTTCAGTTATACCACGCCTGTAATTTGGTTCACCAGGGCAAGGCTTACACTCCGAAGTCCTCTGTCGAAGGACACTCTAGTCATCTTTATCTGGTTTGGTTTTCAAATGGGTTCTACCTGGCTTGACCAGCCCTTATGGGCAGGTGAGTGTGGGGTATTCCTTTATCACTAAGAGTCGGGCATTACAACAACATTTAAATATTGTCGGCGCGATGTAAAACCAATAAAAACAAACAAAGGCACGGTTATAGGGGCAATATTTGGCATGCAGTAACAAAGACCACTTTTACATTAGGAAAGTGCCCATAATGACGTTACATCTAAATAAATATATTTTTCTAAATGAATAATGGGTATCTGGCAGAAAATTCGGTTTATGTCTGACTAAATGAATGGGTCAGATACAAATATCGAGATAATTACAGTTTCGAAATGAGTATGCTCCCTTGCGTTATTATTATTGTTTACAAATTTGTTAATGTTATACCCTTCAAAGCTATCATTTCAGCCATTTTCGCTGCGAATGTTGCACATAATTACCAGGATGTATTATCGATTCCTTAGAAAGCTCGCTTTGATAACCTTCTCGTTTCCCTCTAGTCTTGGTATTAACCAAGGGTATGATACGTATTTAACAAAAGAAATAAGGATTTTTTGCTGCATTGCATTAAAAGACTTGACAAGTTTGATGTTGTATTTTTATTATTTTTTTGTCATTTCCATACTTAACAATGGCTGTCAGTGAAAGAGCGGTTATTTCCACGATTCCAAAGACTGCATATTAACCAAATGCGTATGGTTGGAATAAAGTCTCTCTAAATAGCGTTTTAAAATTACGGTGCTTTGTCTTTGCTTGGCTAGATAAACATTTTTCCAAACAAATGGTTTTAGAAACTATCTAATAAAAGAAACAATTTGACATTACTGCCAAATCGTCTGTTTTCAACCTTTTTGTCGGGTTTATTCTTCTGTCAAATGATTCCGTCTAAATATTTGTTAACCCTTTACCAAACAATAACGACATTTAACCGCTTTGATGTAGAGGGCTCTGAAAAACATTGTTGGAAAAGGAGAAATTGCTCGTAACGAGCAATTTTTCCTTTTCCCACAATGATTTCTGTCCTACCAGAAAATTATTTTTCAATTTCTTCACATTTTGAAATGTCGTCTGTAAACTCCTTCAATTTGGTACAGTCGAAAATTTGGCGTTTGGTAAAGGGTTAAGGGAAATCGGGGCGCTAGTGCACAAAACGATGCTATATTATGTTGTATCAAATATCCTTTCTGTCTGAGAGGAAACTGATTTTTAAGACGTATTGCTTTCCCTGTTACCAAGGGTGCCATTGAGCCATCATAATTCGCATTGGTATATTGTTTGGTATTTGGTACATTTACTAGAACTGTATCACAAATGGAACAAATTTGCGTCTTGATCTTATATGAAACTGACTTTTTAGTCGTAACGCTTTCCATTTTTACCATGACAATAAATGGAGAGAAGTCATAACTTCAACGGTGGCTGGGTGTTTGGTGCATGTATAAATACTGAATCGCAACTTGTACACACTCTTTTTATTTGTTTTTATTTTAATCCATAGAGCAGGATCTTCAGATGTAATACATCTCTAATTACCGATAAAGCTATGCAGAAGAAAATTCCATATGGGTGAATTACGGATAATTGTATATACTTGTATACATCCCCATTTAAAGCATTAATTTTCAAAAAGTTTCCAAACAGATACATGTCTTCAAACTATGGTTTCAATTTCATTTGTCGTCAGCACATGATTTTACATTTTATTTCGACAACACAAACAAGTCGTCGAGAAGAGTTCGAAATGTAAAGATTACCAAAGGTCGGTCCTGATATCTTGTGATGGAGTTGGTCTAGCATGGGAACTGCCTTTAGGTTTTCCCCAATACAAAGAAACCGCGACTTTTTTGGATAATTAGTTTCGCTTAATGAAATATCTCTTTGAGTCGGGATATAAATTGGTTTGTTGGGGGGGGACTTGATTGAATAACGTTCGGCGCAATACAGAGTGTCGATTCATATCATGGCCCTTTCCGGTTAAAATGACAAACGCGAACTAAAAAAAATGACGTAACAAAAATACAATGCGTGCAAAACTTGTATACAGAGTTTCGATTCATATCATTTTCTTTTCTGATTAAAATGAAAAACGAGAATACAAGACAATTACATAACAAAATACAGGAATGCGAACAAAACTTGTATACAGAGTTTCTATTCATAGCACGTCCCTTTCCTGTTTGAAAGAAATCTCTAATACAGGAAATCAACAATTCAAATGACAGAAATGCATCTAAGACTTGTATGCAGATCGTTGATTTCTTTAACCACGTTTGAACGCATAGCGAAATCTATGAAGTGACAAATGATTTCCACCATTACGAGCAAACTACGCGTAATCCAAGAGGAAACGACGAAAGATTACACCATTTCTATCGTCCCACGTTATAGAGTGTATTGACAAGCTAAATCTAGAAACGAACACAACAACAATACAAAAGATGAAATACTTAGAGAAATGTTTCAAAATCTCTTATGCAGGAAATCAACAATTCAAATGTCGGAAATGCGTGCATGATTTTATGCAGAGTGCCAATTCCTATCACCATGTTTTTTTTCAAGTTTGAACGTATAGCTAAAACTTTAAAGTATAATTAACAAGATTCCACAAATGCGAGCCAAAAAAGTAGAAGTGTCTTCAGATTGTATCATTTCTATCGTCTTACTTTATAGTGTGAATGGAGATGCTTAAACTGGAAAATAACAAAATAATAATTAAAAAAAACGCGCAATATTTGAAGAAATGTAACATAACATAACATAACATGATTTTATTAAGACATTATGCACACAAGCTTATAGTCAATACATATATAATTAATTACATGCGATTGATATGGTAGTCTATATTATTTAGTGTGTCGAATTTTATAATCAAGCTTTCATTTGATTGCATAGTCAAATATACATAATTGGTTCCAATCGCATAGATTTTTTTCTTTGAATGCATAGGTAAAACTATAAAGTAGCAAACAAAATTCCACGAATGCACGCAAATAAGAAGAAGTATTTACAGATTGTACAATTTTCTATCGTCTCGCTTTACAGTGTGAATGGAGAGGCCTAAACTAGAAAATAACACAACAACAACACGAAAAAAAGAAACACGTAACACTTTTCGGTTCTAATACATAGCGAAAACTATAAAATAACAAACAAACTTTATGTCCATTTCTATCATCTCACTTTCCAGCGTGGATGGACTGCTAGAACTATAAAATAAAGAAATGGCAATACGAAAAAGGCGCGCAATACTTCGAGAAATGTATACAGAGGGTACTTCCTTGTCATCCCGCGTTTTAGTTTGAGAGGGAACATCAAAATAGCACAACTTCTACAAAAATGAGGAAGTATTGGAGAAAAAAAATGAATTACTCTGAAATAGAATATAACGTCGGAGAATTGAGTAATAGTATGCGTTGGCAGTTTATCTATTGGTTCTGAGTAAGTGGTTAGCATCGGGGAACGAGGGTTGCGGGTTCGAATCACATAAGACATTTTGTCTGCTGTTCCATTAGTGTACATTCGGCGCCAATATTGGTTTTGATTTCAGGAAATAGAAGTGAAAGTAATTGAACTATGTTGTAAGAACTTGTACTCACATAAATGGGAACAACATGGAATATTCAACAAACTGACGTGGAAAAAGGTGGAATTGTGAATGAAAAGCAAGCAGATCCCAGAAAGTTTGACTTTTAAACTTCAGAGCCCGAATGAAATAATAAAGTTATGCTTATCGATGCTTTGTGAAATTGTCCGCATTTAAAAAACCAAAACTCATGGGTCCAAATCTAGTTTATTTTAATCTTATTTATTCTACATCGAATGTGTAATAAGTTCTCACGTCATAGATTGATTCTTCTCGATTTCTCGTCCTCATTTGTATGCAGTATTCGTGCGGAATTTTGATTCGGTTAGATACAAAGCACAATTTACGCAAGACCTGCAGTCGGAAACGACACATTTCTCATGCATTATGCTGGAAAACTGGTGCACCATTCTTCTTCCCAGATGGACCAGGAAATAACCTGAATATAGTAGTCCTTTCGCCACATGCGCCAGTACGAGGATAACCCTATGTGGTTTGGGTACCTTATTCGTAGAAGAATGCTGGTTTATCAAATTACGACGCCATTCCTTTTCGAAAACCAAATTGATTACAATCGTGCTGGGCACTACTACCGTGAGTCCTTATTAGGCGGTCGATTTCGAATGCATCTCGGAAAAATCTCACCAAAACGCTATCAACGCTCTTAATTGAAAGTAATATTTTATTTGGCAAGATTGTAGAAATTCAATAACAACTTCATTCATCTTTTCCCAGGAAAACAGGCTTGAGCTATTTGTCATACTCTAGGAACCATGCGAAGAAACAAACACAATTCTTCTTGAGACCATCTAATACAGCTGTAAAAATAAAAAAGCAACACGTTGACATGGTCCGTTTGTTATCTGTGGTTTGACGATTGTATTTAACATTGTCTCAATTATATCGTGGCTGATATCACTATCTACATTAAGCACCGATACATGCTTATGACTTTCCCTCAAAAATATTGCATGGTAATCTTCAAAATATATTAACTGCTTTCCCATGTGAACATAATTGACTAGAAACGGATAAATAATTTCACGTTGATTTTAGCTAACGTGAGCTGAGCATTGAACTAGGGACTAACATATTCCAAGTTGGACTTACAACTTGCGGAGAGGGTAGAAAGGGGTTGATCAAAGGTCTAAAAATGCATTTAAAAGATGCGAAATTGGCCGATAAGACCTCATGGCGTTTGAAATTATGTTTATTTTAGTTGGATGGCTTTGGAAATTGGTTCCTGACATAAACCCATTACCAAACAATAACGACATTTGACCAATTTGTTTCAGTCGACCCTGGAAAACATGGTGGGAAAATGAGAAATTGCTCTTCACGAGCAAATTCTCTTTTTCCCACAATGTTTTCTGTCCTACTAGAAAATTGTTTTACAATTTCCGCAAATTTTGAAATGTCGTCTTCAAACTCTTTCGATTCAGGGCAGTCTAAAATTTTGCGTTTGGTAAAAGGTTAAACACAATGCTTGATAAAAGACCACACTTATAACTGCATATAAACGTGGGATCCTTATTTTTTAATCCATTTGGTGAAAACGAAGTAGAAATTGACATAACATGATTTAAAGACATCTGGATAAAATTGACAGGGGAGACAATACGATTTCTTTAGGATGATTTTAGTTATTATGACTTAAGTCCCCTCACTCATGTGGCATTCTACTCAGACACCAATTCTTTTCACAATTGATTTTCTTCCTTTTACGATCTATTTAATGACATTATGTTAGATATCGCATTATACATTCATTTATGATCAGACATTAAATGCCGTTCCCCAGGTTTATTCACACTGTGTTCAATTCAGATGAAAAAATATACTAAGCATGAATCAGGTGCAAACTGATTAAAAACTCACGGCTGTTATAGAAAATGGCATAAACAGAAAACAGGCAGTGGGAAGTCAAAGGAATTGGACAAACGAGTTATTTAAATAAGGGAATTTTCAAAGGCATGATATATCAACAAATGACTATTGATTTGGTACATCGTCTTGTTTCGGGTTGTACCTTATTGTCAAGTTATCCAAGGTAATAACTGAGGGGGTCGAAATAGTTTCAACAAGCTAAAAATAGTGTCCGCAACTATAGAAATAGTGTCAACAACTGAAATGTCAGCAAGTTCAAAATAAGTTCTAATGTGTTTTACACAGTTTTTAGAGTTTAAAATAGAATTTTATGAACTTTAATAAACCGTAGAAAGCATGTGTTGTAAGAAAAAAGGAAGTTCTGTTGTCGAAATGAAATAGCTTTTCAGATATATCGTTATATGGAACCTTAAGCAGAAAAACAATCTGAATCTAAGTTAACATTTCTTCACCAGTTACTGTAGAAACGGTTGTTTGGTATTTCGAGTCAAAACGTGAATATATGTCCAATTGGTTGATTTTTTCATAACCGTGCAATAACTCTACGGGTATTTATCAAATAGCGTGTATTTTCCACAAGTTTAATGAACTACAATCAAAAGTCCTGAATAAAATCAGAACTTCTAAAACCCAGGAAGTGTCGTCGAGAAGAATAAATTGCTAAAACGTCGTGCGATTTCGTTCTTTATTTTGTGTAGCGAAAACTTGGAGGATTGCAACCAAGAAAACAACAACAACAACGTGTGTTACGTACAACAACAACCGGAAACGGAAATTAAATTTCCTCAGCAACGTTGTTAGCAACCACACGATTTCAAGTCCTTTTAACCTTTATTTATACTGCTCTTGATCCTGTTCATGACAGTGAATGACATTTCAACAATTCTGAAGTTAAGTGTGTATTGACAATACCATTAACAAGTGGGAGAACATAAATTGATAAGAAATCAAAAGTTCCCGATTATATTTTACGTGTGTATTCATCTGTAACACTATTTCCCGCAAATACTCGCGTGTGTTGACGATCATTTGAAGTGAAAAGTGTTTGGGTCTATGTTGGATAGTGAAGTGATTTAATAGCACACGATGGCACAAGGAGATCCCGCTAAATGGCATATGCCTGGTTGGAGAATTGAACAGAAGTATGGCAACGGAGTTTTAATTGGAAACTGGTCGGAGGACCGATACACGGTGAGTAGAACTCCAGACATTTTGATAAGTTTGTTTACTCTGAATCAGACTCCATTTAAATCCCAATATCAAAGGGTGCTGACTTGGGTTTTTTCCCAATCTATCTTCATATGCTGACATCTATCTAGTCAAAATAATTTGATGTGAAGATTGCTTTTTATTTTCTGATGGGATAAAAGTGGGTCTGATGAGTCTTCCAACATTTCAAAAAATATTCGACCATCCTCCATTAGATGAATCCTTTGAAAGTTTGATATGACAGGAGATATGGCTCCATGCAAACTCTTCTCAATATTTCCCGATCACATCAAATTAGTTTGACTATACTGTCAGGTAAAGATCAGTCTTTCTAAATCATGATTCAGGACTGCATACATAAGAAGTATGGTGCGTATTACCGTCATATATGTATTACCGACGATTCCAGAAGTTTCCAGATTTCTGGCGCATGCATCCACCGATCAGATAACTGCTGCTGTGATTAGTTTGTTGTTTCAAGAACCATTGCACAACGTCTTTTTTACGGATAAATAACAGTATTACAAAATACTAATGATAAAGGCAGGGAAATGTTAATTTTCAAGGTGGATTTCTTTATCTGATTATGATTTTGATTTATGTGTAGAAACTCAATGAACAAATTTGCCAAAAAATGTTTCAAATGACATGGCAGACAGCTCTTGTTTACGAATTGACCTCTAACCATTTTTTCCAGATGGATAAACAAGTTAATTTAAACAATCATCGGTAATTGGGAGTTTCTGTGCCTTTTTTTTAGCCTCAACATTGCAATCTTAAAATTTCTTTTCTAAGGTAACAACCAGTTTATTGTACTTATTTATGATGGTGATTAACAAAAATATTAATGAATATGCATATTAACCTTAAAATATTTAAATAAATAGGGTTGGAATTAATATAATCCAAATTTGCTTCTTAGGCCAACGGTATTTGGTATACCCAGTATATGCCATACTCGTGCTGCATGTTGATTAAATGATAGGTTGAAAAGTAGACTGATTATTCACGGGAACCGAATCCATGACCTTTGTGTCCTGAGGTCAATTTTCTTCCCTTGGACCACTGCATGCCCTCACCCTATCAAGAATGTCTTGATTCTATTTTCTGCCCAGAATACTAGTAGAAGCTGACATGTTAACACATTAGATTAACTACCATCTAGACTGATGGGTACCCCCACACTGGTGTATATTTTTTTTATTCCCACTATGCTGATAATAGGTAATAACATTTGTTTACCTATTTGCATAACAGGTTCATGTGATCTTATTAAACTTATTCAACCAATTTAAGACAAATGGACGACATTGGCACAGTGGTATCGCATTGGCCTCTTGTACCGAGGGTCCCAGGTTTGATCCCCATGAGGCAGGTAAAAGTTGCTGGGACTAATCCTCAAACTGCACTAGTACTGATTTAGCTACTTAACGGCCCTGCGACAAACTTATCCAGATCCAGACATGTCAGACCTAGAGAGATTGTGCAGTGATTTGGACACTTTTCCCTGCAAAGAATCTAAAAAAGACAAATCATAATAAAGCTTTCTGAAAATCTTATCAGTCCTTGGGGTCTGCAAGCTTGAAAATCTACTGGTCCTCTGCAAAAATTGTCGGTCAAGGACCAGCTACTTCAGAGGCAATGTAGAACCCTGCGATTACATGATTCTTATTTCCCAATTGTTCAAAGAAAAATTTCCTGTATTTATTTTATTATATATGTTCATGCTCTCAAGAGGTATTGCAGAGTAAATAGACAAGGATTTGCAAATCATTATTTATATGAACTACTTACTTAAACAGTTTATATGAGGAGATTTGAGTAGCCTTAAAAAAGATTTAAACAAGATTTTTAAGCAATTGTAAGTACTGATTTATGGCTCTTGAACATACGTCCTTGTTCTATCTCTATTACTTCACAGAGGTTCACAAACAGAATAAATCATTTGATATCAATTACTTGAGCCATATTTTACTCAAGGCTACACACTATACTTGCATAATTTATGATTCAAACAGAATTAATGAAATTTCAAAAGACTGAACCCACTACTCACAAGTTCAAATTCATGATTCTTGTATCCTGAAACAGTGGTGCAGCATTTTCAATAAGAACAGGCTGCAAGCCTAAATGACCGCTTCAAATTATGTTTTGGCTGGTTCAAATTTACAGAGATGTTAAGAACCCCCATGAATGTAATGAGCCTTTGCTTTCGCTCTCATCAAAAATACATAAATATAATCGAGGTTTTAACCCATTCTTGTGGGGATTTTTTAACATATATTCAATGTAAATTGGCATGAACAGACAAAATAGGTTTTTATTTAAAGATAAGAATATTTGCAGAACTAAACGTTGCTCATGTCACAGTGCCTTCAAAAATCCTCTGTAATGGAGGGGTATAGGCCAAAAACATATCCAGGAAAAAGATGACAATATATTTCCCTAAATTAGGAGGAAAATACTTTTACACAAACATATATACTAAATCAAGCAGCAAGTTTAATATGCAGGAACTAACAGGCAAATTGGTGTCAGCACTGGTCCCATATCCAGGAAGCATTCATCAAGAGTGATTAATCTACGTTGTAAGAACTTGTTTCACAATCAATGTAAATTAAATACAGTCAAACTTGTGTTAAGAGGCCAGCCTATGGGACAGAGTAAATTGGCTGTTTAAGGCAGGTTGGCTGCTTAACACAAATTGATTTACTCTATAAATCTAACAATGGGACTTTCTGTAGTGGCTGTTTAAGGCAGGTTGACTGCTTAAAAGGATGGCTGCTTAACACAAGTTAGACTGTATGATTAAACTAGCAGGAGTGGATTAAATAAGCTTCAGGCTTTCATCTCGGCACTTTCAAATCGCTGTTTATTTGGATTGTGTATGGGACCCTCAGTAGAAGAGGATGGTGCCCTACAACTGTGTATCTGTCGTCCATCAAGTATGTAATAATCCCTTGTAAATTATAAATGATTTTACTATTTTTTATTTCCAGTTCCAAAGAGGAAACATTGGTCACAACAGTACACACAGAACGGATTTCCGAAACTACGGATCTCACAGACCCGACGTGATCGTTCGAAGGAAGGCTCTACTGCGTAACGACGGTCTCGGTCCAGAGAACCTGTTCTATCACCATGGTAAACGATACACCAACAACATGATCTCATGGTACGACGAGCACTATAATGGTCGATGGAGAGAAAACACTTTCCCACCAAGCCGTGAGTGGAACGGTCACCAGCTGGCCTGGGGTCCAGAGAGATCTGACTATCCGTTACAAGGTAAACTTTGAGCCGATTCAGATAGGGGTGCCATAAACCAAATGTCTGTATTGTCCAAAAGCCTTAACCCTTTACCAAGCGCCAAATTTTCAACTGTCCTGAATTGAAAGAGTTTGCAGACGACATTTCAAAATGAAAAATAATCTTCTGATAGAGCAGAAAACATTGTGGGAAAAGGAGAAATTGCTCTTTACGAGCAATTTTCTCCTTTTCCAGCAATGTTTGCCAGAGTGGTCTGCAACAAACTGGTCAAGTGTCGTTTTTTTGTTTGGTAATGGGTTAAGGTAAAATGCCAATAATCTACCATTTTTAAACTCATTCTGTCCTCAATTTACTTTGGTCGTGCTCAGTATACACCAGTCTGGGTCGATACTATTTAGTTTAATGTGAATAGTTCTGGTCCCAACAGATGTATATGCTTCTCTTTTAGAGTTCTGTTATAGTAATTCTTTGGTATTTCCTCTCTAGAAGCATATGGTGGTAGTGGTGGTGGTGGTGGTTGTAGTGGTGGTGGTTGTGGTATGGGGCACAAAAGTGTAGTCACCACCATGGTGTTGCAAAAGGAGATTCTTTGCATATATGAACCTTTACCTTCTTTTTAACTTGAAATATTGTTAGCAAAGTCAAAAATGTAGCAATAATAACTAAAACTTTTAAACTTTGCTTTAGGTTGAAGACATTCTTTTAGAATTGATTGAAATTATAACCAACAGAGCAAGTAGATATTCCCCAAGACACAGTCACATCTGATCAGTGAAACGCACAATCATTCCCTGTTCAATAGTAATGCATCAGACTTTCAAATTTGCATTAAATGAATGTTCCAAGAATATTACAAGATCAAGAAAGAATGGAAATACCAATGGTTTGATGCAAGACTACTGAAGATGTTTCACTTTTGTCTTATTTTTTCTTTAGTCTTACATTGAACCATGGGTAGTCGTTCTGATTTAAATTACATTTTCTTGAAAATGACATTAACCCAATACAAGCAGAGAAATAGAAAGTGAGTACTGCATATTACAAAAGCAGGCAGATATACATGTATATAAAATGGAGGGCTAATATTGTGAATAACAGCCAGTCTGTGCACAGCGACCACTTCAGGTACTTCCCTTCACTGGCTGTTGTACACAGATTTTACTGTATACTGAGAGTTAACTGCAACACTTGAGCAGGTGCTTCAAAATAGTGAAATGGCTCGCTAAAGTATTATACTAAACCTTCAAATTCTTTACATGAATATGTTTTTACTTTGTATGAAATCCAAAGAACCATCCCCCTTGAATGTCCATACAAAGTGTAAGTGATGTTATATAGTTTATGGGATATAGTTACTGGTGGAATGTTTTTGTATGCCCATCATCAAAGTGAAGATTTCTCTTACAAAGGCATTACACGATGTCAAGGGTTCAATGCAAGACTATAGTAAGTGCTCCATAATCATGAAGCACTTACTATAGTATTGCATTGAACCCTCAAATTGTTATAGATTTGTTAATGTTTACTTATGTTTTTATGTTATTGACTTCATTTTATTTACTTTTTATTCCCTATTTAAAAGATTTAGCTGGTGAGTGTTTGAGCCTGCTTAACAAATTGGTTTTGATCTTGTTAGCTTTAATTGTGAGTACTTGAAAAAAGATTATGACTCTACTTTTCATTAGGGATGAAAAAACAATCATGTATTCTCCATCGTTGATATAAATATACATGAAAAGATGGTAAATTGCTTATAGCAATTCCTTCTTGTTTCATTCTGTTTTTGAAGATTTTCATTTTTAAACAAGATGTAATGTGACAATGGTGTTAGGGAAAAGTATTGTCTTATCTATAAATGCCAGTCTTTTCAGTATTGTTAATTTAATAATTGAGATAGTCAGGTATGTTGTATTTGGTAAGGAGTTTATATTTGAAGAAGAAAAAAAAGATTTCGCTCATTTTGAGCAAGTTACTTTTACCAAATCAATTTAGTATACAAATTCATAAAAAAAAAAAAACAGAAAAATTGGGTTTTACAGTTTAAAAGCATGATATTGTACAAACTGTGTACATTAGATTACGGCATATTGGTACATATCAAATTTTAATTGCAAGCCATTAGCTACAAATTGCTTATATAAACCTTTTTGAATTTGAACACTGTGTTAATTCATTTTAGGACGTTTAACAAGCATTATAGGATTATTGACAACTGTCAATTTTCTTACAACAGCAAACAAATATGCCAACAGTTACTGTTAATCCTTAAGTAGATGCAATATAACTGCTTTTCTCACAATATGGATTTCGTTGGTATATATGTTAATTGTTTGTTTTTAAATGTCATGTTTTGTTGTGTTTGTTTCAGTCTCTAGGGACAGCTTTAATCGTGGAGGTTAGCTGGGTTATATTATCCACCAAAAGATTTTACCTTTCACCATGTTTTAAATTTGCATATACCCTAATAAAAGTTGCTTGTTCACATTTAAAAAAAAATCAAAGGCGTGACAGAATATCATTAAAACAAGACAGTTTTCATATTGTTGCTTGATATTAAATGAAAAAAAAGTTATTGAAAGCATAATTAATACTGCCAGTACAGGAATTTTCAATGCAATGTAAGTGTGTATAGTCTATAACTCTGTATGCAGTAGATCCCAAACCCTTGCAACACTTTGGGAGCTTAAATACATTTTGGTTCACTTAATGTAGGCTCTACAAACTTGAATACGGTATAATATTGTTTCAATTGGCTATACTCCAGCATGTTTTATACAACAGTACAGTTGCTGTTGTACTGTTTTAAAGAAATAAGGTTTTAAGTTCCAAATTTCCTCACATCTGTGAACAAACAACTTTAGAAAAAAAGAGGGAAAGTTACAGATTCTGTATCAAAGAAACATTGCTAATTCTTTACCAATTTTTTTTTTAAATATCGATAAGGAGGATCAATCTTCCAAATGTTTAACTATGTATTTGCTTTTTCTCTAAACCCCCTATACTGTGTGTACTCATTAGAATCGTATTGACAAGACAATTCTGAAGAGTATTTATAAAATAGGCTTTTCTTATTAGATTATATGATATTGCCTTCAATAAGACTTTGATGAACAGACTACTAATTATTAAACCATATTGTCTGTATGCATTAGAATTTTCTTATTGAGTTCCAACAACATAAGATCAATAGTAAGAATGCTAGCTCTGTAATTTTCCCCTTTCCCTCTTACACCTCTACCCATCTCCCATGATGATCAATGGTCAATATAAGAGGCATATTCCCCTTGGCCAACTTTCTTTGTTCTCAAAACTCTATATTAACCCTTAGAGTGCTGGGTAATTTTCTAGAAATAGATTTTTGTGTCGTCTGCTTTCCAAAACCTTAAATATCTACTGAATTTTGACAAGGAAAGATCTATACTCAGAGTAACAAACAGGTTTGAGCACAGGTCAGCTGCTAATTTACTTTGAGCTTGTCTCATTAATTAGCCTTGAATGAAGCTTTTTTCAACAATTATCGTGCTTTGAAGGTGTCTGAGTCAATAAAGCAATAGCCTTCAAGACCAGAAATCTGGACTACTCAGTGGCTGGCCTAGATCAAACCTGTTTGTATAAGCATAAAGTCTGTTCCAGCACTAGAAGACTTAAAGGGTTTGCGAAACAGGGGTCCTGGTTTCACTCATTACTATAGTGACACTGATATTGTTGGTTGTAGTGTCCTCTGGCAAGAAACTGCAGAATCTTGCCTAGTACTGGTGAAATCCAGCAAAGCTGTAAAAATAACTTGAATACTGTTGAAAAGGTGTTAAACCCCATATTTACAAAAAACAAAAGATTCCTAATGAGTTCATACACAAAATGCTTAATCAATAAGTTTTTGAAAAACAAATGTGTTAAAGGCCATAATATGCCCCTTTTTCTGGACCAAAACCCCATATCAGTGATGATACGGGCTGATGTCACAGTTACCTTTGACTTGAATGTAAAACATCACATTGTTTTTCCTATCACAGAGAGAAGTTTGCCTAATATCATTGCATTATATTTTTTTAAGATATTTAACCCCTAGAATGCTGGCTAATTTTCTAAAAATAGATTTTTGTGCCGTCTGCATTCCAAAACTGTAAATATCTGCTTAATTTTGTTGAGGAAAGGTACCAAGAGAACAGGTTAAGCAAACAGGTAAGATCACAGACAAGCCACCTATTTACTTTGCGGCTGGCCTGGATTTAACCTGTTTGGATAAGCATGAAGTCGGTTTCAGCATTACAAGGGTCAACTGATACATGGAAAGATGCACCATGTTATCAAGGGTTCAGTGCAATACTATAGTAAGTGATTCATGTTTATGAAGCACTTACTATAGTCTTGCATTGAACCCTCGTTATAGTGCTGATTTGAAGAGTATGTACCATGTGCATAGCATTAAACTTTTACTCACGCACATGTTTAATGAATGGGATTTGACATTTGTTTTAAATTTAGATTAAAAAACAAACATTGATTTTAAAATCAGCATCATTTCAGAATATGTTAATTCTTATCTTTATGTCTGTTAGTGTTAACTAATACATAATTATGTTGCGAATTTGATACACAATGTTTTAACATTTTAAATGTTTTGTACCGCTTCAATTGATGTTGAGGCGCATAACAATGGATTGCTGTTTTTAAATTTTCAGCTAGAGATACCTTTAACCTAGCCAATTTGTTTAACACATAGATTTAAATTCCCCAAAAAGTTTTATGCACATGCCTATGTGCCAAACTGTAAGCGATATTAGTTTATGGGCCTGACTCAGCAATGGGTTATTCAAATTTAGATCATTGTTTATGAAATAAATCATTCAAATGGTTTACTGAATATATGTGACACAAAAATGTACTATATATATTCATCACATAGTTACGAAAGACATTTGGAAGTGTATCACTTACCAAGTTTTATGTAACTTTAAAGACCTGTGATTTCATTTTGTCCATAGAAGACTATTTTAAAAAGATTAAAATACCAATAATGAATTAATATAAATTAATTAAGTTTGAAGGGTTCAGTGCAATACTATAGTAAGTGCTTCACAATCATGAATCACTTATTAAAGTCTTGCGCTGAACTTTTCAAATCATAAGATAGTCCTTTTAACCTGGTTGGAATGTGAACATATTTCGAAGGTTCAATGCAAGACTATAGCAAGTGCTTCATTAACATGAAGTACTTGCTATAGTATTGCATTGAACCCTTGATTTGTTAGACACACACTTGTAAGCCCTGATTCAATAGAAAATATGTATTGGACACACAGTTCTACTGATTAGTAAGATAAACCTGATTTAGCTATGCAGGGGGCTTGTTATGCCCATTACTTTATGAGGAATTATTAAGTATTTCTCCATATGATGGTTCAATGTGATACTATAGTTAATGCTTCATGTTTACGAAGAACTTAGTCTAGTCTTGCAATGAAGCTTTGATGTCAATAATTAAGTTTTCTTCTTAATTTCACTGATATACAAGACAGTCTGCGTTGTTTTTAATTTGTTGATATTTGATTTCTTTTTATTTGACCATGACTGAAAAATGGGGTAAGATACCTCATTTACTCCATCAGACAAATTTAGATAACAATAACCGAACAACTTTTCCTTTTGTTACACTCATTTCTACTCAATGGGACAGAGAAAATGGTATTTCTACATTGTCATTTGCTGTTGTTTACGATTTGGACAGGTCACAACAAGAATTTTATATATATCTGTAAATAATTTCTGGACGGAGTGAAAGATTGAGTTACTATGTTCATCCATTATTTAACATATACACATTTAACCCTTTCCCAAACAACAAATTTTCGACTGTCCCAAATTGAAACAGTTTGCAGGCTACATTTTAAAGTGTGATGAAATTGGAAAATAATCTTCTGATAGGGCAGAAAACATTGTGGGAAAAGGAAAAATTGCTCGTTAGGAGCAATTTCTCCTTTTACCACAATATTTTCTAAAGTCGTCTGCAACAAAGAGGTCAAATGTAGTTATTGTTTGGGAAAGGGTTAATATACCCTATACAGAGTTATAAATATAAAATTGCATATGAAGGATAAGGTGGAGGATCATCAGAATTATAATTGAATAGTAGTAAAGGCTAAGATTGCAAAAAAATAAGCCTACTTCATTATAAGAAGTTGTTTGTAATGCTTGAGTTAAGTACCTTTCTAGATTGTTAAAGCCTTTTTTTATTTGCTAACATATCCCTTTTTCTTTGAGTTAACTTTAACCTCTAATCTGAAAAAGACCAATAAATACCCTACAAAAGTTTGGTGACACTATACATTTCTTTATTTTGATCAATTCATATCGCAGGTTCAATGCAAGACTATAGCAACTCCTTCACAAAAATGAAGAACTTGCTATAGTCTTGCATTAAACCTTGAATATACTTGAAAGGTAGTTTATACATCATTATCACTGAAAAAATATAATTTCAAGACATCTTCATTCTATTATGATTATCAGGGCAGTCAAAATACATTATCCATATCATCCGGCTTGTCGGCAAAGACTAAAATGTTCTACCGGGATATTTAACCATTACACAGATTTGGCATTTAATCACATGTAAATTAAGATCAGATTTTACCAAACCTGTGATTTATCCAATTTATGCAGCATTTCGTCAATGTTTTTGTAATTTTTCAATGAATGATTTCATTACAGCTAACCCCACAAACTTTGGTCTCCATCAGTCGTTACAAGAGAAGTGGAAGGCCCAGGTAGCTGATGAGACGAGGGGAGATTTCCAGTCCACATATGCCACTGCCTATGATGGGTTCAAAAACAGTGACATGACCAAAGTCAGGTAATAAATCATGCAAATTTATATTTACCTATTTACATAACGGGGATTCGAACCCGAGACCCTGTGTACAAGAGGCATACATTCTATCTGTGGACTGCTGTCGCCCACTACATATTTACATTTTTTTTTATACATGTGTATTTGGAAGGTAAGGAAACCCCTGTGATGTATCAAGCAATTTCTCCTTTTGTTACAGGGGTTTTATTGACAATGATAAAAAGAAATTGTTATATTTGATACTTCTATAACTCGCTGAATGATGCTTTTTAATTGGATGAATCACAAAGTTTATCTTGAAGAATGATTAGATAATTAGTAACTAAAGAGAACTCTTTTCTAGAAGGTTTAAAACAAAAACCTGCATGAGTCTGGATGAAAATGCAAACTGACTTCTTACAAAAAAGTGATATGGTTATGATTTTCAGGCCTAACTGAAACTGAAAAAAAATCTCTTATTTCTCATCATTTACTAAAGGTCAAATTTTCAAATGTCTCAAATTGAAAAAAATTGCAGACGACAATTCAAAATGTGATGACATTGGAAAATAATCTTCTGATAGGGTAGGAACATTGTGGGAAAGGGAGAAATTGCCTGTGACAAGCAATTTCTCCCTTTCCCACAATGTTTTTAAAAGTTGCCTGCAACAGACTGGTGAAGTGTTGTTATTGTTTGGTAAAGGGTTAATGATTTCATATCATCAGCATAGGAAATAAATTTACCTGCATTGAATCAAATACAGTCAAACTTGTGTTTAGAGGCCAGCCTATGGGACAGAGTAAACTGGCTGTTTAAGACAGGTTGGCTGCTTATCAGAAATTGATGTACACTATAAATATAACAATGGGACTTTCTGTAGTGGTTGTTTAAGGCATGTTGGCTGCTTAAAAGTGTGGTTGCTTAACACAAGTTAGACTGTACTTTGAAATTGCACAAGTTTAGTGAATAATAAAACCATTTTGTGTAGAATTTATCTCCAGCTTGTTATCTTTTGCTAAACAATGCTGCATATATAGAAAGAATTATTCCACAACAAAACTAGACCTTTTATTGTTTCAGCAAGGGAGGTAATAACAACAATAATTTTGTATTTAGATAAATGAGGTAAACAAGGTTATCTCCCTTTATCCAGGGATTGAAGCAACATACTACATGTACATATATATCGATGGTTCAGTGCAAGACTATACTAAGTGTTATGAAGCACATACTATTGTCTTGCATTGAACCCTCAATATTTTAATTTGAGATCAATGAAAAGATATTTTACTGCTAATTGATATAATTTGTTTGTTATATAAACAAGCATTAAATGCAACTGTATTATTACATGTAAGGTCAAATGCATGACTACAAACATGCATGAAGCACTTTCTAATGTGTAACACTGAAACCTTGATGTAACAGAAAACAGTCTGGTTTAAACTTAAAAGTGGCCATTCCTTTAGTAAATACTCATTTCTTATGCTCAAACAAGCTGAACTGACAAAAAGTTAGCAAGTGGGATGTGAACTGATGCTAACATAACCAAATAAATTTACTTCATAACCTGTTTTTCTAGTGATGAGGAGGAGTAGTGTTATCAGTAAGTGTTTATTGCATAAAATATAATACACTATGTACCCAGTAGAATTAATTAACTTTTGATTAGTTAGCACTTGACTCAAAGGCTCAAAAAATTGTTACTGGTATGGCAAAATCGTGTCCTGTGTGATCCAAAAGTTAAAGTCACAGCCTTAGAACTAAGGGATTCTGGGTTCGAGTCCTTCTGGTACCTCTGGTTTTGTAGGAGTGTCCTATGGTATAACACCTCAGAGCCCTAGTCTGGTACTGGAGAATCCATGAAAGCATAAATGTAACTGAAAAACTGTTGACACAGAGTTAAACCCCATTTAAACAAATAGTATAGAAAAATTACAAAAAAAAGATTGTTTTTAGAAGTTGTTGTAACTTAAAGAAAAATTCATTCTGACAACCATTTCTTCATTTTGTCACAATGTTTTGTACCTTTTAAAAACTTTCTTTGTTATGTTGCTGATGCTTTCTATTTGGAAGAGTTACCGCATTCTATTTGGGGTAAAGGTTTTTGAAAACAGACTATGAGCATAAAATGTAGCTAGAATTCAATATTATTAATGACTAATTCGAATAAGTAGTCTTAAATTTTTGTTTTTGATAAGCCTAAGGCATTCAAATCATGTTATCTTATGTAAAATTGTGTAATAGATATTGGGATTTATCGTCAGATGTTAGAAAAATAAAATGTCAATTTGCATATAAGGATGTAATAAATGTTGTCTGCTGCTTATTTTTTCACTTATGTTTGGACTTATTGTTAACTTTAATATGAAGAAATTTAAAATATGAAGGAATTTTTTAAATATGAAACGAAGAAATTGCATCTTTTGTAGTGATTTACCTTTATTATGATGTAGGCATGATTTTATTTTTAATGTATCTTTCATGGCATGTTTATGTAGAGCATATATTTAGCTTTTAATTTCTTTAGATACATAGATTATAAGATCATATCAATAAATATTTTTTTTAATTTTAATTCTTTTCTAACATGCATGCAATAGCTTTGATAGTTGATGCACTTTTATATTTATTTTCAACATGATTCTTGCCAATGTGAACATGCATGTCAAAAAGTGGTCGCTCTGATATTTACAATGGGGGGAGTCATGATTATGTTCAAATTTGAAGGGAAAAAAGGCCACAAAACAATGATTCTGGTTTTCAAACAGGTACACCCTCCTTAATACTTACATGTTTTTCATTGGATAACGCCTATTATAGGGCCGGTCTGAAGCACTTTCAGCTAGTATTGACAGCTTTCACCTGGATTGCCTAATGACCAAGATAACTCATAGAGTGTTTCGCGATTTACAGGGCAGATTGATATCATGGGAGAGAAGCAAAAGAATTTGGATCCAAAACAGTGAATCAAGTTTTAAGAACATTTTTGTGACCATATGGTATTTGCTCAAATTCGATATAGATCAAGATCAACCTAATAGTTTATGAGATACTTATACGATCAAAAATATACATTTTTTGGGCTTATCCACTATCTAATCAAAAAATGTTTGCATCAAATCCTTACAGAACTGTTTCAAAATATTTGTTGCCAAAACACCCTGCCTGTATTTGATATCAATTAATATTCCCCTTAATTTTTGAAGTTACATCAATTGAGTGATAAGAGTTATACATTTTTGTTTTGATTGTTTTTCAATTCAGATTGTCTTGATACAATCTTTACCAATTTTCATAAAAGCCTTTGTCTGTGTTTACTGTAAATTTCAGATATGCTGTAATACATTCTATTTCTATATTGCTATAAACTTCAGATGAATTTACTATTATCTATATATGTAATATTATGTACTTTCTATATGTTTTTTCTAAAGCATGTATATTACACAGATTTAGTGTTATTTATTTTCCATTTGTACTTTCTAAAGCATGTAGATAAAGTACTGTACATTTCAGAAACGCTGTACCACAGCTCAGTTTTATTGTTATGTATTTTCTATTTGTACTTTCTAAAGCATGTATGTTACTGTACATTTCAGAAACGCTGTACCACAGCTCAGTTTTATTGTTATGTATTTTCTATTTGTACTTTCTAAAGCGTGTATGTTACTGTACATTTCAGAAATGCTGTACCACAGCTCAGTTTTATTGTGATGTATTTTCTATTTGTACTTTCTAAAGAGTGTATGTTACTGTACATTTCAGAAACGCTGTACCACAGCTCAGTTTTATTGTTATGTACTTTCTTTTTGTACTTTCTAAAGCGTGTATGTTACTGTAAATTTCAGAAATGCTGTACCACAGCACGGATTTATTATGTATTTTCTATATGTTTTTTCTTAAGCATATATATTACTGTACATTTCAGATACACTGTACCACAGCACAGATTTATTATTATGTACTTTCTACTTGTACTTTCTTAAGCATTATTACTGTGCATTTCAGATATGCTATACTACAACACATATTTATTATTATGTACTTTCTATATGTACTTTCTTAAGCATGTATATTACTGTACATTTCAGATACGCTGTACCACAGCACAGATTCATTGTTATGTATTTTCTATTTGTACTTTCTAAAGCATGTATATTACTGTACATTCCAGATATGCTGTACCACAGCACAGATTTATTATTATTTACTTTCTATTTGTACTTTCTTAAGCATTATTACTGTACATTTCAGATATGCTTTACTACAACACATATTTATAATTATGCACTTTCAATATGTACTTTCTTAAGCATTATTACTGTACATTTCAGATATGCTATACTACAACACATATTTATAATTATGCACTTTCAATATGTACTTTCTTAAGCATTATTACTGTACATTTCAGATATGCTATACTACAACACATATTTATTATTATGTACTTTTTATATGTACTTTCTTAAGCATTATTATTGTACATTTCAGATATGCTATACTACAACACAGATTTATTATTATGTACTTTCTATATGTACTTTCTAAAGCATGTATATTACTGTACATTTCAGATATGCTGTACAACAGCCTATGTCCACCACCCTTCACCCAGTGAACAAGGTCAACAAAGATTTACACTTCAGAGGGTCCTGCATGCTCAAATCTCCGGAAAAACTTCCAGAACTTCCTCTCCGTTCAATAACAACTGTCGGGGTTTAGATAAAAACTCTGCGTAATTGTGCATAATTTGTTTTTAATGATTAAATGAAAATGGTATATATTGTTATTTCTCTGAAAAGTATATATAAAAAATGTTTATTCTCCATGGAAGTCTATTATTTAGATTTTGCACAACTTGAAATGAATGTTTAAATGAACTGTTTGTATTGAATATCGTTAAGCAAAGTATGAAAGAAATTCTTTCACTCATTATGCCTGTAAGCATTATCTATAGTTCCTTTGTCAAAGCTGGTTTAGATATTTACTAAGAGTTTCAAATTGACGTTCATTCATAATAAGATATTAAAGACAAGTTGATGCCTTAGTTTAAGGAAAGTAAGTCATTTAGTCTTGTAAAAGAACATTCTGAAGTTGTATGTTAAGCCATCCTATTTGCAAATAATGGTGTTTTTTTTAAGAAAAATAAGATTATAACTTCATTTTAACCTTTTCTCTTTTGGGATTTTTGCAAGGACACAAAATTCTAAAATCAAAGCAGAAAACTATTACAAAGTATGAAGTTCTACATTTCTGATGTGATGATTTGGAGAAAAAAAGGCATTGTGACAGAAGGAAAAATTACTTCCTGCAGGAATTTACTAGTTGTATTAGTTCTGTTGTTGTCCTAAATACTTTTTGAAGGTGCATCAATGTCATTTTAATTATATGATTGCAAAAGTGGAAAAAAATCCTTTCTTTAAATCTTTACTGTCTGCAGACAAATTTGTTTACTGGAAGCAGACGACTTTAGAAAAGCTTTGTAAACATGTGAAAAACATTTCAGTTTTGCTGTTATGGTATGTGTATAGATTGAAAAAGCATTGTTTCAAAATACTTAATTGCTTGTGACAAGCAATTGCTCCTTTCGCCACAATGCTTTTTGAAAGCCTTTTGCTGTGAGATGTGATATGGCGTTAGGAGGTAATAGTTTAAACTCATTTGATTATTTAAAATTTGAATAATTTGAAATACAACCAAAGCTTATAATTATAGCTTTATTGCATTAAACAGCTTAAAATTATATATCACAACAGTGCCAAACATTTGTAAGAGAATAAGAGATTAGCAATTTACAGTAGATTAAGTTTGAATTTGACGCTTGGAAGTTCTGAAGAACATAGTCTTTATTGGTTTAAAATATTATGTTTGCTACCTTGTTGCAAGGCATAAATAAGTCAGATCAGTTTTTAAAAAAAAAATTCTATGGTCTTGCACTAAAATCTGAATATCTTTCTTCATGTTTTAGAAATTTGTTCATAAAGTATATTTCTACTCCTGTTCATTGTATATGTCTTTGTTAAAGCTCTGTTCAGGAGTTCTTGAACTTTCTTAAGCTGTACTTAAAATGCTAAAATGTTATGACAGCATTGCTGTGAATGTTTCCAATTCAAATGTGTTATTCTTTTAACTCTCAATATTTAAAATGTGAAATTGTTCTGACAGCATAGGGGAAATTTCGAATTTCGACTGGAAAAAGATTGTCTTAGGTCGTAAAGTGTAATACTGGTTAGGAGAAAGACTTCACAATGAAACGAATGTAAAAATTGATGCCAACCTAATTTAATGATCTCTAACAAAAATTGTTCCTGATTGGCATGAATAACTCTTCACAATGAACAGTTTTTGTTGAGCTCCTTTGATATGACAGCATTGTTCAAGTTTGAAGGTTGTAAGTACAATTTACTGTTATCTCTTTACCGAACAACAAATTTTCCATTGTCCCAAATTGAAAAAGTTTGCAAACAACATTTCAAAATGTGATGAAATTGAAAAATAATCTTCTGATAGGGCAGAAAAGATTGTGGGAAAAGGAGAAATTGCTCGTTAAGAGCAATTTCTCCTTTTCCCACAATGTTTTCTAGAGTCGTCTGCAATAATCTGGTCAAATGTCGTTATTGTTTGGTAATGGGTTACAGTACAAAACTTACAGGTTGTAGTTATGACATCTTTAACTATAGGAGTTAAGCTATGTTATTGTTGTGTTATGTGTATACTCATCAGTATTTATAATGCCAGAACAGTTTCTTTCATGTTACCTTTTGAATGACATAGATAATATATTTCAATCCTGAGTATTTATATTTCACTTTTTGTACATGACCCTCACTCAGTATTAACATTTTCTTCTGTGATAGTTGTTATGTAGTTAGTTAAGTCTTGTGTTTGACCTTTAATCTATAGAGACTAACTTGAAAAAAATAACTTTTAAATCATCTTTTAGACGTATATAATGCATAATGTGATAAAACAAACATTGAAGAAGTTATGACTTTCAAGCAAATAGGATGATTTCTTCAAGAAGTTTGAAGCAACTGTGATAAAATAGAGAGACTCATTTTCATGAGGAATTCAACCATGTGTCTTTATTTCAATTACCATTGCTTTGGTATGGTATTCATGATGTACTCTTTGTTGTAAAATCAATCCAGATCACATTTAATCTGTAGACAAACAAAGGCATCCAATGCAAAATCCAGACATTTGATATAGAGTCATACAATGTCATGCATTAGTGTTTGAAATATTTAGATGGGAAATTGGTAGACAATGCGCCATGTAATGGAAAATGGAAATTGTATCAATACTCAATTAATTATTCAAATGGAAATGAAGCATTTAAAGGCAACTTGATATGGCAGTAAAAGCAAATGCATATTTTAAGTCTATCATATTTTGTTTCACTGTTTCTAAATATTTTCTACGGTTAACATATTTAAATACAGTATTAGGAAGAGTGGTTATTATAGTTATAAGTATATACCTACTAAGTATTTTGGTTTGCACTTATTTGCTCAATAACGTAGTTCTGCTAGGCAATTTGGATTCATTAGGAGTTGTCATTCTTTAAAAGTGGTTTATTGAAATACAAAAAAAAAGAAAATCAAATATAGCAAATATCTGGCTTGTTATGTTTTTTTAGAACCAGTAAACCAAATTATTGAAATGAGTTTACTAAAGCAGTATTTGAAATCCTGTGACTATCTTTTCTTTAATGCTTAGCAATTCTCTAATTTCGAGGGTTCCGTGCAAGACTATAGTAAGTGCTTCATGTTTATGAAGCACTTACTCAAGTATTGCACTGAACCTTTGATTTGTTTAGCCTTTAATTTTGCATAGTTACCTAAGTAACTGTATGCGTAGATGGTTGGTTTATTTGCAGCAAATATGAGAATATTATTTAAACTACATTGTATGTCATAAGTTGTAAATTGACTGTGATATGTATGTTCACAAAAGCTTGAGAATCAATCTACTGTTGTGTTAATAGGGTAATAATTTACAGTATTGCTTTTTTGTAATCTTTTATACAATGTAATGCATCCATTCTTTCTGTTGTTCATTATTATTTTTTGTAAAGAACAACAATCTGTTGAAACAAGTGATAAAGTTCATTATGTAGTTCTTTTTAGATGTGTTTTTTGATAGATAAAATGTCGTATTTGTACAGTCTTAAATTCAAAATAGCACATTTGTCAGTTATTGAATATTCTACTATGAAATACACAAGAAAACTAGATTCGGAAGTATTATTACTAACTGTCAGTATTAGATTAAGCACAAACTTCTAAACATGTAAATGTAAAGACTCAATTGATGAAGGAGGCAAGTGTTTCATTTCAAAGCATAAAGTTTGTTTTTATGCAGGTTAATCATTTCTAGCCCTATTGAGTTTAGAGTGATTAAATTTTTCTATGGAATAAAATGGATAGGCGTTTCGTGCATTTGGAAGCTTTTAAAAGTATTTCTAATGAAACCACAATATTTCAGGGATTATTTCCAGTACAAACAAAACTATCGAATTTCATAAATATTAGATCAAATTGAATATTCCTAAGTCAATATGTTCCTCTTGTTTCTGACAAGTGATATTGCTGGTCTTTCGAACGTTTATATAGAGACTAATTAATATTGGTCGCATATAGCACCTCAATTTGTAATGGAAGCATGAATGTTGAAATTTACTTTTGTTTTTATTCTTTCATATAATTTATAATAAAGTTTGAGGAAAATGAGTTGCCTGTTATAATTTCTATTTAGTACACCAATCAAATATGTCTGTGGGAAACTTGGACTACTTTTAATACAAAAAGCCCTGTGACAAATTATCCGGATGTCTCGCAATCCGAACGAAATTGTAAGGGAACGGAATTATTTGACCAGTTTGTTGCAGACGACTTTTGAAAACATTGTGGGTAAAGGAGAAATTGCTCGTGACGAGCAATTACTCCTTTTCCCACAATGTTTAATGCCATATCAGAAGACTATCTTTGAATTTCACCACATTTTGATATGTCGTCTGCAAACTCTTTTAATTTGGGACGGTCGACAATTTGGCGTTTGCTAAAGGGTTATAAGTATACACGTGCATACAGACCGTGTATGCCTTAATGTGTATGAGAACATGCTCTGCTTCATTAGTCCGGATAATTCGGTAAACCGGACATTTTGTTGGGAACGGACATGTTCAGATTAACGAGACATCACTGTACATAACGATTTATGTGGCCCAGTGATTAAGGTGGTAGTCTTAGGGGCTCAGGGGTCCAAGGTTTGAATCCCTTCTGTACTTCTGGTTTTGAGGTAGTGTCCCATTGCAAGGCATTTCAGAGTGTCAGCCTAGTATTTGTGAATCCAGGAAAGGTGTATTATAAACAATTTAGAAATAAGCCACATAAAACTGATACATCGCGAACACTGTTTTCGCACGAACGAAACTGAGTTAACATAAATGTACATTCCTGTGTTGCCTGGGGTCCTGGGGCCCGTTTTACTAAACAACTTACGGAAAATGTTTGCGTAAGTCATAATTGATTAACATGGATAATATCTTCAATGAAAGTACAATATTGCAATGTGACACGTCATTGGAAGCGTCTCGGAGAGACGATTCCAATGATGTGTTACTTTGCAATATTGCTCTGCCAAATATTGAAACTACTTACGCAAATCTTAAGTGTAAACTGTTTAGTAAAACGGGCCCCTGGTCCGTAGTATATTGGCTGCTGGTCAAGATCTAACATGTTTGCTATTCTGAATATCTTTCCTCATGATAATAAAGAAGATATTTAAGGTTTTGGAAAGCAGACGACACAAATCTGTTTATAGAAAATTACCTAGCATTCTAATGAGACAACGTAGAATACGATTGAAAGTAAAATGCTACAAAGTTTTGAAATATTTAACGTATTTATAAAGTTTCGCTGGGATATTAACCTAGACACTTTTAACGCCTTCTCCGCCTACAGGCCTCACTTTATTGTCGCAATCAAGTATGTTGAACTCGCCATCGGTCTTGTCACCAACGTATTTTGCACTCTCCAACGCTTGCAAGGCATCAAGAGGCGCATTTCCAGTCTTAGTACATGTGTTACCAGGCTCATTGTCGCCAAAATGGTATTAATGCAGCGTTACAAAATCGTTAACGCAGATTGGTACAGTCTTTGATAGAAGCCAGTCTTCCGTTATGACGTAGAGTGAGCCAATGGCTCGGTGAAATTATGCCTTCTATACAATGTTCCCCATAACTCACCGTTATCAACATGGCGATGTAAAAAGAAAATACACGAACAACAACAAAGAAAGGTTAATATTTTACGTTGCCGTCCCATTGCTGATTCATTTCAACAAAAACAAAGATGTCTTAATTGCCAAGTAATATATACAATGCAAGAAACCATTTTCAAATTACGATTGAAAATACAATTTTCACACAATTTTTAAACCTCAATTTTACTTCAGTGCTTCGCAGGTATATCAATCCAGGCGCTTTTCATACCTTCAGCGCTTACAGGCCTCACTTTATTGTCACCATCAAGTACGGTCAACTCGCCGTCAGTCTTGCCACCAACGTCGTTTGCGCCATCCAACGCATGCATGCCACCAAGAGAGGCATTATTATCCACATTATCTGCATCGACAGCCTCATTGTTGCCAAAAGGGTACTGATGCAGCATCACGAAATCATTAACGAAGATCGGTAACGTCATCGATAGCAACCAGATGCCCGTGATGGCGCATATAGACCCAGTGGCGCGACCTAACGGTGTCTGTGGTACGATGTCCCCGTAGCCGACCGTAGACAAGGTGACGATGGACCACCACCAGCCGTCTAGGATGCTGGGAACCACGGATCTGCGCTCTGCAAAGAATATCAGGGAACCAAACGTGCAAACGAAGATGAGGATGAAGACGACAAGGATCGACATGCCCTTCACGTTTCGACGCAGCGAGAAGGATAGGACCTGACTCGTTCGGATGTTCTTGACAAGGCGGAACAACCTCAGTGCGCGAAACACCTGGATAAAACCCAGCATGTCCACCCAGTTGGTCTCGTATTTCTGGTCCCGGCGCACCATCGTTATAGAGAAGGTAAGTAAGGAACCAACCAGAGCCGCGAAGTCGATTATGTTCAGCGCGGATTTGTAGAATTGCATTACCGACGGGCATGAGCAAAGTCGCAATAGGAAGTCGACGGTGAAAAACGCAAGAGTAACGTACTCGGCCAATACGATCCGATAATTCTTCAAGAAAAGCTTACGCACAACGTACTCGTTATACTCATCGTCGTCCCTTGGATCTACTGTTACACCATCGGCATTTGGCGTCGGTGATGGCGGAGGACGAGGGCCCGGTGGAGACCTGTCGAAATCGTCGTCGTCGGGGTAATCATTAGGATGTATCACAAATATCTTTATGTGATAGGACCCTGCATCCTCCGAAATGCGGACCGATTTCGGCAAGAAAATGTCCTCGTCTTCGAAGAATGTGTCCCCGCACTCGTCCAGGTCGATATGGTTGTTCAGGGCGTTGTACAGGGGTTTGTCCGTGAAGCTTACGTACTCAACAAGCTCGCAGAAATTAGCCTCTCTGGTGCAACATGGGTCCGTGCCGAGTGTGATGGCTAAGATACATGCAATGACTGCCAGCAACGTCACGCCGAAGTAGATCTGAAAGTTTTAATTGTTTGTTAAAATTAACCCTAAGAACGCTGGGTCATTTTCTAAAAATATATTTTGTGTCCACTGCTTTCCAAAGCCTTTTAAAAGTACTTGCTAACTTTTGATGAAGCAAGATTCTCAGAGAAGCAAGAAGGTTAGATCACAGGCCAGCCGCGGCTGGCTTGAATCTAACCTGTTTGCATAAGCATGAAGTGGGTTTCAGCACTATGAGGGTTAATTGTTTAAAAACAGTGCACGAACTATATGTTTAAAACCCAATTCAAACCAGGTTTTTAGAATTCGATTTTTTTTTCAAAGGCATCGTTTTTTTCTTTTATCTAAATTGCAGCGTTGGTCCAATTACTAATGCTTGTGTAATCTGCGAGTACTCCAGTACTATGCCTTGAAACTGTGTCTTGTTCAAAGTCACTTGGCGGCGGATGCCGTTGAATATCGAATATTAGAAGTCTAAAAGTAACGGCTTGAAAATGGTGGTTTATTTCTATGATGTTGGTGTTTTTTTGTGTGTTTTCTTTTTCAGTATTTTTTCTCATCATGTCGATACTATTTCAATAATTTTGAAAAAGCATGCTCGCAGTCGGTGAAGCAATCGGAACTACTCGGGTATTTCCGTGAGCTGTGAAATACACCTCGGATATAAGTGTAGGGTTACAATTTTTCGGGTAAATCGGCATCCAGCAATTAACACATTTTCTAATTGTGCACGTCAAGTAGTTCAATGTGTATGGAAGTGTTGGACATCCTTTTTAATCATTTTTTATCAGTAACCCATACCAAATGGCGAAATTGTTATTGTTACATGTATAGTTGTTTCCTCAATCAAATTTAACGACTTTTTAGATTTCACATTTGAGATCTACTTTTAAAAACGAAAGTAAAGTGACGTCATTCTCGCGGGAAACAATATGGCGTCATCCCTATTATTTCAGAGGTGTTTTCATTGGATAAACCCGATGTGTTCAGATTGTCGGTGAAGCATAACTCTAAGTTTTAACTGTCCGTAAGGGTTGTTGTTCAAGCTTGGTACCTAAGAGTAATCGGCATGTCCGTAAATTTAATATGAATATCGAAATGTACTGAGATTTGAAACCCCATGATGTGGGTCAAAATGAGGCCAGGTTCATTGTTGTTCTCTTTAATAGACAGCGGATGTCTTTAGGGGATAGGTGTAGCGCTCGTATTTCACTAAATTATTTCTAAGTCAGTCAACGCTTGAATGCCTGGTTGGAAATAAAATCAGAACACAATTGGTAATGTATTCCTCCATACATGATGTGTTTATAGCCTTATAATACAAATGTAGATGGCAACTTAAGAGATGAAGTTGTGATAGAAGAAATTTAATAATGAATCCCGAATTGCAGAAACACTCATTACAATAAATGCATATATGGCTTCACGGAACTGAATGTTAATACAAAAATCATGTGACACGTATTCTACTTGAACGTGTTTGATAATGTTGATTGTTATACAACAATAAACGTTGTGCTTTACATAAAACCATGACATTCGAGAAACGGATTATTCTTGTGCTACGCTTTAATGTGGACATATTAGAAATTTATAAAAATCCTTTTTTTTAGTTAAAACAATGAATAAGAAGTACATGCAGGTATTGCCTGTATTTCTCTACAATAAAGAAAATACAAAATTGCTAAGCATGGGTCGGGTTCATACAAGGTCATCACGAAAGGTCATTGACAATCTCTTTACATGTATGTAGTTAATCGCATTCATTGAAAAGAATAAAAACATAATTTATATATAAGATTAGACCTATCCATATATATATTTTCTTTTTATTTACCCCATTTGTTTTACATCGATTGTGAAGGAAGCTTAATGCTTGTTCAAACCCACTCTCGCTGACTGCTTCCTGGATATTACACCAGTACTCGCGCTGATTTGTGTGTCGGACCCGGAAATTGTCACCCCGCCTAACGGGGATTCAAACCCGGGACCCTCGGTATAAGAGGCCGGCGGTCTACTGCACGTGTGTCGCATACTTATATGGAAAGAATGTCAATAGACTGGGTACCGTTCTACTAAGCAACTTAAGGAAAATATTTGCGTAAGTAATAACTGATATACATGGTTACTATCTATATAAAAGTACAAATACTGCAACGTAACACGTCATGGGAAACGTCTCGAAGAGAAGATTCCGATGGAGTTTTACTTTGCAATATTTTCTAGCCCTGTATTGAAATAAAACGGAATGTTGTTTTGAACTTGAGTAAACTTTAGCATAAAATGTTTAGTAAAACGGTACCCTGAATGCATGTGTTAACACTAACCTTGGCATAGATCGACGACCCCCTGTTGTCGACAACTGACCACACCCTTTGTCGTATCGTTAGGGACTCGATAAAAGGATGTTCTGCAGTGTTGTTTTTTATCTCCTGTCGGAACTCGCGGAGGAGCGTTTGTTCTTCAAGGAAACATCGGAACCTGGAGAAAATCTTAAAGCTGTATTTTTACTGATTAAATCAAATGATTTAAACACTGTAAGTAGTGAGCATAATAAATTAATGGGATAGAGCTTAAAACTCTAACTGAAAAATGAAAATAAATAAGTAATGATCTGAAAATAGTTCAAAAGGAGACATATTGTATAACACAAATTTTGATTCAAGCGGTTGGCAACTTATTTGGTTTGGTAAAGGGTTAAACCTCTGACACAAAAGCGTCTACTTACTTAATTCTACAGCAGTCTTGAAGTGCTCTATCTTCTATCTCCCAAAACTTCAGCTCTTTCCGAAAAGAAGACGGGCAAACGTCATTCGGCATGTGCAACTCCCCGGTTTGATAATATTCCAAAATGGCGACAAAGCTGGTAACCGGCCTTTGAAATACAAGGGTTGAACCATTTCCAGCAGCTTCCGTGACCAGCCGTGGTAGCTTTTCGAGTAACTTCCGGTCTTTTGCAATTCCGGTTAATAGACTGTCTTCAACCTCGAACATAGACCCGGATATGTTTATTTTAACGAGAACCATGATGTTTATTGTTGTTGTTGTTATTGCTTCTGTTGTTGTTTCTGTTGTTGTTATTGTTGTTGGTAGTGCTGCTGCTGCTGCTGCTGTTGTTGTTGTTGTTGTTGTTGTTGTTGTTGGTGGTGGTGGTGGTGGTGGTGGTGGTGGTGGTGGTGGTGGTGGTAGTGCTGCTGCTGCTGCTGTTGTTGTTGTTGTTGTTGTTTGTTGTTGTTGGTGTTGTTGTTGTTGGTGTTGTTGTTGTTGTTGTTGTTTTTGTTGTTGTTTTTGTTGCTGCTGCTGCTGCTGCTGTTACGTTTGTGATGTTACGTTGGTAATCTGAGTTTAGTGGTTTATATGTTTGTAACTTTCAAGTGAAGAGGACGATAGCCGTTACCTCATTACAGTCTGGGTGGTTTCTTCAATCAGTAATCTGTAAGCAATAATTCGCAATAATATCCTATATTAAAAGCTAATAAGAAACCATAAAGGAAGATAGTTTAACTATAAAGATAAAAACAAATATTCAGTTATTGAATCGTTAAGAAGAAGGAGGGATTTTTTATCATCCGACAAACAACATCCAGATGACCCAACTCATCTTAATCTAAGCACTACGTGCAGATAAAGCGACTATCTCATAGATTCAGTTTTGAATCTTTTCGATATATAATGTCTTTTACTTAAATAAGGTAACACTGATCTGAATCGTCACACAAAGCTACATAATTAATACACCAGTCAACCCTAATCATAAACGTTTTGTATAGACAAAGCTCATTTGTCTTTCATAAATGATTATTTCGTATACAGCGAAATCATGCGGAGTGAGTGAACGAGTAATGAACAAAGACTAAAAAAATAGGTCGATACTATAGTCACTTGACACAAGAAAGTTCGCACGACTATTTAATAGCTAAGCATTTCATTAAAACATTGAAAGGCGATAATGTCGTTTTTCAAATTTTGAAAGAAAACCCATGTTCTTAAAAAAAATATTCATCTTGTGATGAGGATTTTATTAAATCACATTTTTGAAATGTGTTTCTCTTAAATCACATATTGTTATATAATTCATATAAGCCGGGCATCGCAATGACGATGAAAAGGCGTTGAACGATATAAAATCCCACTCAAAGAAAAACGGAAGAACTAACATACATCCATCGGCGTTAAACCAAATGCTAACGACAAATGCCACACACAACACAACTTGCTACAAGCCCGCGGTAAATCAATGAATTCAGTAGAGACAATATATGCGTAATTGAGTCTTTCATCTAACAAGGTGAAATCGATAGGTTATGACAGTCAGAGCCTATTGGGAAAGATATTTCACCCGTTCCAGCACATTGACATCTGGACTAATCGAAAATAAAAAGCAAAGTAATTGAGAAAAAATGGTAAATTGTTAATCAGTTCGTTCGAGTCAATTGGTTAATTTGGGTTGAAGCATGTCTTGTTAGAAGTAACGGAGTCTCTAGCTCGCGATTCTAGCTAGTTGTATATTATTCCCGACGTTTGTTAAGTCTAAGAGAACTGATTTGTCACAAGTAATAAAATCAATGAATTGCAATTAACTACATTATTGAAACATCTTCGGGGTAGCGTTTTAATTCACGTCTTATGCTTAAATGTGCGTAAGTTCAAAACATCATTCCCTTAATGACTGCCTAAGCAATATTGCAATGTATCATATTATTGGGACCATCTCTCCGACGCTTCCAATCACGTGTCACTCGACAATGATGTGCTTTTGATGAAATTCTGTTCGTGTATATAATATTTACTTACGCAAACATTTTCCTCGAGTCGTGTAGTAAGAACGCTACCCAGGTGTTTAAACATCCAGCGGCTTTGAATCAACACGGATACACAGTACTTTACTGAGTCTTTCAAAATATGGCCAGAACCAACCACGACATAAAAGGGCTAAACCAATCTTTTCTTGTAAAGGGTGTATACCCATAGTTTTGTCGTAAAGCTTTTAATGGCGCAGTAATGGATAGCATGTTTCATTTATACGTGATCCCAACGGACATAAGAGCCACTTTAGTATTGATGGAATTAATCCCAGGACTTCGATATAACTATTTAAAACCGGCGTACCGTACTGCTCCGTCACCCTGTTAACATATCCGGGTTTAGTCGAGGGGCAATTAACCCTTTACCAAACACCAAGGTTTGACTGTCCCTAATTGGAAGGGTTCGCAGACGACATTTTAAAATGTAATGAAACTTGAAATTAATCTTCTGATAGGGCAGAAAACATTGTGGGCAAAGGAGAAATTACTCGTTACGAGTAATTTCTCTTTTTCCCACAATGTTTTCCAGAGTGGTCTGCCACAAAGTGGCTTAGTGTCGTTATTGTTTGGTAAAGGGTTAATAATCAGAATATCATAATCAGAATAACTTCATTTTACTTCTACAAATAAAGTACATCGTCATTTTAAACAATATATTTACAAAATGATATATTGTCAACGTTAGTAAACTGTTTATTATAGTAAGATGGGTTCAAATTATGCCAAATAGTCATAATGATAAAATTCATTACACCCGGCTCCAAAGGCATATAAGTCATTCTTTTATGAATAAGAAAATCGTACATATAAATGTACAGGTATGGTTTAAGGTGCTTGTTCTCGTAGTAGACGATTTTCAAGTCAAATTAAAATGCCGTTGAAACAAACAGTTGATGTATTTCGGTATAATATTCCATGCAACATATCAACCGAACGAAATACTGATTCAGAAATCCTCAATATATCTAAATATGTATTCACAGAGAGTATGCAATGGATTTCAATACCGTTGCAACGTTTTTGGATCTGAACACATTTTGATCATTCATTTTATAAAGCCTCTCAATACTTGAATACAGCGATGTCTCGTTAATCCGAACACGTCCGTTCCCAACAAAATGTCCGGATGACCAAATCATCCGGACTGATGAAGCAGAGCATGTTCTTATCCACATTAAGACATAAACAGTCTGTATGCACGTGAATACTTATAACCCTTTAGCAAACGCCAAATTGTCGACCGTCCCATTGGAAGAGTTTGCAGACGACATTTCAAAACGTGATGGAATTCAAAAAATAATCTTCTGATATGGCATAAAACATTGTGGGGAAAGGAGAAATTGCTCGTTGCGAGCAATTTCTCCTTTACCCACAATGTCTTCAAAAGTCGTCTGCAACAAACTGGTCAAATAATTCCGTTCCCTGATAATTTCGTTCGGATTGCGAGACATCCGGATAATCGGGGTCCGGATAAACGAGGCTTCACTGTACTACACTACAGTTTTAAACAATAAAATTGTAACATCAAACTTTCCTCAAATCTGTGAACAAGCTTCGTGTATACCAGAGGTTACATTTTAAACAGTGGAAAAGTTTATTCGATCTCCCTAAAAAAGCATTAAGGATATACATGAACATTAATTTTGATACGATCCGATCTGATATCAAATCATGATATTCATCAGCTTGTATTGCAATTATGTCATATTGTAATGTAAATTATTTAATTTTGTTTTATTTTATTCTTATGAGTGAAATACTGGGATTTCTCAGTGTATTAATTTTCAATTTTGTCACAGTGAATATCGTCACTAGTGATGATATCAAAAAGTCATATCATCACTAGTGATGATATCAGTTTTGACAGAACTACTTTTTTACCATTCCTTTGCATTAAAGTCACAATCTCTACCAGAGTAAATTGGTTCCCGCTACGCTCCCACATTTATCCGGGGGACGATTACTCTGCATGGGAGATTGTTAAAGTCATAGCTGCACTTTTGCACTAAAATGTTTCTATTTTAAAATATCAATCTGAACACATCGGGTTTATCAAATGAAAACACCTCTGAAATAATAGGGATGACGCCATATTGGTTCCCAGCGGAATGACGTCACTTCACTTTCGTGTTTAAAAATAGATCTTAAATGTGAAATCTAAAAAGTCGTTAAATTTGATTGAAGAAACAACTTTATATGTCACAACCACAATGTTGCCATTTGGTATGAGTTACTGATAAAAAGATTATTTAAAAGGATGTCCAACCCTTCCATACACATTGAACTACTTATCAAGCACGCTTAGAAAATGTGTTAAATGCCGGATGGTGATTTACCCGAAAAATTGTAACCCTACACTTTTATCCGAGGTGTATTTCACAGCTCACGGAAATACCCGAGTAGTTCCGATTGTTAAAATATATCCATACGCGTGAATGACGACATTGGTTGCAAAAATGACGTCATGGGCGTTATTAACTGCTTTGCTCTTCCCATTTTATATTCCATTTGGCGTTAATGGAGGTATTTTGGCAAATATACTTTATATAGTGGAATAAAATAAATAGAATAATTGTTTTTTCAACCTGATAACAACCCATTCTCGTGACATATTTTTGATATCAATCGAAAGGAGTTGATTATCCTCTATATATGCCTCCCTACATTGAGTATTGTGAGTATTTAGACGAACTCGAGGCAATCCTTTAAATCACTTCTACGTGAAGATGTACACGTTCACATTTTTTATCAATCATTTGAAGGCCATCATATACATATTTTTTTCTATTTGATACATCGTTTGAAGGGACCAGTAGCGGTGAGTAAAGGACAACGAATAGAACATCGCCAAGGGAGACATGAGCCATTGTTTAAACTTCCGTGAGCAACTGTGACCGCCTTCTGACCTTTCCATTTTACGCATTTTGCCCAATTAATGGACATTTATCTAGTAAGCAAAATCGAAGGGGATCGATTGAACTTGAGTTAACTTGTTTCATAATCATTGTGAAATAAGTAGAATTAAACTTAGGGTAACCGTTATGACAGATTCTGTGATTAAAACCCTTAGCTTATGGCTTCGTAGTTCATACAAATGAAAAAAAACATTAAACAATAGGGGCACTTTCTTCGTATTAATTCGACCAGTTTGAGACACCCAGTTTATGCACAAATCTAATCTAAATCTAAACAAAACGTTTGCTTGTACATATAATCGGAATAAAAGTTTCTAAGTCGACGGCAACAATGACCTGCTTTTACTCAGAACTAGATAATGACACAAACTCCCCCACCCCATATGTACGGTTAATAAAAGTTGAAAATGTTGCTTGAGGGACATGGTCATTCATTGTCTAAATCCGTTTTCATCTGAATTGCATAGAACGATACGGTACAGTAGGCCTATCTAGATTGTGTCACGGAGTGTGACAACGTTGTGTATTTATCTAAGGAAGCAGAGCAACAAGAGTTCCTTGAAATTCTATAATACTGCACTGCATTCTAAGCACTGGCCAATAAGATACATATATAGACAAGGATGAATTATCGTCTGGTGTTAATATTTTGAGAGTTCCCGATGAGGTCCAGCGTTTCCTTTGTTGTTCAACCATAACTAGACTTCTACTTGCTCAAGAAGACAAACGGAAGATGGTGGTTAACTCCGCTGTCATCTTTGCTTTGGTGAGTAAAAATAGAGGAATATAGCATGGTAAAATGAATTGGCCTATCGAAAAATAAGAAGACGGTCATTGCCTGGTTTCCCAAATGTTTAAGGACTCTCATGGGTAGTACCTTAATGAAAGAAACAGCAATTAAGTGTTAATCTCTTTGTGAAACGTTCCATTGATGGCCTAATTTTTACAAAAAATAGTCCTATCGAACAGTTTACTCACGCATTGTACTTTGTCATCTTAAAGCTCCTGGCTTTTTTAACTCTTTAAATGCTGGATAATTTAAAAAAAAAAAAGATTTTTGTGCCGTCTGCGTTCCAAAACCTATACTTTCTACTTCATTTTAATAAGGAAAGATAGTCAGAGTAGCAAACAGTTTAGATCACAGGCCAGCCGTCAGTGTACTTGTTGGCACAAGCATGAATTTGGCGCATGGAGTCGGTTTTAGCACTATAAGTGTTAAACTGTTGCTTTGTGATATCATCTTTTTAAGACGGATTGCCCATATGAACAAGAAAAACATGCAGATCATTTTTCGAGTTTGTCATTCGAGTGATGCCCATAAATGATGAAAATTTAAACCCCCAAATAGCTAGTTAGGACACAATTCTATTAGTTTAGCTGTGAAAAGCTTAGGCATATTTCTAATTCAACTGCAGTGGCATTAGATTTTCATCAATCGATATTTTCAATTAAATTCGCTGGGTCCAATTGTACAAGTAATGTCCATTGATTATTGATGAACCATGAACATATAAGTTATATTTCTAAAACAAACTGCAATCACATTAGATTTTCAACAGTTATACTTTTCCATTAAACTCGCTTGGTCCAATTGATCAAGTAATGTCCCTTGATTATTGATGAACCATGAACAGATTATGTATATTTCAAAAACAAACTGCAGTTGCATTAGATTTTTATCAGTCATACTTTTCCGTTAAACCCGCTGGGTTCAATTGGACAAGTAATGTTCCTTAATTATTGATGTGATGAACCATTGGTGCATTTTACAACTGCATTACTGCTGCATCACGGGAAATCTGTTATTGTTGGTATATCTTAGTACATAATTAACACGTCTTGATGTACAAATGAAATTCAATAATGAATCACAAAGCAACACACAATATGATACTCATTCAAATGTCCGAACTGATTTGGGAAATATCGTCAAATATATATCATAAGAAGTTAAAATAACCCAAACACGAGGACATATATTGTAAAACTCAATGACTCGGGGTACACCAATTAGGCTTAATGTGCCGTTCTTTAACATTCCGTGGTAACGTGTCATATCAGTTTATCTGTTCTATTATTGAAATTCAATTTCACTTTTTATGATTAAATTTTGTTGATTTTTGATATTTGAAACGTGAGTTGGATGTTCAATAAGTTTTTAACGTTAACACTCAAGAGACTTGGCGTTTACACCATAGTGCTTTAGATCGATTTCAATCCATTATTAGTCACGAATAAGATATATCAGTCACTATTAATTATCTCGAGGGAATCGGCGAGGCTTTTAATTTTGAACGCCTATGTGCAAGCAAGTCACCCTTTCACAGGAGCGTGTGGCGATTCTTCGTACCTGACAGCGCTTCTATGGGAAAACCGGGATACTGTTTTACTAATCAACTTAAGGAAAATATTTGCGTAAGTCATAACTGATACACATGGATAGTATCTTCGGAGAGACGATTCTAATGATGTGTTACTTTGCAATATTGCTTCGCCCAATATTGAAATAAGAGGATTTCTTGTTTTAGACTTAAGCAAATCTTAAGCGTATATTTTCTTGCACAGCTTGATAGCCTCACATGACAAGAACGGTTATATGTTCCAGAAGACCAACGAGACGATGATATCTAAATATATCACCCTTTATTTTAAATTTAGCTAATAGTTTACGAGAAATTCCAATTCCGTTTACACGGTTTGCACTAACTACAATACAAATGATATATATATATATATATATTGTTTATACTGCTATAAACGGGGTTGGGAAGCAATAGCGTGGCTTTGGGCAAATGTATGTACAGCCCAAATGTTCGGGGATGGGGGTGGTTGGGACCCTCCCCAAGAATTTTTCTTTATCTCGGATTACCGGAATTGCAAATTTGCGTATTTCTAGTGCGAGAAAGATGTGTAGGCTTATAGGAAGCTACGTCCCTGGAAAATTGTCAATAATATAGTCTGATGTTACTATATGAATCTGTGTCGTCATTTTATAGGTTAGCGACAATTCATTTCAAGGTTTTATATCCTAATGTTTGTGATAGTCCTTTTAACTATCATCAGATTTAGAAAGGGCTTTTATTCTTTTGAACATCTGCAACCCCCTAACATCTGCAACCCCCTAACATCTGCAACCCCCTTTCACGACAATCGACAGTTATAATGACAATTAGCTAAGTAAGAACGATCAACAGTAAGACAGGTATAAAGCTTGAAAGACCATCAGCTTTATTGTACAGTATTGCAGCTTACATTCGACGAGGTAACGTCTGAACAGATACTGTAGTTTCTTTTAACATGTCATTAGTGCTTTAAGACTTCTGGTGCGTTTTCAAGACCATACACTAGGAAAATTAAGCAGGTACATGTACCGTCTTTGACCGGGAACTTATTTTCTAGTGGCGATGCAATTGAATATTACTAAGAGTGTCATAGAGGGAAGCAAGTGTTGCAAGGGGAATTGCCGTTTCTAGGGGAGTGGCCGCCAAAGTTAATAAATACGACTATTTACCAATGTTGTGTACTATGCACACGTGTATTATATGTTCAATAGGCAATAGAATATGCGCTTTAAACTACTAACGTCTGTTTAATCGACGGCAGTTTTAAAAATTGTGTAAGAATTGGGGACATCATTTAAATCTATTAGCCATGTACCTTTATCTACAATTCATGCCATATTGCGACCTTTTCTGTTAGGATAGTGACCCGATAAGACCATTGTAGCGACGTCAAACAAAAACAGTGCCATTCCAAACAAGCGTGTCAAATGCAATCTAGGATCACCCGGTGCAATTCAGTTTACCCCGTATCAATTCTGGTAATTCGTTGTTTGTTGATATGCCTGCAACAACAAAACACCGAAACATACAGACGTTTCTATTCACGTCATTCAAACTTATTCACCTCATTCATACCACACGAAAACGCAAAATGAATTTGTCAATGGAACTTAAAGCTAACTAGGTTAATACAAGGTTTGAGGAATCTTAATCACGCATGTATGACATATGATAAATTGCCCGCAAAAGCGTATTCATTTTTTCCTTTTAAAAGATGCTTTTTTTTTTACAGATGAGAAGTTTTAAAAGTCAAAATAAAAAGGCTTTGGAACAATGCAGTTTTCGTATTGGTATATTGAATACAATTAAAAGAAGCTATTATTGGGATTATTAATCCAGGAAGCGCCAAGATATCTTAGTGTGCACAGTCTACATGCGATAGATCTCAAAAGCGTTGTAACGACTTTGAGTTTAGAAACAAATTAAATCACTGTTTAAACGCTCTAAAATCTTGAAACCAATTTGTCTTCCTATGGCTATTTTCCGGTATGTGTCATACAACAGTTCAGCTGATGTACAGTTTAGAAGAAATTAAGATTTATCTTCCAAACTTTCTCACATCTGTGAACAAGCAGCTTTATAAACCAAAGATGAAAAATCGTTTTCGGGGTTTTCGATTGACATTCGTTTATCCGTTGTGATTAAACCAATCCCGAATCTGTTATGAAGAAACGACTAGAGACGTCTTAACATTTTCTAAACAGACAAAGACGTTGTAGCTAGCGTACGCACACTGAGGACTCTTTCTATACCATGCATCGATAGTGACTTTGAAAGATTCAAACTTCCTTCACAAACGATGGAAAGCTATCGGTAAATGTAAATGTGTAAAAGTATAGAATGGAGACATTATGCCTTATCTGCATTCAGGCGTGTTATATACCAAACACCGTGTTTTTTTCAAAGAACTATTCGCACTTTTCGTTTACTCTTTAATTGCAAATGCAAACCATATCTTTTTTAAAAGTAGTACTTCTTTTTATCGCGGCTCCTTATGTACATGCCTTATCTCCCCGATGACTTACGTATATAATGTCCTAAATCCAAACCCCCGATTTAGTATTCACGAATATTCGACGAAATACTGTGTGGTGAGTTTCTTTGTGTCTCCTTACTTCAACATATGTAACAAAAAACATGATACATTTTAGATAATCATTGAATATGAAATACTCAGATAACGTTTATTCAAAATAGAAGTTTGAAACTTAAATATCTGAACCTTTTTCTGAATCAGACAGTGAAGCCAGGCAACAAGCTGTTTTTATTGGGCTTTTACGCTGCATTAACATTTTATAAGTTTTACTACAAAACCTGACTCATTATCGAATCATAAACCTCCAGATCCCCTTAAAGCATATCAAAGGTATTAGTGGTGATCCTTTTTAAAAAGAAAACTCAACTGTACATGGTGAAAATTGTGGTTAACTCTTCTTTGGTAAGGATGAGTTGATTATACAAGTTTTCCTCACATCTCACTTTAACTCTTTACCACCTGCTGTTGACATTCTTTTTTATTGAAAGCAGTCTTTAAGCGAAGCTTTGTAAACATGAAAAAAAAATTGTCAGTTCCGCTGTTGTGATATGTGAATAGATTCAGAAAGCATTGCGGTACAAGGAACGATTGCTTGTTAAAGGCAATTTCTCCTATTATCTTAATGCTTTTTGAAAGTCGTCTGCTGCAAGAAGCATAACTGTTGTATTAGGTGGTAACAGGTTAACAAGGGAGGTAAAAGAGAGTTAGCTTTAGACACGTTGTGGATTTCTTAATCTACAACAACATAATCATGGAGGTTATTTTGCTCATGGTAAAAAACAATGGATGAAGATAGGTACTCAGAGTACCAAACAGGTTAGATCACAGGCCAGCCGCCAATTTACTTGGCGACTGGCCTAGATCTGACCTGTTTGGATAAACATGAAGTCCCTTTCAGCACTATAAGGGTTTATCTACACAAACAGAACGATGGCGGTTATTTTCCTCATAGTAAAAGGAAACAAGAATTGATGAGGAAAGATACTCAGAGAAGCAAACAGGTTAGATCACAGGCCAGCCGCCAATTTACTTGGCGACTGGCCTGGATCTGACCTGTTTGCATATGCATGAAGTCGGTTTCAGCACTATTATGGCTTATCTACACTAACAGAACCATGGCGGTTATTTTGCTCCTGGCTTTGCTGGGTGCCTGTACAGCCAACACAGACTGGTTGGAAGTTACAAACAGCTGGAATGGAGGGTTCGAGGGAAACTGGGTTGTGAAGGCGGACAACGGGGCCTTGAATGGCTGGCAAGTAACACTCAGCTTCGACAAACACATAGATAAACTCGAGGTAAGTAGTAATTTTATCTCATGCATTTTTTAAAATGGAGACATTATTGCGGCTATGTGTTCTGTTCCAAAGTGAAGGCCACGATTAGTTCCGATAAAGACATTTGTGAACTAGAGGTCAGTACTTCATCCCTCCAAGGCATCGTTGGTTGGTTGTGTACTCCGTTCCAACTGAAGGTCTCTTTCAGCTCCGAACAAGAAATTCGTTAACTAGAGGTAAGTAATGTTTTGTTTCAAAAGCATCTTTGGTCATATAGGGACATATAAGATATACGATTATGTAGTCTGTTCCAAGTGAAAGTCACGACCAGCTTCGATAGAGATATTTTGAACACTCGAAGTTGGTTTAAGTTTTGATAATTTGAATCCTGTGAAAAAAATGGAAGGAGGTCTTACAAGAGAGCGAGCGGTTGCATGTCAAAAGCGACAGCTATAACGGAGGGTTCGAGGGAAACTGGGTTGTGAAGGCGGACAACGGTTCTCTGAATGGCTGGCAAGTCACAATCAGCTTCGACAAACACATTGATACACTCGATGTTAGTTTTACTTCCCTCCAATGCGTCGTTGAAAGTAATGACGTCATTGCCGCTTTGTAATCTGGTTCAAAGTGAAGGTCGCGATAAGCTTCGACTTACATCGATACTCTCGAAGGTTAGTATGACTCACCTCCAATGCATTCTTGATAACCGGAACATTATTGCGGCTTTGTAGTCTATTTCAAATGACTGTTACGATCAACTCCGATAAAGCCAGTGGTACACTGGAGGTAAAAAATGGCTTTGGTCCGTTGAACCCTTAGAAAAAGGAAAGTCTTACAACAAGTGAGCCATTTCAAGGTACATGTATAAACCAACAACTGAAAAAGAGGGTTTGGTGGTAACTGGGCTGTAAAGGCGGACAATGGGGCTTTGAATGGCTGGCATGTCACAATCCGCTTTGATTAACACATTGATACACTCGAGCTAAGTATTACTCTAATCTCATGCATTTTTGAAAATAATTACATTATTTCGACTTTGTAAAAATGTAGTCTGCTTCAAGTGAACGTCACAATTAGCATCGACAAAGGTATTTGTAAACTAGATGTGAGTTATGTTTTCCCTCCAATACATTCTTGGTAGTATGGACATTATTCCAGACATGTTGTCTGTTTCAATTTATGTTAAGATCAGCTTCGATGAAGACATTGGTGCCATAGAGGTTAGAATGGCGTCTCTCCTAAGCATTGGTAAAAGAGGCGTTATTGAAAAAGAAAACATAAAAAATGGCTAGTTTGTGTCAAGCGAAATTTAAAATAAGCTTCGATAGAAATTGGTACACTAAGAGGTAGCCTTGGTCAGAAGTAACAATTACGACTATGAAGTATGTTCCAACTATTTTATGTGGTTTCTGATGGAGGTAAAATGTACACGAGTATCAATTTCTTATATCAAAGAAAGAGGAAATTATTCAAATGACAAATCAAGATTGCTGGTTTTGATTGTACAGTTGTAAGAGTTTTGCGAGCCCCAATTCTGTTTTATGTAGTGTACCAAATCAAAGAATAAAGTTCCATTTATGTTGATATCAAATAATTTAACGTAATAACAGATACTCTCGAGGTTGGAAAAAAGATTCCCTGAGGAATATGGATAGCATTACAACTTGTTTGCCAGTACGAGTAATAAAGCACCATTAGCATCGATAGAGACATTGAAGCACTCGACATCATTACCTCTCTGAATTGAACCCTTGCAAATAGAGGTACTTTATAACCGACACTAAGTAAAAGCCATCACTAGCCTTGACACAGTTATTGAAGCACTTAAGGCTTTTTCATTCTATTCTATCAATCCCATCCTTGAGATACTTTGAGGCGAGTCGCAGGTAGCTTTTAAACTGACATTATGAGTTACATTATAAGAGTAATTTCAAACATTGCACCTTTGCAAGTAGAGGTACTGTTTGGCCAGTACAAAGTTAAACAAAGTACCGACCTGCTTCTACACAGACACAAACAATGATACGCTCGAGGTTATGTCGATTTGACAGTTCCCAAGGCTTCTTTACCCTATAACACCCTAGGTAGGGGAAGACTTGCGACTGGGTGGCGTATTTAAGATCGGTTCATTAGAGTTGAAAAAAGAATTGGCTTTCCTCCATGATATTCTTGGTATAAGGAGTAGGAATACGCCGAAAGAGCCAGTCTCATGTCGAAACAACGATGTGCTTCGAGAGATAAGCATTGGCTTACCTACATTGCACCCTGAGTGATATGTGTAGCGCTAAGATTGAATAGGATTAAATAGCCATCACGATCCGAATTACGATAACAAAACTTATCAATCCACCGGACGCATCGATATACTAGAGTATGTAAGCATTGGCTTCCCTCTTGGCGTCATCGGAAAACATGAAAGCATCACGACCGATAAACTACAAAAGACCACAACTGGACACGTGCAGTACTGACATAAGAAAACACACGAATGGAAGAATCTTCATAACGCAATTTCTGTATACTTATCATTTCCCTCATGGAATTGATAATTCACGATACTGACGATTGGTCTTTCGTGGATTCTTAAATCTAAATAACTGCTTAATACTATCTCATTAGACAGATACGCAGATTCTTGTTAATCTCGTACATGTAAAATTCCTTTGCTTTATTTGCCATCGCAATGCAAGAGAATAAGGACAGTAACGGCTTCTTTCCAGGCACTCTACGAAATAGTCAAAGCATTACAGATTGAAACATCGTTCAAGTTTAGGAATAGTATTTCTGGTTTTGAATACATTCCCTGTCATAACATACTGAATATTCACAAGGTCATAACACATCAACTTTACCTTGGTATATCTTTGTCTGACTCTTAATTATACCACCCTTACTTTTTATGTATTAGGTTTGGAAGGCCACGATTGTGAGTCAGAATGGGAAGGAGTTCGTTCTACAGGGGATCCCAGAGTACGCCAACATTGCGGCCGGTGCCCAGCTCACATGTCACTTTGTCGCTCGGGCACCCGGGGACCAACCTGCACACGCGTTCTTCAACGTTCAAGGTAAACTTTGGAGTTAGCTTTGTGGTTTTACGAGTAGATACGATTGCAAACAGACATGCCATTTATCGCCGCCATGTTGCTTGACTACTTTCAATATGGCTCCACAATACCTCTGAGGTTATTTTAGGAAATAGCCGAGGTGTTTCAAATGAGAGCAATCCTACGACAATTTATAAGCCGAATTTTCCATCAAACCACCTAAAGGGAAGAATGCTCGTTTTACAATTTTCATCTGAAAACACGTTTTCAGCATCAACACAATTGAGAAATTGAAAATGGTCATTTGTTTAACAATGAAAATTGGTTCAACCACTTTTTAAATTGTGTTCGAAATCATGATATAGTCCTTTCAAACTAATACTATTACAAATGATTACCCAATTTTCCAGCTGTTGGTGGTGGTGGAGGTACGGGACCAATAGTAACCGCGGCTCCATCCACTGGAACCGGAAATGGATCGTCGACAGACGGTGGTGGAACCGGAAATACGGACGGTGGTGGTACCGGAACTGTGGTCACGGGCAATGTACCATCAGGACCAGGTAGGATCCTTCCCATTTTGGTCAAGATTAGAGATTACTTAAAGTCCTATTAGAGGAGTTCAACGATAAGACTGTTTTGTTTTTCCATAGTCCTTGTGTTATTGTTCAGTATACAGAGGATTTTGTCATTTTTATGCAATTTTTAACATATAACGTCGAGTGACTTTAAGAGCTATATTTCATAAAGTTACAGCAAACCATTTAGCTGACGATCAAATTTTTAACTGTGTTATTTACGTCTGGATCATTCGGACAACAAGCTATTTCGAATTATTGAATGGTTGAGCTTTCTCGCTTCAGTCTCGAACATGCGACATGACTACGGGGAGGCCATGAAGCTGTCTATCCTGTTTTACGATGCCCAGAGGTCCGGAAGACTCCCGGCCGGCCAGCCAATCTCATGGCGAGGCGACTCCTGTGTCAATGATAAAGGAAACGGACGGGATCTGAGCGGGGGGTGGTATGACGGTAAGTAGGGCTATCCGAATTGCACACAACCCGGCCAATCCCCGGTACATGCCGGTAGATATATCTCGTAGGCAGTTCATGAATACACCAGAAATCCTGGGGAACTGTCAAATCGTCATTTGTGTTAATGATCCCAAAAACAAACAGTGCTGCAATGGGCAATAAAAACAAACTTTGAGAGCATTGCATGATTTTCATCTATACAGGAAACATAAGTCTTTAACAAAGTCGTATCTTACTTGCAAAACTATGCACCAAAAGGAACTCAAACTTCTAAATGGAACTACTTCAACACGGACGTACTTCGTAAGTGTTGCGAGACCCCTGTTACTTTCTTGTTTGAGTACGACCATTCATGATTGGATTTGCATGGAAGAGGGTAAAACGAGCGTGTTTTGGACAGTTTGAGTGGTATGACGGTAAAAAGGGGCTATCCGAAATGAATGCATGTTCTTCAGCTTAAGCGTGTGATCTCACAATACATTATGTGAAGCTGATTAAACCCAGTACCGCTTACCTATCTTACTTCATTCGATTCCATTTTAAAGTATAGAAAAGAAATTCGTGGTGTGGGCAATAAAAATAAAAAATATTGTTCGGTGGTTGTTGCTGTGAGATCCAAAGTATGAGACAACAAAATAAATTATTGCTTGATCTAACTTTATTTGATATGTTGATATCTTTAAGAAAAAGATAAATACACAGTGTTGTTGGATCTTTTGACAATGATGTAAATATCAAGGACTCAGTGCAATACTAAAGTAAGTGATTTATGTCAATGAACCACTTACTATAGTATTGCACTGAAACCTCGATATATTGAAATTCAAATATCAGATTATTGCTTGTAGTATCTAAACCCTAGTCATACATCCGTCATGGTCCCTTCTTTTAACCTTTTAGCCGGGGATCACGTCAAATTCAACTTCCCCATGTCCTTCTCCACATGGGTCCTAAATTGGGGATTCATTAAGTTTGCTGATGCCTATGCCGCCAAGGGTCAAACAGACATGATGTGTAAGTCCGTCCGATGGCCGCTGGAATACTTCCTGAAATGCTGGAACGCTCAGGCAAACGAGCTTTGGGTACAGGTACGATTCGATTACTTTGTTGGCCGATTGATTGGTTGATATATTGATGCATTGGATGGTTCATTGATTGGGCGATTGATCGATATATTCATTGTTTGATTTGTTAATTGGTTTATTTTTGATAATTTGGTTGATTGATTCATTAATTGGTTGGTTGCTAGTTTGATTGATTGATAGAAAAATATTTACAATTGTTTTAACCATGCAACAATTAAGTACATTGTATATAGCATCGTCTTATAAACAAATACATTACTGAACGCATCTGGCTATAGCTAATCAATTGCTCCATGTTTTAGAACTTTTTTTAGAATAAATAACGGTCACATGATACTATCTTTGTGATGTTGCTATACTAGTCGATTGCTTCATATACTGATTGTAGGGTTTTGAGATTAAATAATGGTCACATGATACTCCGATTGTGAAGTTGCTATACGAGTTGTTTGCTTCATATATAAATTGCTGGGTTGTTAGATTAAATAATGGTCACGTGATACCAACGTGATACCACCATAGTGATGTTGCTATACTAATCGAATGTTTCATATATCAATTGTTGGGTTTGAGATGAAGTAAAAGTCACACAATACTGCCATTGAGGTGTTGCTATACTAATCGATTGCTTCATACACTAATATTTGGGGTTTTGATATTAGATAATGATCACGTAATTTAATGCGATTGTGAAGTTGCTACACCGGCCTTTGGACCTGGCCCGTGCGTGTACCCAGCACTAGGCGGGTATGCATGGGCCAAGACCCCAGGCTATTGGAATTTGCTCTACTTGTTCAATGCTTCATATACTAATATTTTTTGAGATTAAATAATGGTCACGTGATACTAAAATGGTGATGTTGCTATATCCCGGTACAGGTCGGCGATGGGGCGGTGGATCACGGATACTGGGGGAGACCGGAGAACATGCCCGGGGATATGTGGCGGCCCGCCTACAAGGTGGACTATGGTAATCCTGGGAGCGACATCGCCTCTAACGTTGCGTCTTCTTTCGCGACGGGATCCATCATATTCAGGGATATCTGTGGAGGTATGCTTATGTACAATGTATATAAAACGAGGGTTTAGTGCAAGACTATAGTAAGTGCTTCATAAACATGAAGCACTTACTAAAGTCTTGCCTTGAAACCTTGATATGTGGCTTAGAGACAATGCATTGTAGGTCCATCAAATATATGAAAATTCATTCAAGGATGTTTTTGAAGGTATGCCTATTTATGTGGTTGTGGCTAATGGAGAATTCGTCGTAGGTCCATCAAATACATGAAGAACTTCATTCAGTAATGTTTGCGGAGGTAGGCTTTATTGTGTCGTTTAGGCTTAGAGAGAGGTCATTGGAGTTTCTTTCAAATATTTGAAGGTCTTGTGATTGTCTTGCATTCAGGGATGTTTGCGGATGTATCTATCGGTGATTTGATGGCAAACCCTCTTCTTTTCTTCTCTTTTATAAAAGGCCATGTGGTTTAGAGAGAATTCATCGTAGGCCCATCAAAACTTATAATGACCTTTGAACATGTTGAATTCAGGGATGTTTGCGGGGGTACTTATTAATGACTTGATGGGGAACTCTACTCCATTACCTTACCATTGTAAAATCCATGCAATACTCTTTCATTTAGAGATGATGTCGGAGGTGTTAATACATTGCTGTGAAACTGTTTGTGAAAGAATTACAGAAGTATTGCACCATTCAACGACTGTGAACATTTTAAAATTACGACTTATCAGGACAGGTACAAAATAAGATTGGCGAATTTACTGAAAAGTAAATAAAAAATCTAATAACACCAAACCTGTTATCAGTCATTGGTTTGGAAAGGGAATAATACAGAAAAGGTTTGAAATTATCAGAAGCTTCCCGATTTGATATTCTAAATGGAAATCGCGTTTAATCTCAAACAGTCCAAGATAGAAGCATCCATTTTTTCCACAGACAACGCGTTTGCTGATAAGCTTCTTGCCGCGGCTAAGACTGTATACGACTTCGGACACGGCACCAACAAGAAGTACAGTGACAGTGTCGGTGCCGCCAACCCGTACTACACGTATGTGCACCTTAATCACAAACTGATTAATCTCATACTATCTGTTGAGGCTATAACACCATCATCAACTTTTATGATAAGCTGATCGACCGGTTAGGTTGGCATTAAGACAAATGCACTTGATCCCGTAAGGAGCCAACACGCAGATGCGTGTAGCGATGGGCATTTTTCTTAAAGAAAAATGAAGCCTTACTGAAGACTTACGAATTGAACTTTATGAATCCATAGATCGTTTGTAATCAGCTTCTAGAGAGAGCTACAACATGGATGAATATTTGTGTTGCCATTTACAGAAAGGGATGAACTTTATACAAGCTAACTGACAATAAGAGTGAAAATAAATGCATCATGATAACATTATGCGAAATCAGCATCAGGACAGTCATAAAACGGTAGCTAAGTTATAAAATGTCTTTAAAGTCTGGACAAAAGAAATACATGTATAAAAGTAAGCTCAGCATCGTTTACAAGAGTATTTTGTTTAGATTTAAAAGTCAAAATAAAAAGGATATAAAAGTAAGTTCAGCATTGTTTACAATTGTATCTTATTCAGTTTTTAAAATCAACAAAAAAAAAGAATATAAAATCAAGTTCAGCATCGGTTACAAGGGAATCTTGGACAGTTTTTAAAGACAACATAAACAGAATATAAAAAAAGTTAAGCATTGTTTTCAATGAGATCATATTCGCTTTCAATACAAAAACAATGTAAAAGAAAGTTCAGTATCATTTACATTGGTATCTTGCTAGGTTTTCAAAGTCGACATAAAACAATATAAAAATAGGTTCAGCATCGTTGAAAGGGTGATCCAATCGGAACTACTCGGGTATTTCCGTGAGCTGTGAAATACACCTCGGATATAAGTGTAGGGTTACAATTTTTCGGGTAAATCGGCATCCACCACCCTTTCTAAGCGTGCAAGTTAAGTAGTTCAATGTGTATGGAAGGGTTGTACATCCTTTTAAGTAATCTTTTTATCAGTAACTCATACCAAATGGCAAAATTGTTGTTGTGACATGTAAAGTTGTTTCCTCAATCAAAGTTAAAGACTTTTTAGATTTCACATTTAAGATCTATTTTTAAACACGAAAGTGAAGTGACGTCATTCCGCTGGGAACCAATATGGCGTCATCCCTATTATTTCAGAGGTGTTTTCATTTGATAAACCCGATGTGTTCAGATTGAGGGTGATCTTGTGTTTTAACAGCTCTAACAGTATAGATGATGAGAAGACAGTTGCCAGTGCCATGATGTACTGGGCAACAAACGACGGGAAGTACCTGAATGACGCCAAGGCGTCTCATGTTGCTGGCGCCCCCTGGTCCTTCTCCTGGGATGATACCATTGCTGCTGGAGACGTACGTATTGATTCTATATTACTATCAATGGATTACTTCGGTTGCGCATTGGTTTTTTATCACATTCATTTCAGTCAAATGCTGTGCAGTTTTTCAAGTTCTTTTTTTCTTGTTTTGGTTTTGTTTAGTTTGTTTGTTTTATTACTTTATTCATTATCTTTCATTATTATTCGTTTTTAAGAGAAAAGAAGAAAAACGTATTTAAAAATAAATCTATACCTTTTATCATTAATTTTCAATTTTAAAGATTTCTATCTATTTAATTTGTCTTATATTTTTACTTATTTTGTAACGGTGAATATTTTCTTTGTCGATGCTTCAAGTTTCAAGTGCCTGCAATTGAATTTTTCATTTACTAATAGGAGCGTTAACTCATTTTCGACGAACAAATTACGAAATGCAATTCTGGTGAAAATGAAAGCAACAGCTGAAAATATAAGCCATTTTCATGAGATAGATTTATAGATTTGATTAACATGTAATTGTTTGTAAACATACAACAGTGTAATGCACCGACATTATATCTAGTGTTATATCGTTATACATGTTTCAATTGTTGTTGTTATATATGTACACACAAAAGAATCAATACAAGAAAGAAAGTGTCTCCTTCTGCAAGTTATCCTCCATTACCTTGCTTTACACGCATCAAATTCAAATGATTTTATTCACAATATATGAGGCCTCCGGCCCATAATACAAACATATTTTTTACAATATTTCCATGATATATATGTTACATGATTATTAAAAAGCATTAACATGCAATTTGGAATTAAGTATTTTCTGTTTCAAGAGGTCTGTAGCAGGCATATCGAACATATGTATACAAATATATAAGACAACCCTATGAAAAACGGTGTGAAAATAATGAGAGAAAAGTAGAATTCGCCTACAGCGAGCTAATACTCCCTTTGTCACAATGCCCTCAATGATTGATATATTTGTTAAGTCAGCAGCAGACAAATTGAATACATATAGACAAACTGACAGAATACAGAATAAAGCTGTGTTCATGCTTAATGAAAGTTGGAAATATTGTGGAAAAGGAAGGATCCACTCATGAAGAGCGAATTCCCCACTTGCCTCAATTCTCCCAAAGATTGTCTGTCAAAATGTCCGCAGCAGACAACATTGAACACATCTAGGTAAAATATCAAACTACTAACTAAAACATTGCTTTATCCCTTTTTACAATAGAAGTATCTTATCAAAGGTTGTCTGTAACGAAGGATGCAGCAGGTGTTTCTGAACACAGCTAGGTAGATGAACAATATTCATATAGTCCTTCAATGCTTCCATAGCTTTTATTTAGAAAACGTTATATTACCTTCATACAGTATGTTAGTGTTACTGCGGCATTCACGTTTCAGTTGTTACTGTACATGCATACAAAATAGGATCAATACAAGCAAAAGAGTGCAAGCTTCAAAAACTGTATCCTCAATTGCCTTACTCTAAACGCATTTATGGTCCTTCATCATTTTCAGTGCTTTGATTTAGAAAATTTAATTTTACCTACATACCATCTTCTAATATTATATCGTCGTACACGTTCCAGTTGTTGCTGTACATGCACACACAAGAGGACCAATACAAGCAGAAAGTCGTCAACTTCATCAACGATTGGAAGCCTGGTGGTGGTATCACCTATACACCATGCGGCTTGGCTTGGAGAAACCAGTGGGGATCTAACCGTTATGCAGGTATTGACAATATTTTCTCTCAATAAAGCATGAACGCACCATTTTTCCACTTAAATGATTAAATTATATAGTCATTCATTGCAAAAAGAGAAAGAAACAGTCACATTCTATAGCAAAACACATACGATACGATTATACCATGACAAAGACCGAACAAGTGCATAGATTTAACCTGAAGAGCACTGGATGTTGAAATGCGTGTTTCTGACAAATGATTTTTCTTACAATGTTGCAGTATGTGCTGAAAATGAATTGTATGTGTTATTTCTTTTTCTGATGAGTTAAGCCAGACAATTTAAAATCTTTGGCAGCTTTGAAGACATAAAATAAAAGTCTAAATTGTGTTAAGCAACCACCCTTTTAAGCAGCCAACCTGCCTTAAACAACCACTAGAGAATATCCCATTGTTAGATTTATAGTGTACATCAATTTGTGCTTAGCAGCCAACATGTCTTAAACAGCCAATTTACTATTTCCCATAGGCTGGCCTCTTAACACAAGTTTGACTGTACATCTTTGTGTTGATGGTCGTGTACAAAAATACCTTTATTTTAAATATCGTTCGTATCTTACATATGTAGGAATTTCACTCCTGTAGAAATTGGAAAAAGAACTTGTGCTTTCGCCGGAATAATCACTGGTATAACATTAAATCCTTTCTATTGCGCATGTCTCACCAGGTGGCGCGGCTTTCATTGCCACCATGGCGGCCGAAGAGGGCATCAATTCGGATGAGTACAAGAAATGGGCAATGACTCAGATCAACTACCTACTCGGGGATAACAAACAGCACATGAGCTTCGAGGTGGGATTTGGGAACAACTTCCCGAAGAAGGCGCATCACAGGGGCAGGTAAGCCTTGTATTTAATAGTTAGATTTACCCATTGGACCAATCTTGACCTTCAAGTCGTTTTGTTTTGTTTGTGGTTTGACGACGTTTTCATATCTAATATCCGTCACCGTTGCCTAAAGGATAAGGCGCCTCGGGACGGGGAGGTCGAAGGTTCGAACCCCACGGGAGGCATTCGTCCGAAAAATGTTTCTCGTGGGACTTTTTCCGAAATGGCCGGTTCGTTAGCCACCAGCTAGTTAAATTGAATGGCTACCGACTTCTATCAGCTTGGCGCCTGGCATAGTGTATAGTTGGTGATACTTTGTATTATCAATGAAAAGTGTCTCTTGAAGAACTCGTCATTTCAATAAGTGGCGTTTAATCTCTTTTGATGAAATCACATGGCCCCTCTCCGCGTGGGTTCAAATCCTGAGAGGGATATAAATTTTCATGAGAGGCAGTCTCCCGACTGACTTACGGAATGCCGATGGTTCTACCCGTCTTGACCAGCCCGTATGGGCAGTTGAGTAGGGGGTCTTCCTCCATCATAAAGAGTCGGGCATCGCTACAACTGAAATAATGTTGATGTGATGTAAAACCCATATAGAAAAAATCTCTTTTAATTCTTTACCACCTGCAGACGACAATTGTTGACTTGAATTAGACGACTTTAGAAAACTTTTGTAAAATATGTGAATAACCTTTCAATTCTGCTATTGTGGACTGTATATAGATTGAAAAACTTTGTGACAAAAGGAGAAATTGCTTGTGACAAGCGTGACATGCTTATAAAAGCCGTCTGCTGAAAGACGGTTAACTCTGGCGTTAAGTGGTAATTTGATGACTAAGATCACCCGTTAGACGAGTTCAATACACAATGGCTACTCATGTAAGATCACACATGCTCAATTGGTCCAAACTAGCTCTTTCCGGCACTCGCCTTTTTTCGGCGTTTTTTTCTCCGTATGTTATGTTTTGGTCCAACGTGACATCTAAAGTAGTATTATATAGCACCACGTTACGCGCATGATGTCAGTTGTTAATGTAGTTCAACGTTATTTATACCAATGAAAAGTCTTTTGTTTACATTCATTTCATACCATATTGACCATGATTATCTCCCTTTTCAGCTCCTGCCCAACATGGACCAACTCGTGTGATGGAAACAGCGGGGGCGACAATCCCAACCAGCTGAATGGCGCCTTAGTGGGCGGGCCGGACCAATGGGACAACTACGAAGATAAACGGGACGATTTCGTCAAGAACGAGGTGGCCTGTGATTACAACGCCGGCTTCCAGGGCGCATGCGCAGGTCTGTATCAAGTTCCGGTTCTATTCCATCATGTTCAGCGGTCTACGTCATCAGTGTCGACAGACTAAGTGCAAATGCGCACCTGTCGAACAAATGAGTCTCTTCTCGCATTGAATTACTGCACCAAAACGACATTGTCGTTGTTTCGCTTTAGTCGACTTTTGCTATTAAAGAACAATATTCGAATATCAGAATATTTAAATAGCATCCTTAGATGCTGACTAGAATTGAAGAGATCAATGACATTACTTGGCACTATTTGTGGCCTATTTGTACCATAAAAATAATGGTTATGTTAATAACTACATGTATTGCCAGAGTTATTCACATGAACCTTTTAAAAGAGTAAATACTATAAGGGTTCTTTACAATTAGCGATAAAACAAGGCGGAGAAACGTTGGGAACCAATAAGACCCAAGAAATTCTCCATGTTGAACGTTCACGTTGTTTATTTTGGATAAGTGACAGTTTTTTAAGAGTTTCACGTGATTTTTTCTAACAAGGTGATCACCACTCATTAATCCGAGCGCTCTTTGGTATTTTAAATGTTACTCGAATGTAAACAATGAAGTAAAAATTGGTGGGCATCAAATTTTTGAAAATAACACTTTGAAAAATAGATAATGAATAGTGCAGGCGTTATATTGTCATAATCTCTTGGTTTATCGCTATGTTTCAACATATTCTAGCATAATTACCCATAATTAACTCATATTACCCAGTATGCTTTGAAGCAGTTAACGTCACAAACCAATTATTTTATGCATGTCTTTTGTTTAAGGTCTATACCATTTTGCCGTCAACAACAATTTACCAGCATCGCCCGGTCCGAAGTGCTAAAAGTACATGACACCACATTAAGTACCAAATGCGACTATGAAAACGGAAACCAGCGGAATCAAAATCTAGAAAGTGCTAAATATGTAAGAATCCAATGGTAAACCTACATAAAACAATAAAACGACGAAATCGGAATAACTTCTTTGCGTTTGTTACCTTATTTCGTTTTGGTCACTATCCTATTACTCATACTTTTATGCACACGTTTTAAGATAGTGCCCTAGCAATAGTCCCAGAGAATCGCTCAAGAATATTAAAGAGGTCCGAAGATAATCCCTTTAAAATTGTGTGACATAGAACCAGTCCAGAACTCCGCGTAGCCAAAACATGACATTGTTATGTTGACCTAGTGCATTGCTCAAGAGGTTTATGCATGTTCGTAAATAGCTAGTTTTCGTTCAGAATTTTCTAGAACTAAAACTTGAGATGGCCCTACCTTTACCCTTATAGTGCTCGAACCGACTTGAAGCTTATGCAAACATGTTGGATCTAGGCCAGCCGCCAAATGATTTGGCGGCTGGCCTGCGATCTAACCTGCTTGCTTCTCTGTGTATCTTTTCTTGTCTTACTCAAGCATATTTAAGGTTTTGGACAGCAGGCAACACACAAATCTTTTTTAAGAAAACTACCCACCATTGTAACTGTTAATGCACTTGTTGCAAACAACTTATGAACCAAATTGTACCCCGATTTGTTTCTACCCACAACCATTAAGGAATTCAGGGGAACCAAATCGAAAAGTGGTCCTACCTTAATGCAGTTGTTGTAAACAAATCAAGAAGCAAATTGTGCCTCGAAAGTTTCTACCCACAACCATTAAGGAATTTAACGGAACCAAAACATAAATGGTTCTACCATAATGCAGTTGATACAAACAACTCAAGAAGCAACGTGTGCCTCGATAGATTATACCCACAACCACGAATGAATTGGGCGGAACTTAATCATCAAATGGTTCTACCTTAATGCACTTGTTGCAAACAACTAAAGATGCAAATTTTACCTAGACGGTCTCTTCCTACTACCAACAAGGAAATACATTTATAAATTGATATGTATTGTGACTTGTTATTTCTACTTTGAATCTATTATCGAATATCAAACGGAATCAAGTACAGTAAAGAACAATTCTCGGTAGGCACCACCGCTGCTAAGCAAGCATTTTCGTTAGACATGTTAAAACACAGGATATTTCAGTGCATTAAGACGCCTTAAAACAACTGTAGAAAGAATTATGTTCCATGGATCTGAATCGTTATTTTCGAATTTCGAGTTGACATCGCTTTTGCATAGATGGTCTAGAAAGCCCGGATACAAGAGATGGAAAGGAGAAAGAAGTTTTTGTAGGCAATCGAAGGATACAGTAGTAGGCAAGAAGAGATTATAAGAGATGACAGAGTATGAAACCATTGAATACAATTCGTTAAAAAAATATGTATTTTTGTCATTCTGGATTCGGTGGTTAGTTTAGTTTAACCTTATTTATATCACATCGATTGTGACGGAAGTTTGAAGCTTAATAAATTCATTCTTAATAACTGCTTCCTTGATACCGAACCAGTACTCGTGCCGGTTTGTGTGCCAGTCCCGGCAATTTTATACCTCGCCTGACGGGGATCAAACCCGGGAAAAGAAGAGTCCGACCCTCTACCAATGCACCACTGTCGCCTACAATACGATGGTTAAGATGGGTCTTTAATACCTGGGGGTCCCGGTTTGAATCCACACCGTCGTTTCATTTTTTGATGCGACTCTAGATGGGGTGATATAAAGAGGTGACGATGTAAAAAATTGTAGCTGTTTATCACCATGTTTCTTCGTGAATATCTGACTGTGTACGAATAGTGGATCAGTGAAACAATAATGCTTAACTCTGGAATTGGTCGTGGAAAGTACTGTGAAGGGGCCAAAACGATTGTTAATATGACACTAAAGAATGGCCAGAAGTTGCCGATATAACACCATTAGCGGACCAAACTGTGGACACACACAACAATGTACGATATCCAATTCGAGCCTTGTCTACCTTATATAAACAGTTTATTACCGCATGGGGCAACCGCTACAAGTTCGAGGTTTAAAGAAATGCACCGACGGGTCAAATGCAAAGATAAAGGTAGACGAAAAAAGACCTCCCTGATAACAGAATTCTTAAGGTTGTCAATGGCATCGGTTTAGATAAGCAGACAAATAGGAATTTTTCACCATTGGTACATCTTTTTTTGAAAGAGAATTTATTAATCAAATCCTTCTTTGTTGTTACTCTCGACGAGCGATTCTAATGAGTACCAACAATAAAGGATTCAGAAACGAAATGAAAAAAAAGACCGGGGAAAAGACGTCCCTATCTTGAGTACTGACCAAGGTTACCAAATATTGTTTAAATATGTATAAACGATTGTAATGTTGAAGCATACGGGTTCAGACTGGTGTGTAGATTGTCCCAGTCAAGTCAGAAACAAGTTCATCCTAATCTGCAAACGTGTTAAAGATTGTATAAAGAACTTTCACATATATGTATGGTTTTGTTAACGCATACTAAGCTTTGTTGCTTTACCTGTCCAGGGGTCCTTTATCTCTTGTTGATACAAAACAAGGCAATGTTCAAACCTGCATACGTAGGCATATATTGACCTTATAGACACGTCTGACGTTAATTGCATCACATTTGAGGTGTTTGTCCGTAGTTTTAAAAAAGACATCATCTAAAGACACAATCCCATCCGATCAGTGTAAACACTGTCGTCTACTGATAAGTTGTGCTGTTCTATAACAACTGATTGATTGTTTTTTTCCCTCTAATTTGCTTGAACGTTGCAAGAACGGTAAACTACTATCACCTCTGTTAAGATTCGTCCCGAGTCTTGGGCTGATATAAATACGTGGATAAGGCAACTCCGATAGAAGGGGTAGTCATCAGACCACCTCTGCAACCAACATAACGAACCGAGCAGCAAAGATACCCTACAAAGGCACAATCACGTCTTCCCAGCAAAAAACATAGCGACCGGTTGTGCAATATAGTACATAAATAAACCCGCACGTTCTCAACAACAATGCCTTAGGTTCTTCAAATTGCATACAAGTTATACGCATGTTACAGTTTGATGCCGTTTATAAACGTATCCAATTATGAAAGACATAGCTTCTCTTTTTGACATAGAACTGTTTTTCCTTTCATGCAATTCCTATTACCCAGAAAGTCAAATATGTTGTTGTTGATGATAATGATGTTGCTGTTGTTGATGTTGTTGGATTCTGCTTTGGTTGTTTCCATCGATGATAAAACTAGCATACGCAAGCGATATTGTTAAAAAAACGTACTTACTATTCAGCTTCAATGGAAATTATTATCGATGGGATGTAATTCAGCCTGCTTTCAAAAGAAAACGGAATTACTATACAAAACCTGTCTTAAAATCGTTTTGGGCAATTATAAATCAAACACGTTTCTTATTGTACTCCCCAGGCCGAACACGGGCATGTCTTGCATTTGTTTTTCGATTACATAATTATTGCGTCCGTTGCATCTTTCTTTATGTAACAGTTCAATATACTTCAGTGGTCAGCTTACTCATCAATGTCCATCGATTTCCCTTGAGTCTCTTAAACTGAATAAAAACACAACACTCGTTCAAAGCTACTTATGGCTTTTGGTAAGGAATATAGCTGGTCAGTTTCATTACATAACATATATTTATTGAGACAATAAGCACAAAATATAATGGCCAATACAAAAATAGTAATGCATGCCATGTAAGTGGTGATATGCGCATGTAGCATGCCGTCATGGCACACTTAACATTTTCCATAACCATGACAAGACCATACTTTACATAACCCTTTCCCAAACAATAACGACATTTGACCACATTGTTGCATACGACTTTTTAAAACATTGTGGGAAAAGGAGAAATTGCTCGTAACGAGCATTTTTTACTTTTCCCACAAGGTTTTCTGCTCTATCTGAAGAATATTCTACAATTTCATCACACTTTGAAATGTCGTCTGCAAACTCTTTGAATTTGGGACAGTCTAAATATTTGGTGTTTGGGAAAGGGTTAACACGGAGCGATTGCACTCGAACGCGTTGGCAAACGCTACTTTCTGACCTAGCTAGTGCTCTTTAACTCCCGATTCACGGACCGTTTAGGAGTGATGTAACAGTTATAGAGACCTACATAAGGAAGATAAGACCGATACTGAGTCACATACCATCTGGACGAGGTAAACGTACTGTTCTTGTTTTGTTTGTTTGTTTGTGTGTCTTTTTCCTAATTGTAAAACAGGTATTTTTGTTTACACACCCATGTTCATTGCATGCTAATAAGTGATACATTTGTTTTGATTTTTAAATGTTAAGGTTATTATGAATTGAGGTCTCAGGGGCCGTTTTACTAAAAAACTTACGGAAAATGTTTGCGTAAGTCAAAATTGATTGACATGGATAGTATCTTCAAAGAACGTACAATATTGCAATGTGACACATCATTGGAAGCGTCTCGGAGAGACGATTCCAATGATGTGTTACTTTGCAATATTGCTCTGCCAAATATTGAAATAAAAGGACTTGTTGTTTTAGACTTACGCAAATCTTAAACGTAATCTGTTTAGTAAAACGGGCCCCAGGTCTACATAAAAGCGTTTGTACAAATTTATAATAAAACGGCTTTCCAGTTATGATGCTTTCCTCACTACTAATTCTTCTCAAAGATCTCAGACCTTTACCAATTCATAGCTAAATGATCAACGTATTGCACTATTGAAACTTCCTAATTCTGGAAGAATGTTACGTTCTTCTTATGCTTGATTTATGATACTTTCTGATAGTTAAAACTACTAAAAAAGCAAAGTATGGATCCATATGGTTTCATATGAATGATCGAAGTTAAAATCAGTAGTGGAGATTAATGACAAAGTGAGCGGAAAAATTAGATTTTCTTGAGGAAATCTGGAAGAACCCATCGTGACAAAAGCAAAAAATTGCTCTCTGTGAACAACAGTCCCCCAGTTGTATAGGTGAATCACTGTTAAAAAGGGAGTGAAAACCCCATCAATTATAAACATCCTTTCAAGTATTATGCTGCATCTTTCTTGTTGGCTTGTGTCGGCTTGACCATGACTTGACTCGAACTTTACTTCTTTTCCAGAATGATGTTACACGTATACTGTCAGGCTTGTATGGGCCTGACCATGGCCTGACTTGACTTAAACCTTACTTTCTTTCCAGAATTTCCAGAATGATGTTGCACAGAATGATGCTGCACGAATGCTTGCTTTTGACCATGTCTTGACTTGACTTGAACTTGACTTCATTTCCAGAATGATGTTGCACAGAATAGTGTTGCATGCATGCTTGCCTTTGACCATGTCTTGACTTGAACTTTACTTCATTTCCAGAATGATGTTGCACGTATGCTTGCTGGCGTGTGTCGGCTTGTCAATGGCGGCCGAGCAGCTGACCTACACTAACCAATGGAACGGGGGCTTCCAGGGAACATTCACGGTACATGCGGACCACGAGGTCCATGGCTGGAAGGCGCATCTCGTCTTCGATAGGCCCGTCGACTCACTAGAGGTACACGATCATTTGATTTCGTCTAAATCCTTTTTGTATTCATTGTGAATAAAATATTTAGATTAGTTTAGATTTAAGATCATTTACTGATTGTTCATTGATGTTATCTATTTAAATGCTTAAATTTTGTTTTATAAAAAAAGGTATCGCAGCTGTACTAATGTAAGAGACTAATCGCGGTGGTTTCATCCTTTCATTCAGCTGTTTGATTGTAAACGGGCAAAATCAAGAGCAACTGCAAATAACAACTGTTTAGTATTATAAATGGGCTTTCCTTCGTTTATTATTGTATTATTCTAGTTATTCTTCTAGAAATAACAGTCTGAATATATCTAATGAGAATCTATAGCGTTGATTTCTCTAACGAACTGATATTAGAATGATTGGAGCGGCTTTGACCTCGGTGTCTAAGGCGTGTGTGTATTGATGGCCTTTATTCAATAACAAACTTACGGTTATTAACAGATCTGGAAAGCTACGGTAGTCAGCAAGACCGGAACTGAGTACGTCGTCGAGAACATGCCCTGGGACGCTGACCTCACAGCGGGTCAGGACCTCGTTGTGGATTTTCTGGGTCACGCTTCCGGTGCTACGCCACCAAGCGGCACTTTCTTCGTAGAAGGTAAGTAATAACAGTTTTTTCGTAAAAAAAGATAAATAACAAAAAAAAAAAATTGTTTTATCTATAGAATGACCACAAATGGTGAGAGAAGTGAAATTTTCAAAACGATAATTGTCAAAGACATGACTATTATGCCATCTGGTTTTGTTCTATTATGTGTATCTACCTTTGTAACTGCAAGCCCTACTAAAAGTATGGCCAATCTTAAAGGCACAACGTACAAATATTGACTTGAATTTTAACAGGTACTTTTTCTTTTGAAGGCCAAATAGAGAAGAATGACATTTGTACATGTCTAGGGGTCTATTGATGTACAATTTGTGGCAACGAATTTCTTATTCATTTATGCTTTTAAGCATACAGCTCTTTGTCACAAGGATGTCAAGTTTAAATGAGGCATGACCATCTTTCATTGAACATGATTTTTTATAAGAAGGGACAAGGTTTATCACAAAGTTTATTTGTAGGTTTGAATGGTGGTGGATCGGGCACAGGTACGGGCACTGGTACTGGCACCGGAACAGGGACCGGAACAGGAACAGGGACCGGAACAGGGACAGGGACTCAAACCCAGGCTCCCACTAACACAGCCACAAACCCTCCCGGAAACCCTATAACACCAGGAACATCGAGTGCCGGAGGTAATTTTTCTGTACCAAAGAAAAGAAATGGCTGTAAGCTATTAAAGACGCAATTTTTAACACGTTTTGGGTTTTAACGCAATGCTTCTTATATCGACATTGGTAAGAAAAACTGTCCAATCGGAATTTTCACCTCAGTTTCCATAATACATAGATGGTAGCCATTTCTTAGATTTTTCTATCGACCTTTGGAATGACACGGAAACGACCAGCACAAGAACAAGACGCCCAACCACTGTGCCTTTGTGAAAATGGAGAACGTTTGCTAACCCTTTCCCAAACAACAAAGATTCGACTGTCCCAAATTGAAAGAATTTGCAGACGATATTTCAAAAAATAGGAAAATAATCTTCTGATAGGGCAGAAAACATTGTGGGAGAAGGAAAAATTGCTCGTTTGAAGCAATTTCTCCTTTTCCCAAAATGTTTCTAAAGTGTTCTGCAACAAAGTGGCCAAATGTCGTTATTGTTTGGTAAAGGATTAACAAAAGTTTCCTAAACATGCTTATTCCAATTTGAGACACTTTACAAGTCAAAATAAATTGTCGTTGAAACAATGCTGTTTTTGCGGTATGATATCAAATGGAAAATAGAACGCTGAAACTAAAGGCACAATTGATTCAATATTGTGTCATTATATTTAAGTATATATACGCGTTTTATGATCGATCTCAAAACCATTTGAAGGCTTTTGGATCTTACTAAGTATTTGTTCATTATATAAGGCGCTGAATACTTAGAAGAAAACTACTTTTACTTCTAATGGCTCTTCTCTAGTACATCTCAAACAACAGAAGAGCAGCTTTGCAGTTTAACAAAACAGAGATGCAATTTGAATGTCCCGGGTACCGTTTTACTAAGCAACTTAAGGAAAATGTTTGCGTAAGTCATAACTGAAACACATGGATAGTATCTTCAATGAAAGTACAATATTACAATGTGACACGTCATTGGAAGCGTCTCGGAGAGACGATTCCAATGATGTGTTACTTTGCATTATTGCTTCTCCCAATATTGAAATAAGTGGGATTGTTGATCTAGACTTACGCAAATCTTAAGTGTAAACTGTTTAGTAAAACGGTACCCTGGTCTCCTCACATCGGTGAACAAACAGCTTTAGATAGTCTGGACACATTCCATTGGTTGAACACATACCAACTGATACAGGGGTTAATACCTTTCAATTGTTCAGGGTTTCAATAACCTGAAATGGTGCAGTGGGTTGAAAACATTATACACGATGCAGGGGGATTGAACACCTTCCACAAGGGCTCAGGGGGGTAAACATATTCCATTTGTGCAAGGGGTTGAATATATTCCACTAGTGCAAGGGGGTGAATATATTCCACAGGTGCAGGAGGTTTAATCTAAGATGTGATTATGTGTATGATATGAACTGGTTACAAAACACAAAACCATTGTCGAAACAGGATCGAAGATGAAGTACAACTACGGTGATGCCCTTGGTATGTCTATACTATTCTACGATGCCCAGAGGTCGGGTCGTCTACCCAGTAATAACCCAATCCCCTGGAGAGGAGATTCCGCCGTCGATGATAATGATGGCGGCCATGACCTGAGCGGTGGATGGTATGATGGTATGTCTCATTTGAATTAAAAGTGCTTGTTTGTTTGATTATTGTTGTTTTTTCAAAGTGTCAACTGTATTTCAGATGTTTATCAATGTTCGGCTAAAATTTGGGGGTAAAAGATTCATTTATATCAAACCTAAAGGAAAGAGCCATCCGAATGTCATTTAGTTAGCCAGCTTTCTCTCAGAGAACTTTGCAAGTACCATGCAAGGCTATAATGTGGCCTTGTATTCCTGCGGTCAGAGCTCCGAGCTCCATCGCCATCACTGGTCTCGAGGAAGAATAATTTGACAAGACACTTTAGATCCTCTCCTCTAGCCAAGTACGGGTGAATCACGGGAAACCCGTGGTATCTCTGAAGAATTGCATTCACAGCGTTAAACAATATGCTTTGGGTGACATGATTATGGATTACCTCCTTAGCTGCTTTACATTGTTGAATAAGAATATCGATCACGTAAATTATTTTTGTGTAACCATACAATAAACAATATTATTTCGTGGCGAGGCGTATTCATCCTCGACCTTTTATGGCGGCCATGACCTTGGTTGTGGATGGTACGATGATACCTGATGACATTGACATATCACACCTTGTCATAACTCCAATACAAACACCCCACCACTGCCGATTTTCCGTTGTCAGTGATAATGATAATGCTAATGGTCATGACATTAGTGGCCGTAGGTAAAACATCGTGTTAAATCCTTAAATAACACTTATGCGTGAAAAGTGGCTGCCTTCAATCCCATCGAGTTTTCACACAACGAATTTTTATCGAGGTAATAGCAATGGTTCCGCACGGTTTTGGAAGAAAAATCACTAGAAGTATATGTAGATTTGTCCGAATATTATTTGGCCAAAATAAGAAAAGTCATTAGCGAGTCGTTGTCTGAAATGCTGCTGAACAAGACAGACTACCATAATTGACCACCATTCTCTTAAATTCAGCTGGTGACCACGTTAAGTTCAACCTTCCCATGGCCTACTCTACATGGGTATTGGAATGGGGATTCCTACAGTTCAAGGACGCTTACGCCGCAGCCGGACAGACAGATATGATGTGTGACATGATAAAATGGCCGCTGGAATACTTCCTAAAATGCTGGGTCCCAGACCAGAATAAGCTCTACGTACAGGTACAGTAACCATTGGAGTTTCTATAGACTTTCTCTGGCCAGAATTGTCGTTCATTTCATGTATATACATATTGACGAATCAAATGAGAACAGCAACCCTTGAAAATGATTAATTTATCGGTTGGTACACATGATTTCAGCACATAACTTTGTTGCTTTAAGCAATACATTTTCTTTAGATTTTTATCTGTATTCTTCTAGTTATCTCAATAATTCTAGTAGTAAAGTTTGCATGGGTGAAATAGCCTTTGTTAACGGATAGAACAACAGATATAGACTGGTGTACGCCTAAGTATACGCTTGAACCCAAATAGGGGTGTCGTCTATAAATAACGAACCAGTTCATGAATTTATTATTCATCTTATGCTGAAATGTCATACCTTCTGTTTACTATGTCACAGTGAAGTGCTACAATATAGTTAATTTGTTTTGTTTAATACAGAGGCAACATAAACAATCAGATGCGAATTAATTCAATTGAATGGAGTACAGGGGTCCTGAATTTGCCTCACATCTTGGCAAAGATATGTGTGGTAATGAATACCGCATTTTATATACGAATATGTTTGCAAACCGGAAGATAAAGCAACAAGCCTTTCACATCGGAGAGCATACAAGGGAAAAACGCGCTAAGGGTGATAACAACCGGAAGTTTGTATACCTCTTTTTACCGGAATAGGTCGGAGATGGTGGTGCGGATCATTCCTTCTGGGGCCGCCCAGAAAACATGAACATGAACAGACCGGCTTACAAGGTGACGACGAGTTGTAAAGGAAGTGACGTGGCTGCAGCAACAGCTTCCGCTATGGCCGCCGGGTCCATAGTCTTCAAGGATATTTGCGGCGGTAAGTTTCCATTGCGTACAGTAAACGCTGATTCAAAAAAACATTTTTTAATCATCACGTAGTTATATACTTAGCGTTTACCTTTTTATTTTGCTTTAACACCGAACTGGCGTAATACTTTACTGAATACAGAAACTGACAGTTTTTCGGGTCTTTGGTTTGCTAGAGCATGGGCAGTTGCATACCTCCAAGCATGAGACAAATAATATGCTTAATCCGCGACTGATGACTTAAGTTGCCTGTGCGTGACTCATCCAGCAACGAGCAGCAGTAACTCCATTAGTAGAGAACACATATTCTTAGGGTAATGGGGTTGCCGTTGCGACAAACACTCAGTCTCTAGCATGAAATACATACTCGTATATATCCTTGCAGATAACGCTTTCGCTACCAAACTTCTTACTGCTGCGAAGAGCCTCTACACGTTTGCTAAGGGCAACCGTGGCTTGTACAGTCAGTGTGTCAACGCTGCAGCAGCTTTCTACGGGTAAGAGTATGTGATTTACCTTTCACCTTTCTATTTTCAACCCTTGACATGTGGTTTAGCTCGTTTCGTTGAAAAGGAATTTGTGATTTGTTTAAATTGCAATCGCAGGAAAACACCATATATAACGTTTCTTTTAGGATAAGTTCTTTATTGTGATATTGGATCGAGGTTATTGCGTTAAAATAAATACATACTGATTCATTTGCCAAAGGTGCGTTAGACTGTGTCATGATGAAATTCCTCAGTTGCCGTAAGGACAGCATTTGCGTTTGTTTTGACGAATACTTAATTAAGATATCTAATATTAAACTATATAACAATCTATAAGTATCGCTAAACAAATTTCAACTGAACATCCATGGTATACAAATGGTATACAAATGGCATGTTTTCGTATTAACCCTTATAGTGCTGGAACCGACTTCTTTGTTACGCAAACAGGTTAGATTCAGGTTAGATTCAGGGGAGCTGCCAAAGGGAAGTTGTCTAACCTGTTTGCGCCTATGAGTATCATTTCCCATAGAAAATAAGCAGGTATTTAAGATTTTTGGAAAGCAGACGACACAAAAATATATTCTTAAGAAAATTACCCAACATTCTAAGGGTTAATTACATTTATTTCAGCTCCACAAGCGACAAAGACGACCTGGCTGTTGCCGCTTGTTTCCTTAACAAAGCCACAGGTGAGGCTGCTTACCTTGCTGACGCCAAGTCCTTCCATGAGGCTGGTACCCGATGGGCGCTCTCCTGGGACGACACCATGGTGGCTGCAGACGTAAGTCTATCTGTAAAGTAAATCTTATATATAGAATCAAACAACAATTGTTTTTGTCAATGACTATCAATAAATCATTGGAAGTTACTGCGTATCGAAACCACCATGGTAAGAAAATTAAACGAAATAAAAGATTGCTTAAAACAAAGTACAAACAGTAGAAAATGTCTGACTATACCGAGACGACAAAATCGAAAACTAAGTTATATGACAAAATGATTCAATAAATGTAATATAATAATTTACGTACATTTATTACAAATGTCACTTTCATGTGGATCACTGATATGTTTAAGAATATCATTATGACTATAAAATATATCAGCTAAAACGACCATAACCTTTATAGCGCTGGAACCACCTTCATGCTTATGCAAATAGATTGATCAAGGTCAGCCGCCAAGTAAATATGGCGGCTGGTCTATGATCTTACGTGTTTTCTACTCTAAGTATTATTTCCCATCAAACTTAAGCAATTGTTTAAGGTTTGGAAAGCAGAAGACACACAAATCTAGTTTTAGAAAATCACTCAACATTCTAAGGGATACACCGCATTTTATTTCAGTTGATGTTGTACGAGATCACGAAAGACAACTCTTACAAGGGTGACGTCAGCAGTTTCGTCAGCAGTTACATGCCCGGTGGTTCCGTGCAGCAGACACCGTGTGGTCTTGCCTACAGAGATCAGTGGGGAGCCAACCGATATGCAGGTGCGAGTTCAGGTTATTTTTAATCGTTGTGTAATTAGGTCAACTTTCCATTTCATAAGTATTACTGGATGAATATTACCTGGTAAGTATAGCTAATAAAAGTTGACCTGGTTACAGTTGTATTTGTCATGTGCAGTTAAAACATTGCCATCTATCGCCACTATTTTGCCTCTTGCAGCAAACAACTTTCAAAAAGCATTGTTGCAAAAGGAGGAATTGCTTGCCACAATGTTGTTGTTGTTTTGTTCAATATATTCACATATCACATCAGCCGAACTGAAAGGTTTTTCACATGTTTATAAAGCTTTTTTTAAGTCGTCTGGTAAAAGTAAACATTTCGTCTGCTGGTTGCAAAGAGTTAAACAATGTTTACGATATTGGTATCCGCTTAGTGTTAGCACTGGTTATATAACAATGAAGCATAGTACTCGAAAACATCAGTATAGTAATTTATTTTGTACTCGAAACCATATGTAATGTAGTCCTTTTTGTACTCAAAAGCATCAGTAAAATAGTTATGCTTAGGTGGCAACCATCAGTGACGTAATTGATTTGATAGTCACAACCATTGGTAACGTATGTTTACTCAAGAGCCAACCAACAGTCATTGATATGATACTTACCGTCATCAATTATGTAATTAGTTTTGTATCCACACCCATCTGTTTCGAAGCTATGTAGTTCTTGCCAACACTAGTAAAATCATGTTTAAGTCACGACCGTCAGTAACGGGATTATGCTTATGTGCTAGCCAACAGTAAAGGTATTGATATCATACTCACAATCATCAGTAACGTATTCATGTTTACATACCAGTCATCAGCAATCGAGAAGATTTAACACTCACAATCATCAGTAACGTATTCATGTTTACATACCAGTCATCAGCAATCGAGAAGATTTAACACTCACAATCATCAGTAACGTATTCATGTTTACATACCAGTCATCAGCAATCGAGAAGATTTAACACTCACAATCATCAGTAACGTATTTATGTTTACATACCAGCCATCAGCAATCGAGAAGATTTAACACTCACAATCATCAGTAACGTATTCATGTTTACATACCAGCCATCAGCAATCGAGAAGATTTAACACGTTTACATACCAGCCATCAGCAATCGAGAAGATTTAACACTCACAATCATCAGTAACGTATTTATATTTACATACCAGCCATCAGCAATCGAGAAGATTTAACACTCACAATCATCAGTAACGTATTTATGTTTACATACCAGCCATCAGCAATCGAGAAGATTTAACACTCACAATCATCAGTAACGTATTTATATTTACATACCAGCCATCAGCAATGGAGAAGATTTAACACTCACAATCTTGAGTAACGTATTCATGTTTACATACCAGTCATCAGCAATCGAGAAGATTTAACACTCACAATCATCAGTAACGTATTTATGTTTACATACCAGCCATCAGCAGTCGAGAAGATTTAACACTCACAATCATCAGTAACATATTTATGTTGACATACCAGCCATCAGCAATGGAGAAGATTTAACACTCACAATCATCAGTAACGTATTTATGTTTACATACCAGCCATCAGCAATGGAGAAGATTTAACACTCACAATCATCAGTAACGTATTTATGTTGACATACCAGCCATCAGCAATCGAGAAGATTTAACACTCACAATCATCAGTAACGTATTTATGTTTACATACCAGCCATCAACAATCGAGAAGATTTAACACTCACAATCATCAGTAACGTATTTATGTTTACATACCAGCCATCAACAATCGAGAAGATTTAACACTCACAATCATCAGTAACTAATTTATGTTGACATACCAGCCATCAGCAATCGAGACAATTTAACACTCACAATCATTAGTAACGTATTTATGTTGACATACCAGTCATCAGCAATCAAGAAGATTTAAGACTCACAATCATCAGTAACGTATTTATGTTTACATACCAGCCATCAGCAATCGAGAAGATTTAACACTCACAATCATCAGTAACGTATTTATGTTTACATACCAGTCATCAGCAATCGAGAAGATTTAACACTCACGATCATCAGTAATGTATTTATGTTTACATACCAGCCATCAGCAATCGAGAAGATTTAACACTCACAAACATCAGTAACGTATTTATGTTTACATACCAGCCATCAGCAATCAAGAATATTTAACACTCACAATCATCAGTAACGTATTTATGTTTACATACCAGTCATCAGCAATGGAGAAGATTTAACACTCACAATCATCAGTAACGTATTTATGTTTACATACCAGTCATCAGCAATGGAGAAGATTTAACACTCACAATCATCAGTAACGTATTCATGTTTACATACCAGCCATCAGCAATCGAGAAGATTTAACACTCACAATCATCAGTAACGTATTTATTTTTACATACCAGCTATCAGCAATCGAGAAGATTTAACACTCACAATCATCTGTAACGTATTAATGTTTACATACCAGCTATCAGCAATCGAGAAGATTTAACACTCACAATCATCAGTAACGTATTTATGTTTACATACCAGCCATCAGCAATCGAGAAGATTTGACACTCACAATCATCAGTAACGTATTTATGTTTACATACCAGCCATCAGGAATCGAGAAGATTTAACACTCACAATCATCAGTAACGTATTAATGTTTACATACCAGCCATCAGCAATCGAGAAGATTTAACACTCACAATCATCAGTAACGTATTTATGTTTACATACCAGCCATCAGCAATCGAGAAGATTTAACACTCACAATCATCAGTTACGTATTTATGTTTACATGCAAGCCATCAGCAATCGAGAAGATTTAACACTCACAATCATCAGTAACGTATTTATGTTTACATACCAGCCATCAGCAATCGAGAAGATTTAACACTCACAATCATCAGTTACGTATTTATGTTTACATACCAGCCATCAGCAATGGAGAAGATTTGACAATCACAATCATCAGTAGCGTTATAAATATGTACTCACAACAATCAATAACTAATTCGAAATTGTACGTAAAACCATTAGTGACGTAAATATCTTTCAGTTATAATCATAACAAGAGTACATGCAATTTTTGTAATACTCAGAAAAATAGTAACCCAATTGATTTTATAAGCACAGCCCAATGAATACCCAATATCGACCATTATAAAACTCATTCCTTTGTCGGTTTACTTCGTTTTCGATATACATCGGGCGGGGTCGGCACTCTTCGCTTTATCGCGAACAGTTCCGGCCTAGACCGATGTATGCCGAGAACGACTGAAGTACTCAGACAAAACAATGAGTTTCAAAATGGCGCATAATGGGGATTCTACCTTTATTGATACCAAACATATACGCACGAACATCAGTAACGTTATTGATATTCTACCCACAGCAAATGCTGCTTTCATTGCCACGATGGCGGCGGCTGATGGTATCAACCCAGACCAATACAAAACGTTCGCCATGTCACAGATAAACTACATCCTCGGCGACAACAAGTATCACATGAGTTACGAAGTCGGATTCGGAAATAAGTACCCAGAACATGCTCACCACAGAGGAAGGTGGGTCGATCTATTTGCCCGTTTGTTTTCTTTTTCATTTGTGTCTTTGTTGTACATTGTTGAACGATGAGAATCGATTTTGCAGTTATGAAAGGACAACCCCAATATACCAAGTCTTGGTGTCTGCCCGTGTTTATCTGAAGAAAGGCCAGAGAAAACAATGTAAAAAAAATATAGAAAAATGATAATTACAATTGAGCGTCGTTTTCAACCATATATCACTTATATTGCGATAGTCCGTTTACTTGGCATTGCATAAATACCGTCGTAAATACTTCATGTAACTGAAAGTAAATCGGATAACGTCTTGGATATTCAAAAATGTAAAAAAAAATAGTTGAAACTAGATATACCAGGTTTGGAAACGATTGCTTAGTTTATGTTCATACACAAGCAATTTTAATACAAAAATTCTTAACATTGCAGGTTGACTAGTTAGTACTTGAGAGCAGAGAATTAAAACAGTCATTCTGTTTGCATATTACGGATTGACTTGTATTAAGTTTTATAGCGTCATCTGACGTTTATGATATATTCTTTAATGACATAAATAGTTTCATTGATTTGTTACTAATTAAGTACAATGAATTGGTCCTCGGCCATATTGTTTGCGTTTTACGTAATATCATGCGTGGAATTTCATAGCGTCACGTGACGTGTTTCGTCGGCACTTGTTCATTGCTTGCATAGTTTGATTGACCACGTGACAAGGGATTTTAACATCATTTTGCTTCAATATATGACAAATTCAGCATAGGGTCTCGCAGGTCTTACACAGTAACTCTGGGTCTTTGTACCCAAAAGAAGTCCCATTCAGAAATTTTGGGTTTCGACTTCAGGGGCCCGTTTTACTAAACAACTTACGGAAAATGTTTGCGTAAGTCATAATTGATTAACATGGATAATATCTTCAATGAAAGTACAATATTGCAATGTGACACGTCATTGGAAGCGTCTCGGAGAGACGATTCCAATGATGTGTTACTTTGTAATTTTGCTTTGCCAAATATTGAAATAAAAGGACTTGTTGTTTTAGACTTACGCAAGTCTTAAGCGTAAACTGTTTAGTAAAACGGGCCCCTGGTGCATAGTTTTTGTTCTAATATGAGATGACCTGATAGAACAATGATATAGATGGTAATCCTGCAATGCCCTCGAGGTTTATCATGACTGCCCATTGCAGGACTATGTATTTGGGATGTATGAACACAAAAGCATGTCCCTCGGTCAGATTTGACAGCATGTGAACTAACTTTAGGAAGCCACCAGTACACTTTGGTCCTTAGGAAAAAATGAGACGACTGAGGTGTCCATTTTATTTCAGTTTTGAGAGTTCAATGGACCTACTTAATGTTTAGGAATATAGCTAAGGAAAGAAAACGCCGTTCTTAATTCAAGAGAAATTTTGATAAAAAAAAGCATTACTTTGAATTGGAGTAAATGACAATATAAGACATCAAAAGTACCAGGCGTCTGACCATGTCGTTCCCATTACAGTTCGTGCAGCAAGGACCGTAACTCCTGCAGTATCGGTGACGCTGGTCCGAACCCTAACCTGCTGAAGGGCGCAATGGTGGGTGGTCCAGATAATGGTGATAACTACCAGGACAGACGTGATGATTACGTGAAGAACGAGGTCGCTTGTGATTACAATGCCGGCTTCCAGGGGGCGCTGGCTGGTAGGTTTCTTGCATGTTTCAATGTGTTTTACACTATGACAACAGTATTTCAATTATATTGCAAACCCCGTCCTCGAGACTGTTGCGAATAGAACAAAGTCGCTTGTGGTTACAACAACAGTCTTCCAGGTGCACTGGTTCGTAGGATATTCATGTTTAATTAGGTTTTACACCATGCCAAGAGTATCACAATAATATAACAATAGTAGCCGAGATAATTGCCTTAAGAACGAAGTAACTCGTGATTACATCGCCGGCTTCAAGGAGGCCCTGACTGGTTGGGGTTCTTTATATATTGAGTTTTTACATTATGTCAACATTTTCCAGTTACATTGCAGTATTCGAATCGTCTTTGATATGAAGGAAGTCCAATAGTTGCCTAAATGCCTACTAGGACTGGTCGATACGGGCATAAACATCGGTATTCCTTTAGTCAAAGAGGAGACTACCTCTCATCAAAATCATATCTATAGATACCATGCATTGAACACACACGGAGAGGGACCTAAGGATTTCTAATTAAGAACTATAACGGCTATGTCACAGATACCTCTTCTGCATAGATATTTTGATTTCTTTTTTGTTTGGTTAGAATATCTATTTGGGGAAATGCATATCATGCTCTAAACCACGTTTTATTTCCTTGAGTCAATTATATCTCTGTCGTATTTGGCCCCATTGGCGATCAAGAGCGCAGGCCTCATTGGGAACAATCTATCAACTTATCATAGGTGCTTCTAGTTTACCCATTTGCTTTTAATTTCTCATGGTTTTCAATCAGACGCTCATCATTTTACGTGTCGATGGGTCGCCCATAACTCTCAAACATCATGTTTTTGGGTCGCCCAGCAAGCATGAATTAATGAACTGGCACCGCGATATAAACTGAATTATTGTCGAAAAGGGAGTTAAAACATATCAAAAACCAACAATCCACACATCTGCACATTTCTTTACAGGTCTCCTTCAGTTCTCACAGAACAGTGAGCTACCTGCCGCTCCTGCAGCAAAGTGTTAGGCTGAGGACATCGCACAGATATGGGCGTTCAAACAGGTCTTCAAATTGAGCCACGCCCCCAAAACGGATACATTGCAGTTTCGCAAACAATAAGTAGGATGAGAGATTAATTGGTTTGTTTGTCCACTAAAAGATGCACTTTGCATGGTTTAATTTGTTGGTCCATTAAAAAAACCCACTTTGTATGGTTTCGTTTGTTGGTCCATTAAAAAAACCCACTTTGAATTGGTTTGATTTGTTAGTCCATCAGAAATATACTTTGTATTGGTTTGATTTGTTAGCCCATTAAAAATACACTTTGTTTTGATTCGAATTATTAGTCTATTAAAAAGAACGCTTTGAATATTATGACTTATTCGCATACTGAAACTGTTACATAACACCTGTTCTGATTGCTCAACAATCTCAAAAACAACTGCCACTAGGAAACCAAAACAAATTGAAAGATCTTTGCAGATAATATTAAGACATCTTCGGCGTTTACAGAATAGTGAATAAACTGGTTTGAACGTGGGTATGTTTGCAACATTGCTTGTGTTATGTACAATATATGTCAAGGTTAGCTTTACAAGTAATCGAAATGTTCGAGTAGAAATGACGAAGAATACATGTCTTTGTCATCTTAATTAAAGTCTACTAAAACATTAAGATGTTTTAAACATGTTGAAGGATGGCGAAATGGCCAATTGGTAGTATTGAAAAGTCTCACTCAAACGTTTGCTGATCAAAACAATACAATTACTGTTATATAACCTCAATTGGCATTGAACGTGTTCCAATTGTTTTGAAAATGTATGTATTCACATTTTGTCTATGGGGTGTTTTATCGAGTCCATGATGTTGCAATTGCCAAATATAGTGTTCGATAAGTGTCAGCCTAGAACAAGCGCAATAATTTAATGTACGTAACCCAGAAGACTCGAAACTATAAGATAAAGTTCATTACTAAATAATCTATTTTTAAACTATAGTGCTACTTGAATCGAATCACCACCTATTGTGACAAACATGTACATAATTGAAACATGGAAATAAAGCAGAGGAAATACCACTCTTTGTGTCCCAAATTATATAGAGAGTGTTTCTACCTATATAAATTGGACAACACTTATAAGACACAACAGTTATATAAAAGCTGCTTTTGGGAATCAGAACCGTAAAATTCGATCACAAATTATCATCGACTTTTCTCAATATACTATCCACTTGTCTTGTAGTGAACACTGGTGTATACATCCAGGCGTTGGCATCGCTGGGGTCAGAAAGGAGGGTTTTATTTCAACCTGATAACCTACTTAAACTATTTGTATAATGCGGCGGTCCTTTTGGAAAAAAAGTGTATCGTAATACTGGTTCTACAACTTTCTCAATGATATCCCATACAAACTATAATCTGTTAGAAAAGCTTCGAAATTGTCTATCATTTCAAGACATGTAAGAAAGGGGTACTTAAGGAAATTATTACGACCATAGTAACATCATAAAACAGGTTATGCAGACTAAATATGCGGTTCCTTTGACACAACTTAAGACAGCACTCAAACAGGTTTACTCCTATTTTGATGAAACTCAATTGACCTATTCCCTATGACAGCTTAATCTCGGCGAACTCTTGGTTTGGAACAATGTTTAAACGGCGTAGAATTTAAAAAAAACTTCAGAAATAAGCATTGATTTTGATTGCATGCCAAACTAAATAATTTTGGCTTGCGAATGTCGTCTTTGATACTGGCAACACATCTTTAATATCACTCCCCAACGTGTATTTACGTATCGCGAGTTGTTAAAAACAAGGACAAACAAAGTACGCATAAAGGCTATAACGCTTTGATAGCTTTGATTAAGGTAATATCCAAAAGATAAAGGAATGGGATAGTACTGGCTGTGACATGTAAAGCCAAACTCCTTACGGCGATAACTTCATCTTCGTTACATTAACAACTTACCTTCATGTAGATTATTGGGATGAATATCAGTCCTTACCAGATCATACCACATTTAAAAGAAATCATCATCATAAGTCACTTTGTCAGAAAAAAGGACACATTAAGACAAGTCACTACGTGTATGTCTACTCCGATTAATGACAAGAAAATAATTTCCGGAAATCGGTTTCTCGTCGGCATGCTTTTGCATTTTACGTGGCGATTAGCAGGGAGTTATTTGGTGAAACGTGACTATGACCAATGAGAACGACTTTGATATGGTATAGGGACATGTATTTCGTCGTCGTTAGCATATGATTTAAAGCGACTGGAATCGGCGTAAACCTCTTTACAAACAGAGTTCAAGGGTACAAATCAATAAGACGATGAAGGTCATTCTTATCACCCTCTGGTTGTCTTATGTAAAGCAGATACGACTTAAACATAGAGGCTTCTTATTGGTCCTTTATTGCACAATTGACAATCATCTTGAAATACGTACTTGATCGGTATAAGTGCATCGGATCTTATCCGACCATCTGGCTTGGTGTTTTAATTTCTGTAAATAAAAAAATATGTTTTTATAAGGAAATGCTAATTCAATGTATTGTGATCGCTGAAATTGCTGGATTTTGACACCGAAAAGCTGACTGTGATTGTTTGGGAAAACTGTATGATTTAAAGGAATTTATGACCCCGTGCTATATAACCTGAAAAAGGTCTGGCCGTAGATATTAATCGAACCCGCATATTAACACGTGAACGAATCCGTCCAATCAAACGACGGTGTTAATGTAAGCCATATGGTATCGTACCTATTCTACTTGAATTATTCCAAACGTGGCAAATTGTATAAATTGTATCTTCTTTATGTTACGAAGACAGAAAAAGTATCATGTTTCACTAACTTACCAATTTCGAATATAAAAACGTGTATGACACGAATCTGTCTTATCAAACGATAGTGATACTGTATGGTGGTGTGCTTACTTCACTTAATTTATTCAAAACGTCTTACTATATGTATTGTCCAAATATTTTGAATACAGAAAACAAATAAATGTGTATTATAGTATGCAAAAACAGAGCTTCATCGAGTCATAATATGATGAGACTTGAATATTTTCAGATCGTTTTGTCTTGTGGATAAAAATATTTGTCGCACTAACCGAATTCACATATGAACACATGTCTGGGTTCCGTTCTATCGTTTCCGGTGTAACATTTCTCCACCTCCCACTTGCCGCCACGAAAGGGAACCAGTGTGACACAGTCTTCCGTGTCATGCGTACTGGAGCTGTACGCTTGACTGGTCGAGTACCAGTTGACGTAATTCGTCGGCTTACCTTATAACGAAATCAACAGCCTTTTAGTTATATAAATACGTGAAGTTAATAAGTTTGTTTACCATCTATGCAGTTTAAAGTCCGTTTAATATCCGTTAAGTTGAAATATAGCATTTCTGGTGTCAAATAAATAGTACATGCTATAGATTTGTGTACCATTTTACTAAACACCTTGTACAATGGTGGGTAAGTTCAAAACAAATGTCCCTTTTATTTCGATATTGAAAAAAGCAACATTGCAAAGTAACACATCATTTGAATTGTCTCTCAGAGACGCTTCCAATGAGGTGTAACAATGCAATATTGTACTTTTATCTAAAGGACTATCCATGTCTATCAGATTTGACTTACGAGAATATTTCCCATGCGTTGTTTAGTAAAACTGTATCCTGTGGGCTATTGCTAAAGAGTGCGCTCAAGTAACCAGTTGCTCCAATGGGGATCAAACTTGGCACTCCCGGGCTACAAATCCAAAACCACTGGGCCACGCAGGTAGATTTTGTGTCGTCTGCTTTCCAAAACCTTAAATGTCAGCTCAATTTTGATGAAGACATATACTCAGAGTAGCAAACATGTAAGACCATGGGCCAGCCGCCAATTTACTTGGTGGCTGGCCTGGGTCTAACCTGTTTGCATAAGCATAAAATCTAACCTAATCTGTTTGCTACTCTGGATATCTTTCGTCTTCAAAGTTAGGCAGATATTCAAGGTTTTAGAAAGCAGATGACACAAAAATACATTTCTAGAAAATTACCCAGCATTCAAAGGGTTAACAATACATCACTCTCACCTGACGTCCAATCAAACGTTCTCTCCGTCTGTACGTCATGAAGCCCTATCCAGGTCCTCTCGCCCGGCATGTTCCGGTTGATCAACATCTCCACAAACGCTTGCTCCTGATCATCCAGAATGTCCACGAGGTAGGACACAGACGATTGGCAGTAGGTGAACGCGTACTGGAACGTCTGTTTCAGTCCCGTCTGCATCCCGTAACAGCTTTTCCCGCGCTGAGCGAGAACTCGTCCAGGCGCTTGATTTACCCAGCGTAGAAGACTCTGACCGCATGTGGCAGTGTCGCCTGAATAAGAGAATGAATGGTTTTAAAATAAGAATGAATAAGATTTTTTAGTCGCATCGACAGCAAAGATTATTTAGCGCGGATGGGGTTTAAAGACCTGTCGAAGTATATAAGTTATATTTTGCTTAGTGTTACGTACTTGTTTACAAAGGGCTTTGGTACCGGAATATGTCAATATATAAGGCCAATTACAACTATAACAATAAAAAAGGACAAGTACAACAGAAAGTTGAATGCTTTGTAATGTATTAAAATACATGTAGAGATACATGAGACTATATTATAAGCATACGTTCGATTAACATGGTCTTAGGTAGTTCAGATTCATAGCTTTTGAATTGTGCTCTACAAATGTTTCAGACCGTTCCAATGGAATCGAAGCTTCACAAACGTAGCTGTCAATGAATGATTATCCAGTTTTGATGCAGAACCATCGGCATACCGAAAACTCAATCAGGCGACTCTTCCTCATAGAAATTCATTTCAGACGTTACCGGGTTCCGAACCCACTCGGAGAGGGGCCTTGAGAATCCTAGTTCATTGCTCCGACCATTATGCCATACAAAACCTCTTGTGCTTCCTATGTTGGTTAGAGCTCATGAAGCCATTGCTGCTATTGGGATTAGTCTTTGCTCTTGCAAAATGCCGGCGTTGAACCAACAATCTTCCAAGCACGAGGCTGACACTTCAACTCCTTCCCACCTAGGTGGTCGGCAATCATATTACAATGGTTTGAAACAGCATTACTTTTTTTTAACATATCCTTGTTGTAGAAGCATTTCAGATATTTGTTTCTTTGTATTATTACTATTACTATTATTGTTTTACAATATATCTCATATAAAGAAGAACATCTTTACCTAAAGCTTCCAAACGTCTGGCTGTCGAACTCATTTGTATGGCCAAGTTAATACGGAGTACATGTACCCAACTCATTTATTTGTTCTGTATCCCTATGTATTTGTATTCAAGACATATAGATCTATACGTCGAGTTCGCTTTATTGGGTATCGAATATCTTTATAAGGTCCTTTAATCAATGAGGTTTAGGGATTATAATGCATTCGTATACATGTATATAATTTCAAGCCAGTCACTCTACATACATACCAATGGTCACTGCCCTCTTATGTATTATTCCAGATACATCATTTCCTGTATAGTCTAGACTACTCTCTTGTGTCGGATCTGTAATGTAAAAGTGTTACATTGGTCCATCTACGATGCATTCTCTGGTATTGTTTATGTGGAATGTCGCAATATATTATTATGTAAAATCCTAAATTATGAAACGGATTTCATTTCAAAACAGGCGGTGAGCAAATTGTAATTAGGTCTTTTCATCACAACGCGTTTTAAAATAATTTTATTTCATTTATTTCAAAAAGTGCTGTAGCGAATTAAAGTAAAGTTGTGACATCGAGTTGCGTTTGGAAATAATTCTATTTCAATTTGCAACTTTTTTTTCAAAACGGACGGTAGCAAATTACAATAATGTCGTGTGATCGCAACGCATTTTGAACTAATTCATTTCAATTTGCAATTTTATTTCAAAACGGATTGTGAGTTCATGGTTCTTATGACATAGACATGGACATAGACATGTTTATTCAAGTACAGAGGCCATATGCCCATAGTACAACATACAGTAACATAATATACATGCACAAGAGTGACAATCCACAAACAAATACATTACAATAGTTCTTCAATTAGATTTTGTCTAAGTTCAAAGGCTTTTACAAGATATGTTGATACTTTGAATATACTTGATTTATTATTACATTCCAAAATAGAATAAAAGGTTTGCTGATTTACGTGTCTAAGCCATGACTTTTCAAAATACATATTGCTATGTCAATCCCTCTCAGTTCTTCTTTTTAGCCAGTAGAACTTTTCACTCGCGCCACATGTGGATAAGTGAAAAGTTTGCAAGCAATGTTGATACAGATACTCTTGGATTAGAACCTATGGTCTTCGTTTTTGAAACCAGCGTTCTTCTACAGCATCATTGTGCTCAGCGCTTACCCCCATTATCATTTAACTTACTCATAGACCTATAATTTCTTCCTCAAGAGGTGGAGACATTAATTATCAAAGCACCAGTTTACATGTTATGAGTAACACTTTGATCCAATTAAAAGATAATGAAGTAGAAACAAATGTGGCCCACGTGACTGTCTGTTAAATTGGTGGTCTTGCAACTCGGTGGATTTTCGGGTTACTTCCCAACGACGCAGCCAGTGTCGTGGAAGTGCGATTCAGCAAGACCCTTTAGAGTAAAAGTACACACGTCTAGAGTTTGTAATATCATTAAAATAGCCGTGATATAACAGAAATATTTTTGACATGGCATTAAACCGCATACAAACAATCGATTGCGTAAATTAACATGTACGATGCAACCTACCTTGAAATGCGAATGGATTTACAACCTTGTACTCACAGTCGTTGATGTCAACCGTGTTTCGTAGCAGGTAACCTCTCTGAAAATTTAAAAATACGCAGTATGCAGTCAACAGGTAACCAACTGATACAAGTATATTTACTAAACTCCTGTTTGATTGATGTTTTTAAAAGATATCTTGAATGTGAATAAGTGTTTTGATATTATAGGATACAACTCATTGTTTACAATTGTTACTGGTATTGCTTTGTAGTTGAAGCATACATACCTCGCTTCCAATAGTAACACGAATCCATCTAACGTCGTCAACAGTGGCTTCTGTGATGTCATCTAGTTGGGTTTGGTAACATGACTTGCTCTTCAGCGCCCCAACAATTACCGGTCCCAAATTGGGCTAAATAAGTGATAGGATTGTGAGTTTCAAATCTAAATTTCAACATTTTATCAGGGTTGGTAAGGTTGTATAGTTTTCTGATGAAGGCACTTCCATATGAATTGATACATATAGAACTGGTCGGTCAAAAGCCTCAAAATGAATGATAACAACGGTTTATATAACACAGATACTAGACATTATCTTCTACAATGTCCACATATATATGTAGGACTACTAAAATACTATATAAAAGTCTCTTATACATCTAAAAACAATAAATATTAACGAAAACAAACACTGTTTCCAAAGAGAATACTTTGTTTTTGTCCGAATAATACTTTCCTACTAGAGTAAACAACGTATGTAGAGTTACAGAATTTGCAATGGTTAGCGTCGAGAACAAAAGATCGACCAACCCGGGTTTGATTCCCGCCGACGAACAACTATGTCACCTTTGGCAAGACACGTCTCAAAGCCAAGTACTGGTAGGTCGTCCATGTTACATGTACTTGAACGCTCAAACCTTAGTTATTTCACAAGAAAATGGATTGATGTACAAAGACTGTTCTGATAAGAATTATAATGAAACTTACATGTTTGTGAATAGTAACGTCTTTATCACCAGCGCATATGCACTGCATGCTCGAGGATTCGGAGATTTCATATCCCTTCACACAGAATATAAACAATAAGCCAACCGAAGCGATTGCCCAATATAGCACCATTTTGTTTCTTAACTAAGGGACGGAATTCTGTAGAATATCAAACATTTTTGTTCTTATTTTAGAATCTTTATCTATTCGTAGAATGGGATGGTTCACGCCATACGTTTTCTTTCTTTGAGTGTTATCATGACCCATTTCCCTTTTAATGAACTCATAGACTAGTCCGAAACCAGATTTACAGCTCAGCCGATAAAAACACCATTGAAATATACACGGGATGCACATGGCGTTGGTGGGAATAATTGCGAAAAAGGATGAGCTGATAATTACAAGCAATCTATTCGTGTGTTACATTAGTTTCAAGAGCAGTTGAACAGTTTAAGGTTTTATGGGATAATTTGATTAAAGAGACCAATACTGAGACATAGGCGTAGGAGCGTTTTCAACATTGGGGGGGCCAACTTCAGATGAGGAACGGTCTAAGAATAAATGTTCCTAAATTTGTTCATGACTATTCATGCATTTACAAATTCATTAACATAATAAGGAATTAAAAGAAAGCGTATGAAAATGTGTATCTTTAATAAAAAAAAAAGGAAAAAAAGGATATGCCAGGTCTCGACCTCACGCGGTTATCAAATGTATTGATCTAAACAAAAAGTAGCAGCGACCAGGCTGTCACAGCTATGGATTCATACATTATATATGACAAAGAATTAAATTATTGTTCAAGCTTTAGCTAACAAATGAAGACAAAATTGAGTCTGACTCCTTAGAACACGTTTAACACCACGGTTTTTGTCAATCAAAACTTCCCGGGTATTTTTGTGAGCTGAGTTTTCATTGGATAAACCCGATGTGTTCAGATTGCCATTTGGGATGATGACATCAAAAATATTTTGGTTATTGTTCGTAACAAAAGGCGAAGAGTATTGGATAAAGCACAAAATTTATACACATTTATCTTTATTCTGCTGTTGAATTTCGTTTCTTTCATTTTTCTTTTCAAATATCTTCATTTGCCATTGTGACTATTGGGGGGGGGGTCCAAAGTATACTCTGGCCCCTCCAGTCTGGATATTGGGGGGGCCGGGCCCCCTGGCCCCCCAGCTCCTACGCCTATGTCCCTAATTACCCTATTTTACTATCATAAAGTACCGATAGGTTTCAAAGTATTTTATTCTGTCGCTCGGTTTGTTTGGGACTTAATGCTGATGTCAACAGTATTCTAGTCATTTTGATGACTTTTTCATCCGTTTCATTTTCCACGTAGAGCAATTTGGTGGGTTTGTCCAATGAGACATGTCGCATTGACATCTTATACCATTACCAAACAATAACGACATTTGACCAGTTTGTTGGAGGCGACTTTGGAAAACGTTGCAGGAAAATGAGAAATTGCTCTTCACCAGCAATTTCTCCTTTTCCCACAATGTTTTTTCCCCTATCCGAAGATCAGTTTTCAAATTCATCGCATTCAGAAATGGCGTCTGAAACTCCTCCACTGAGGGACTGTCTAAACCTTTTTTTCAACTATTTTTGGTAAAGGGTTAAACAAACAAAAGTTTGATCTGGCCAGGTCTCAAACTTCAGTCTCCAGTCTTCCAAGTCATGAATGGGACAATCCAATGAACAAGTTAGCATACATTGAAAACAGTGTGTGGAAAAGGACTTGTGTAATGAGTAATGTGAACTCTTTATACATGTATTCAAACAATAACAAAGAAAAAGGGAGACAACTTTGCCCATCTTTCCCCCATGAGTAAACTGGCTGTTGATCCCCCGTACTCTGACTTTCACGGCATACTATTTTAAGCAGCAGCGTGGATAAAGAAATTGCCCATTCACAAGGAGCATTTCTACGCTTTGGACGGGGGTCGGGTGTGGGGGTCTGGTTTTTGGGGGGAAGTCACTCTGTGCGGATATGAACATATACAATAACAGTCTTGCCAGATTATGGGTAAAGGGTTAGCAATCAGAAACATAATCAGTAGAATTACTCAATGAAACAATGTAGGAAAATGGACAATGACTTATTTGATTATCTCCATATAGAAATATTGATCGGACGGGGTCTCGAACAAACGACATTCTGGTTAACGTGGTAAAATCAGAAGCATCGTCTGCATACTTCTTTAGAATAGATTGCCTTGAAAGACTGAATCCCTAATTACCCTTTTTTACTATCATATACCATATTTTACTATCATAAAGTACCGATACGTTTCAAAGTATTTTATTCTGTCGCTCGGTTTGTTTGGGACTTAACGCTGATGTCAACAGTATTCTAGTCATTTTGATGACTTTTTCATCTGTTTCATTTTCCACGTAGAGCAATTTGGTGGGTTTGTCCAATGAGACATGTCGCATTGACTTCTTATACCATTACCAAACAATAACGACATTTGACCAGTTTGTTGGAGGCGACTTTGGAAAACGTTGCGGGAAAATGAGAAATTGCTCTTCACCAGCAATTTCTCCTTTTCCCACAATGTTTTCTCCCCTATCCGAATGAATGAATGAATGGTGTTTTAAGGCGCATCGACAGCTAAGGTCATTTAGCGCGCATTATGATGATGTGGATGAATGGATATTAAAAATATTAACAGGTTAAAATGTATTTGTTTAAAGAAAAAATAAATAAGAATTTGTAATTAATGAACAAAAGTAGATATAAGATTTGTAAAAATTAATGATTGTTGATAGATTGTTTGTAATGAATGTGTGATATGAAATAAATAGTGTGTGATGAAAAATGATATTGATAAATAAATATATATTTAGAATGTGTAAGGAATCACAATTTATTGTAAACTCCAATCTCTTTGAGAAAGGAAAGAATTAATTCAATCCTGACAGTGTCAAAAAGCTCATAAATAGTGTTGACATTGAAATATCTTGCACGAATTCTTTGAAAATCAATTCAATCTAGCAATATATGTTTGATGGTAAAGGGTGCATTGCATGGAATGCATTCAGGTGCATCTTCCTTAGTCAAGAGCCAGGAGTGTGTAATGTGTGAATGACCAATTCGGATTCGTGCAATTGTAGCTTCCTCTCTTCGTACGGACCTGTAAGAAGGGTACCATTCTCCGAGGGTAGGCTTAATTGAATGCAATTTATTAAAAACATCAGCATTCCATTTTGATTGCCAGATGGATGTGATGTAAGTTAAAATAGAAGGTTTAAAATCGGTGTATGGTACTTTAAAATCTGAAATGGGAAGGTTAAGAGCTGATTTAGCGGATCTATCCGCATGTTCATTACCCATGATACCAGTGTGGCTTGGAAGCCAACAGAACACAAGTCTGTTTGAAGACAAAATATGGGAGATCCTTTGAATAATGTGGCATACCAAAGGGTTCTCCAATTTTTGATTTGATAAGGCTTGCAGTACTGATAGAGAATCAGAAAATATAATAAATCGGGTGGAATTTGCATTTTCCACCAGGTTAAGGGCTAGATCAATAGCCCTTATCTCTGCAGAGAAGATAGAGGACTTGTCTGGAAGGCGGCATTTCTTAACCCTTTCTCCATATACAGCTGCAGCTGCAACGGAATCACCGTCCTTGGATCCATCAGTGTATATAGGTTTATAGGAAGAAAATTGTTCTTTTATATCTCTATATTTACTGTGAAAGATAGCTCTATCTGTTTCTGATTTCTTATCAGAGGTAAGATCAAATAAAAAGTTTGCTGTGTCCAGTGTCCATGGAGGTATGTCAGATAACTTGTACTGGGCTATGGAATCAGTGTCTACCCCAAGATTATCTATAATGGGCTCCATGCGAATACCAAATGGGGCAATAGCATTTGGTTTCTGTTGAAAAAGGCGTTTGTATTGGGGGTTAAAAACTACTCGATGAGTAGGGTTAAAAGGATTGGATTTCAATTTTAAAAAGTATTGAAGAGATAGTTTTTCCCTTCTGTAATACAGAGAAGGTTCATTAGCCTCTGCATAGAGGCTGTTAACAGGAGATGTTCTAAAGGCGCCTAGGGCAAGCCTTAAACATTGGTTTTGTATTGGATCTAGCAGCTGGAGATAGGATTTACGGGCTGATCCATATACTATAGAACCATAGTCAAGTTTCGATCGAATAAGGGATCGATACAGCCTTAGCAGGACCTTCTTATCGGCTCCCCAATCTGAGTGTGCAATAACTCTAAGAATGTTCATTGCTTTTTGACATTTCTTTTTAAGAGATTTAATATGAGGTAAGAAAGAAAGCTTTTTGTCAAAAATGACTCCAAGAAATTTGAACTCTAGCACAACTTCTAATTTAGTATTGCCTAGAGTCAGATCGGGGTCTGGATGCAATCCACGAAGATTGCAAAAATGCATACATTTGGTTTTCGTTTTGGTTTTGGAAAACTTGAACCCATTTTCATCTGACCATATTTGTAGTTTATTAAGGCATTGCTGTAGTTGGCGTTCAATAATATCCATGTTTCTGGAACAGAAACAAATAACAAAGTCGTCTACATAAAGGGAGCAGTCCACTCCAGGGTTTATAGCTTTAACAATGCTATTTATCTTAATGCTAAAAAGTGTAACAGACAAAATACACCCCTGGGGAACCCCCATTTCCTGCTCGCGAGCACCTGACAAGGTGTTCCCAACACGAACGCGGAAGAGCCGTTCATCCAGGAATGCTGCAATGAATATAGGAAGGCGGCCTCTGAGGCCAAAATCGTGTAAATCTTTAAGTATACCATGTTTCCAAGTGGTATCATATGTGCTTTCCAAGTCAAAAAATACAGACACTACATGCTGCTTTTTAATAAAAGCTTCTCGAAGATACGTTTCGAACCGAACAAGATGGTCTAACGTACTTCGTTGTCGGCGAAAGCCACTTTGAACAGATACAATAAGGTTGTTCGATTCAAGAAACCAAACAAGCCTATCGTTAACCATCCGTTCAAGAGTTTTACAGATGCAACTTGTCAAGGCAATCGGTCGATAGCTGTTTGGATCTTTTGCATCCTTTCCTGGTTTTGCAATTGGAATGACCAAAGCCTCTCGCCAGCTGGATGGAAATTCACCAGTCTGCCAAACATTATTAAAAATATCGAGTAAAATAGAAAGGGATGAATGTGGTAAGTGCTTGAGGAATTGATAGTGAATTTGGTCCTGACCTGGAGAAGTGTCATGTGATTTCTTCAAGGCAGATTGAAGTTCTTTAAGAGTAAAGAGTTTGTTGTAATGCTCTTCATTTTTAGAAGTAAAATTGAGCTTTGATTTTTCCGCTCTTGTTTTAAAGGTCTGAAATTTTTTAGAGTAGTTCTCAGCAGAGGACTTCATCGAGAAAGTCTCTGCCAAGGTATCTGCTATGTCCTGAGGGTTATCTATTTCTTGTTTGTTTGAAGTGAGGTGACTAATATGAGATGGACCTTTGCCATTCATTTTACGAATCATGTCCCAAGTCTTTTTGGTCGAGGTGCGACTATTAAGTCTAGAGACATAATCTCTCCAGGACTTGCGCTTACTTGTTTTAATTGTGCATCTTGCCTTTGCACGGCGGATACGAAAGTCGTTAAGGTTTTCTTGTGTTGGTCTCAGGTTAAATTTCCTGAGAGAGGCCTTTCGTTCCCTAACGGCTTCCTTACATTCAGAAGTGAACCAAGGTTTATCTGGACGTTTGGGATTTGTCGAGGTCTGAGGTATAGACTGTTTGGCTGCATCAAACAATAAAGAAGAAAAAAGGAAGGAAGGGTCCTCACAGTTCTCAAACGCATGGTGAACAATATTCTGTTCACAAAGCATCTGGAATTTACTCCAGTTTGCTTTGGACAACTTCCATTTTTGAGGACGATCAAGGACTGAACGTTTATTTTCATTTAAAATAATAGGGAAGTGATCACTTCCACAAGTGTCTTCTAAACATCTCCATGAAAAATCAGGGAGAAGTACTGGACTGCAAAAAGAAAGGTCAATAGAAGAATATGATCCTGAAGCTGGATGCAAATATGTTTTTGCACTTGGATCGTTCAGGAACGAAAGAGAATTTACAGACATAAAATTATCTATTTGATCACCACGGCGGTTCGTATCTGTACAACCCCATATGGTGTTATGTGCATTAAAATCACCAACAAGTATAAATGGTTGAGGTAGTTGAGATATCAAATCATCAAGACTACCTTGGTGTATAGGTTTATTTGGTGGAAGATACAAAGAGCACAGGGTAATAGTGTTATGTAAAGATAATCTCACAGCTACAGCTTGAAGGGAAGTATCAAGCTGCATGTGCTTGTGCGGAACACTGTTATTAACAATGACAGATACTCCACCTTGGGCTTTATTGCCTTCAGTGTAAATCTTGTTATAGATAGAATGAAATTTGAGGGAGATAGTGTCATCCTCTTTCAAGAATGTCTCTTGAAGACAAAGTGCAGCAGGTTTGTGATTATCAATCAGAAGTGACAACTCATCAAAGTTGGCCTTCAGACCTCGACAGTTCCATTGGATAATTGGATTAGCCATTGCGCTAAAAAGTAAAATTAAAAAAGTATAAAAAAGCATTCTATAATTCATTGCAGCAGATTAAAAAGTTAAGAAGCAGGTGACTTGGGGTCCTTGGTATTTGGTTTTTTACCCCAATCATCTAAAGAACCACCCCATATGGACTGCTCGACATCTGAAGAGTCGCCTTCAAGGACCTCCTCAGTGTCCATTGCATCCAGAACTTCAAAATTGTTAGAAGTTGCAATGGGGGTTCTTGCGACAGAACTTGTCGCAGCACCTGAATGTTCATCATTTGAACAAAGAGATTTATGTTTTTGAAGGTTTTTCCTTTCTTTCTTAGAAAGAGAAGGGTTTGCCTTTGATCCAGAAGATGGACCATTGGAAGAAGAAATAGATTTTTGTTGTTGTTTAGACTTTGATTCAGAGGCAGGTTGTTTATCTTTAATTGTTGATGCAGGTGTTGGTGCAGAAGTATCTTTTGGTGTAGTTGCAGGGTTTGGTGTGGCAGTAGAAGGTTTTGGTGCTGATTGAGGTTTGGGTGCAGAGGTAGATGGTTTGGGTGCAGTTGCAGGTTTTGGTGTAGGAGGTGGTTGTTTTGCTATGTATGATGATAGAAGTGGTGCTGGGACCTTGCCCTTCAGCTCCTCCGCCATTTCTGGAAACTTCCCCAAAAGCAGTTTGAGGAGAAGATCGCAGGTATGGCAGTCTTGCTTCGGGGAGGCTACTGCTGAGTAGCTGTTCCCACTGACAAGTCTTTCCTTGTCTTGCTTTTGTTGCAAGACAAGTTTGCGTGCTTCTGCAAAGGAAATGCCTTCCTTGTACTTGATGGTCAGGATATCCTTCTCATCTTTCCAAGTTTGACACTCCTTCGCATAGGCAACGTGACCGGACTTGCAGTTGAAACAGCATGCAGGTGCGGTGCAGTGTTCAGTGCTGTGATCTGCGACTACAAATGCGCATCTAGCACAGACTGGTGTGTTGGTGCATTTTGTGGTGTGGTGACCAAATCGTTGACATTTGAAACAACGAAAAGGGTTAGGAATGTATGTGTCTACTTTTAAGGATTCAAATCCAATTTTAAGTGTAGGTGGAACTGTGGGACATGAGAAAGTGATTATGTAAGTGTTAGTGTTTTTCAACACTCTATCTCTTTTGACACTGATGCGTCTGATATCAGTGACAGACTGTGACTTTAAATTCTCCTTGATGTCGTCAAGAGAGGAGCAGTAATGGAGGTCCTTGCAACGGATGACTCCCTTACATGAGTTGAGTGATGGATGTGGGTATACTTTGACTGCTTGTTTGAATAGAGTTTTATGTTTGAGTATGTTGATTGTTTGTTGCTTTGTGAAGCATTCAATTAGTATGGTGTTGTTTTTGAGTTTTTTGACAGATTTTGGTGTACCGAGAATACTTTTGATTGTTTTCTCGATAACAAATGGTGATATGTGTGTAATTGGTTTGACTGAGTCTTCTGCTTCAACCACAATAAATCGTGGAAAATTTAGTGGTGACGGAGAAGACTCTGCCTCTGAATCACTGTAAGAAAGGGTACGCTTGGCAGCTTTTTTATGGGATTCCATATTAATTTAAAAAGTTCACCATCCTTGGTCCCCGCCCACCATGGAGCCCAACAAGGGGACTTAATCTGGGGAAACCCATCGCAGATCAAGTCAGGGTTACAAGGATGGTATACTCAGGGTGAAAGGGCTAGACTGGACAAATGTGTCCCAAAAGATGTCATTCCAAGCAAGCGACAAAAATTTGGGATGGTACAGAATGTCAATCAAACACCAAATCTTTCATCTGATTGACCCATGGGCCACCGTCATGGGGTACTAAAGGTGAAGAAATTTCAAATAAATTTGAAAATATGTTGTATGGTGGAAGATTGATGAAAAAACAAGTTGCCCATGACAAGGCATGACCAGCCGATTGATCAGGTCGGGCCTTCCTGACCTCTCGTTTAGCCCAAATTCAGGCCAAAGTGGTGTATTGAAAAAACAGGGTATTAACTAGCCTAACCCTGGATTCTCTCAACCACCAGGATCCCTGCATCAGGCGACACGAGTCGCAGCCCACGGCAAACGGGCAGGCACTTGGTGGGGTTTTACCACTCAGCAGCGCAGTGGCAGGACAATTTCTAACCCCCTGCCCTGCCATGGGGGGGAGTTTGTTGAAGGCGACTTTGGAAAACGTTGCGGGAAAATGAGAAATTGCTCTTCACCAGCAATTTCTCCTTTTCCCACAATGTTTTCTCCTCTATCCGAAGATCAGTTTTCAAATTCATCGCATTCAGAAATGGCTTCTGAAACTCCTCCAGTGAGGGACTGTCTAAACCTTTTTTCCAACTATTTTTGGTAAAGGGTTAAACAAACAAAAGTTTGATCTGGCAAGGTCTCAAACTTCAGACTCCAGTCTTTCAAGTCAAACTTATGAATGGGACAATCCAATGAACAAGTTAGCATACATTGAAAACAGTGTGTGGAAAAGGACTTGTGTAATGAGTAATGTGAACTCTTTATACAAGTATTCCAACAATAACAAAGAAAAAAGGGAGACAACTTTGCCCATCTTTCCCCCATGAGCAAACTTGCTGTTGATCCCCGTACTCTGACTTTCACAGCATACTATTCTAAGCAGCAGCGTGGATAAAGAAATTGCCCGTTCACAAGGAGCATTTTTACGCTTTGGACGGGGGTCTGGTGTGGGGGTCTGGTTTTTGGGGGGCAGTCACTCTGTGCTGATATGAACATATACAATAACAGTCTTGCCAGATTATGGGTAAAGGGTTAGCAATCAGAAACATCATCAGTAGAATTACTCAATGAAACACTGTAGGAAAAGGGACAATGACTTATTTGATTATCTCCACATAGAAATATTGATCGGACGGGGTCTCGAACAAACGACATTCTGGTTAACGTGGTAAAATCAGAAACATCGTCTGCATACTTCTTTAGAATAGATTGCCTTGAAAGACTGAATCCCTAATTACCATATTTTACTATCATAAAGTACCGATACGTTTCAAAGTATTTTATTCTGTCGCTCGGTTTGTTTGGGACTTAACGCTGATGTCAACAGTATTCTAGTCATTTGGATGACTTTTTCATCTGTTTTATTTTCCACGTAGAGCAATTTGATGGGTTTGTCGAATGAGACATGTTGCATTGACTTCTTATACCATTACCAAACAATAACGACATTTGACCAGTTTGTTGGAGGCGACTTTGGAAAAACGTTGTGGGAAAATGAGAAATTGCTCTTCACCAGCAATTTCTCCTTTTCCCACAATGTTTTCTCCTCTATCCGAAGATCAGTTTTCAAATTCATCGCATTCAGAAATGGCGTCTGAAACTCCTCCAGTTATATAGGGACTGTCTAAACTTTTTTTCAACTATTTTTGGTAAAGGGTTAAACAAACAAAAGTTTGATCTGGCCAGGTCTCAAACTTCAGACTCCAGTCTTCCAAGTCATGAATGGGACAATCCAATGAACAAGTTAGCATACATTGAAAACAGTTTGTGGAAAAGGACTTGTGTAATGAGTAATGTGAACTCTTTATGCATGCATTCAAACAATAACAAAGAAAAAAGGGAGACAACTTTGCCCATCTTTCCCCCATGAGTAAACTTGCTGTTGATCCCCCTACTCTGACTTTCACGGCATACTATTTTAAGCAGCAGCGTGGATAAAGAAATTGCCCGTTCACAAGGAGCATTTCTACGCTTTGGACGGGGGTCGGGTGTGGGGGTCTGGTTTTTGGGGGGAAGTCACTCTGTGCGGATATGAACATATACAATAACAGTCTTGCCAGATCATGGGTAAAGGGTTAGCAATCAGAAACATAATCAGTAGAATTACTCAATGAAACACTGTAGGAAAAGGGACAATGACTTATTTGATTATCTCCATATAGAAATATTGATCTGACGGGGTCTCGAACAAACGACATTCTGGTTAACGTGGTAAAATCAGAAACATCGTCTGCGTACTTCTTTAGAATAGATTGCCTTGAAAGACTGAATCCCTAATTACCATATTTTACTATCATAAAGTACCGATACGTTTCAAAGTATTTTATTCTGTCGCTCGGTTTGTTTGGGACTTAACGCTGATGTCAACAGTATTCTAGTCATTTTGATGACTTTTTCATCTGTTTTATTTTCCACGTAGAGCAATTTGGTGGGTTTGTCCAATGAGACATGTCGCATTGACTTCTTATACCATTACCAAACAATAACGACATTTGACCAGTTTGTTGGAGGCGACTTTGGAAAAACGTTGTGGGAAAATGAGAAATTGCTCTTCACCAGCAATTTCTCCTTTTCCCACAATGTTTTCTCCTCTATCCGAAGATCAGTTTTCAAATTCATCGCATTCAGAAATGGCGTCTGAAACTCCTCCAGTTATATAGGGACTGTCTAAACTTTTTTTCAACTATTTTTGGTAAAGGGTTAAACAAACAAAAGTTTGATCTGGCCAGGTCTCAAACTTCAGACTCCAGTCTTCCAAGTCATGAATGGGACAATCAATGAACAAGTTAGCATACATTGAAAACAGTGTGTGGAAAAGGACTTGTGTAATGAGTAATGTGAACTCTTCATGCATACATTCAAACAATAACAAAGAAGAAAGGGAGACAACTTTGCCCATCTTTCCCCCATGAGTAAACTTGCTGTTGATCCCTTACTCTGACTTTCACGGCATACTATTTTAAGCAGCAGCGTGCATAAAGAAATTGCCCGTTCACAAGGAGCATTTCTACGCTTTGGACGGGGGTCGGGTGTGGGGGTCTGGTGTTTTGGGGGAAGTCACTCTGTGCGGATATGAACATATACAATAACAGTCTTGCCAGATTATGGGTAAAGGGTTAGCAATCAGAAACATAATCAGTAGAATTACTCAATGAAACACTGTAGGAAAAGGGACAATGACTTATTTGATTATCTCCATATAGAAATATTGATCGGACGGGGTCTCGAACAAACGACATTCTGGTTAACGTGGTAAAATCAGAAACATCGTCTGCATACTTCTTTAGAATAGATTGCCTTGAAAGACTGAATCCTAATTACCATATTTTACTATCATAAAGTACCGATACGTTTCAAAGTATTTTATTCTGTCGCTCGGTTTGTTGTGGACTTAACGCTGATGTCAACAGTATTCTTGTCATTTTGATGACTTTTCCATCTGTTTTATTTTCCACGTAGAGCCATTTGGTGGGTTTGTCCAATGAGACATGTCGCATTGACTTCTTATACCATTACCAAACAATACTGACATTTGACCAGTTTGTTGGAGGCGACTTTGGAAAACGCTGTGGGAAAATGAGAAATTGCTCTTCACCAGCAATTTCTCCTTTTCCCACAATGTTTTCTCCTCTATCCGAAGATCAGTTTTCAAATTCATCGCATTCAGAAATGGCGTCTGAAACTCCTCCAGTTATATAGGGACTGTCTACACTTTTTTCAACTATTTTTGGTAAAGGGTTAAACAAACAAAAGTTTGATCTGGCCAGGTCTCAAACTTCAGACTCCAGCCTTCCAAGTCATGAATGGGACAATCCAATGAACAAGTTAGCATACATTGAAAACAGTGTGTGGAAAAGGACTTGTGTAATGAGTAATATGAACTCTTCATGCATGCATTCAAACAATAACAAAGAAAAAAGGGAAACAACTTTGCCCATCTTTCCCCCATAAGTAAACTTGCTGTTGATCCCCCTTACTCTGACTTTCACGGCATACTATTTTAAGCAGCAGCGTGGATAAAGAAATTTTCCCCAAATAGGAGCATTTCTACGCTTTGAACGGGGGTCGGGTGTGGGGGTCTGGTTTTTGGGGGGAAGTCACTCTGTGCGGATATGAACATATACAATAACGGTCTTGCCAGATTATGGGTAAAGGGTTAGCAATCAGAAACATAATAATCAGTAGAATTACTCAATGAAACACTGTAGGAAAAGGGACAATGACTTATTTGATTATCTCATATAGAAATATTGATCGGACGGGGTCTCGAACAAACGACATTCTGGTTAACGTGGTAAAATCAGAAGCATCGGCTGCATACTTCTTTTGAATAGATTGCCTTGAAAGACTGAATCCCTAATTACCCTATTTTACTATCATAAAGTACCGATACGTTTCAAAGTATTTTATTCTGTCACTCGGTTTGTTTTGGACTTAGCGCTGATGTCAACAGTATTCTAGTCATTTTGATGACTTTTCCATCTGTTTTATTTTCCACGTAGAGCAATTTGGTGGGTTTGTCAATGAGACATGTCGCATTGACTTCTTATACCATTACCAAACAATAACGACATTTGACCAGTTTGTTGGAGGCGACTTTGGAAAAACGTTGTGGGAAAATGAAATTGCTCTTCACCAGCAATTTCTCCTTTTCCCACAATGTTTTCTGCTCTATCCCAAGTTTATTTTTCAAATTCATCGCATTTAGAAATGGCGTCTGAAACTCTTCCAGTTAGGGACTCTCTAAACTATTTTTCAACTATTTTTGGTAAAGGGTTAAACAAACAAAAGTTTGATCTGGCCAGGTCTCAAACTTCAGACTCCAGTCTTCCAAGTCATGAATGGGACAATCCAATGAACAAGTTAGCATACATTGAAAACAGTGTGGAAAAGGACTTGTGTAATGAGTAATGTGAACTCTATATACATGTATGTCAAACAATAACAAAGAAAAAAAGGAGGCAACTTTGCCCATCTTTCCCCCATGAGTAAACTTGCTGTTGATCCCCTTACTCTGACTTTCAAGGCATACTAGATCGGACAGGGTCTCGAACAAACGACATTCTGGTTAACGTGGTAAAATCAGAAACGTCGTCTGCATACTTCTTTAGAATAGATTGCCTTGAAAGGCTGAATCCCTAATTACCATATTTTACTATCATAAAGTACCGATACGTTTCAAAGTATTTTTTTCTTTCTTTCGGTTTGTTTTGGACTTAACGCTGATGTCAACAGTATTCTAGTCATTTTGATGACTTTTCCATCTGTTTTATTTTCCGCGTAGAGCAATTTGCTGGGTTTGTCCAATGAGACATGTCGCATTGACTTCTTATACCATTACCAAACAATAACGACATTTGACCAGTTTGTTGGAGGCGACTTTGGAAAACGTTGTGGGAAAATGAGAAATTGCTCTTCACCAGCAATTCCTCCTTTTCCCACAATGTTTTCTCCTCTATCCGAAGATCAGTTTTCAACTTCATCGCATTCAGAAATGGCGTCTGAAACTCCTCCAGTTATATAGGGACTGTCTACACTTTTTTTCAACTATATTTGGTAAAGGGTTAAACAAACGAGTTTGATCTGGCCAGGTCTCAAACTTCAGACTCCAGTCTTCCAAGTCATGAATGGGACAATCCAATGAACAAGTTAGCATACATTGAAAACAGTGTGTGAAAAAGGACTTGTGTAATGAGTAATGTGAACTCTTTATGCATGCATTCAAACAATAACAAAGAAAAAAGGGAGACAACTTTGCCCATCTTTCCCCATGAGTAAACTTGCTGTTGATCCCCCTACTCTGACTTTCAGGGCATACTATTTTAAGCAGCAGCGTGGATAAAGAAATTGCCCGTTCACAAGGAGCATTTCTCCGCTTTGGACGGGGGTCGGGTGTGGGGGTCTGGTTTTTGGGGGGAAGTCACTCTGTGCGGATATGAACATATACAATAACAGTCTTGCCAGATTATGGGTAAAGGGTTAGCAATCAGAAACATAATCAGTAGAATTACTCAATGAAACACTGTAGGAAAAGGGACAATGACTTATTTGTTTATCTCCATATAGAAATATTGATCGGACGGGGTCTCGAACAAATGACATTCTGGTTAACGTGGTAAAATCAGAAACATCGTCTGCATACTTCTTTAGAATAGATTGCCTTGGAAGACTGAATCCCTAAATACCATATTTTACTATCATAAAGTACCGATACGTTTCAAAGTATTTTATTCTGTCGCTTGGTTTGTTTGGGACTTAGCGCTGATGTCAACAGTATTCTAGTCATTTTGATGACTTTTTCATCTGTTTTATTTTTCACGTAGAGCAACTTGGTGGGTTTGTCCGATGAGACATGTCGCATTGACTTCTTATACCATTACCAAACAATAACGACATTTGACCAGTTTGTTGGAGGCTACTTTGGAAAACGTTGTGGGAAAATGAGAAATTGCTCTTCACCAGCAATTTCTCCTTTTCCCACAATGTTTTCTCCTCTATCAGAAGATCAGTTTTCAAATTCATCGCATTCAGAAATGGCGTCTGAAACTCCTCCAGTTAGGGACTGTCTAAACTTTTTTTTTCAACTATTTTTGGTAAAGGGTTAAACAAACAAAAGTTTGATCTGGCCAGGTCTCAAACTTCAGACTCCAGTCTTCCAAGTCATGAATGGGACAATCCAATGAACAAGTTAGCATACATTGAAAACAGTGTGTGGAAAAGGACTTGTGTAATGAGTAATGTAAACTCTTTATGCATGCATGCATTCAAACAATAACAAAGAAAAAAGGGAGACAACAACGCCCATCTTTCCACCATGAGTAAACTTGCTGTTGATCCCCTTACTCTGACTTTCACGGCATACTATTTTAAGCAGCAGCGTGGATAAAGAAAGTGCCAGTTCACAAGGAGCATTTCTACGCTTTGGACGGGGGTCGGGTGTGGGGGTCTGGTTTTTGGGGGAAAGTCACTCTGTGTGGATATGAACATATACAATAACAGTCTTGCCAGATTATGGGTAAAGGGTTAGCAATCAGAAACAGAATAGTCAGTAGAATTACTCAATGAAACACTGTAGGAAAAGGGACAATGACTTGTTTGATTATCTCCATATAGAAATATTGATTGGACGGGGTCTCGAACAAACGACATTCTGGTTAACGTGGTAAAATCAGAAACATCGTCTGCATACTTCTTTAGAATAGATTGCCTTGAAAGACTGAATCCCTTATTACCATATTTTACTATCATAAAGTACCGATACGTTTCAAAGTATTTTATTCTGTCGCTCGGTTTGTTTTGGACTTAACGCTGATGTCAACAGTATTCTAGTCATTTTGATGACTTTTCCATCTGTTTTATTTTCCACGTAGAGCAATTTGGTGGGTTTGTCCAATGAGACATGTCGCATTGACTTCTTATACCATTACCAAACAATAACGACATTTGACCAGTTTGTTGGAGGCGACTTTGGAAAACATTGTGGGAAAATGAGAAATTGCTCTTCACCAGCAATTTCTCCTTTTCCCACAATGTTTTCTCCTCTATCCGAAGATCAATTTTCAAATTAATCGCATTCAGAAATGGCGTCTGAAACTCCTCCAGTTATATAGGGACTGTCTACACTTTTTTTCAACTATTTTTGGTAAAGGGTTAAACAAACAAAAGTTTGATCTGGCCAGGTCTCAAACTTCAGACTCCAGTCTTCAAAGTCATGAATGGGACAATCCAATGAACAAGTTAGCATACATTGAAAACAGTGTGTGGAAAAGGACTTGTGTAATGAGTAATGTGAACTCTATATACATGTATGTCAAACAATAACAAAGAAAAAAGGGAGGCAACACTGCCCATCTTTCCCCCATGAGTAAACTTGCTGTTGATCCCCTTACTCTGACTTTCACGGCATACTATTTTAAGCAGCAGTGTGCATAAAGAAATTGCCCGCTCACAAGGAGCATTTCTACGCTTTGGACGGGGGTCGGGTGTGGGGGTCTGGTCTTTGGGGGGAAGTCACTCTGTGCGGATATGAACATATACAATAACA
>OX401417.1:10976712-11035916 GCA_947846245.1 Cerastoderma edule | reverse complement strand
TTTCAATGTATGCTAACTTGTTCATTGGATTGTCCCATTCATGACTTGAAGACTGGAGTCTGAAGTTTGAGACCTGGCCAGATCAAACTTTTGTTTGTTTAACCCTTTACCAAAATAGTTGAGAAATAGTTTAGAGAGTCCCTAACTGGAAGAGTTTCAGACGCCATTTCTAAATGCGATGAATTTGAAAAATAATCTTGGGATAGAGCAGAAAACATTGTGGGAAAAGGAGAAATTGCGGGTGAAGAGCAATTTCTCATTTTCCCACAACGTTTTTCCAAAGTCGCCTCCAACAAACTGGTCAAAAGTCGCTATTGTTTGGTAATGGTATAAGAAGTCAATGCGACATGTCTCATTGGACAAACCCATCAAATTGCTCTACGTGGCAAATGAAACGGATGAAAAGGTCATCAAAATGACTAGAATACTGTTGACATCAGCGTTAAGTCCCAAACAAACCGAGCGACAGAATAAAATACCTTGAAACGTATTGGTACTTTATGATAGTAAAATATTGTAATTAGGGATTCAGTCTTTCAAGGCAATCTATTCTAAAGAAGTATGCAGACGACGCTTCTGATTTTACCCCGTTAACCAGAATGTCGTTTGTTCGAGACCCCGTCCGATCAATATTTCTATATGGAGTTAATCAAATAAGTCATTGTCCCTTTTCCTACAGTGTTTCATTGAGTAATTTTACTGATTATGTTTCTGATTGCTAACCCTTTACCCATAATCTGGCAAGACTGTTATTGTATATGTTCATATCCGCACAGAGTGATTTTCCCCCAAAAAACCAGACCCCCACACCCGACCCCGTCCAAAGCGTAGAAATGCTCCTTGTGAATAGGCAATTTCTTTATCCACGCTGCTGCTTAAAATAGTATGCCGTGAAAGTCAGAGTAGGGGGATCAACAGCAAGTTTACTCATGGGGGAAAGATGGGCTTAGTTGTCTCCCTTTTTTCTTTGTTATTGTTTGAATCCATGCATGAAGAGTTCACATTACTCATTACACAAGTCCTTTTCCACACACTGTTTTCAATGTATGCTAACTTGTTCATTGGATTGTCCCATTCATGACTTGGAAGACTGGAGTCTGAAGTTTGAGACCTGGCCAGATCAAACTTTTGTTTGTTTAACCCTTTACCAAAAATAGTTGAAAAAAAGTTTAGACAGTCCCTATATAACTGGAGGAGTTTCAGACGCCATTTCTGAATGCGATGAATTTGAAAACTGATCTTCGGATAGAGGAGAAAACATTGTGGGAAAAGGAGAAATTGCTGGTGAAGAGCAATTTCTCATTTTCCCACAACGTTTCCAAAGTCGCCTCCAACAAACTGGTCAAATGTCGTTATTGTTTGGTAATGGTATAAGAAGTCAACGCGACATGTCTCATTGGACAAACCCATCAAATTGCTCTACGTGGCAAATGAAACGGATGAAAAAGTCATCAAAATGACTAGAATACTGTTGACATCAGCGGTAAGTCCCAAACAAACCGATCGACAGAATAAAATACTTTGAAACGTATCGGTACTTTATGATAGTAAAATAGGGGAATTAGGGATTCAGTCTTTCAAGGCAATCTATTCTAAAGAAGTATGCAGACGATGCTTCTGATTTTACCACGTTAACCAGAATGTCGTTTGTTCGAGACCCCGTCCGATCAATATTTCCGTATGGAGATAATCAAATAAGGCATTGTCCCTTTTCCTACAGTGTTTCATTGAGTAATTCTACTGATTATGTTTCTGATTGCTAACCCTTACCCATAATCTGGCAAGACTGTTATTGTATATGTTCATATCCGCACAGAGTGACTTTCCCCCCAAAAACCAGACTCCCACACCCGACCCCGTCCAAAGCGTAGAAATGCTCCTTGTGAATAGGCAATTTCTTTATCCACGCTGCTGCTTAAAACAGTATGCCGTGAAAGTCAGAGTAGGGGGATCAACAGCAAGTTTACTCATGGGGGAAAGATGGGCAAAGTTGTCTCCCTTTTGCCTTTGTTATTGTTTGAATCCATGCATGAAGAGTTCACATTACTCATTACACAAGTCCTTTTCCACACACTGTTTTCAATGTATGCTAACTTGTTCATTGGATTGTCCCATCCATGACTTGGAAGACTGGAGTCTGAAGTTTGAGACCCGGCCAGATCAAACTTTTGTTTGTTTAACCCTTTACCAAAAAAAAATGAAAAAAAGTTTAGACAGTCCCTAACTGGAGGAGTTTCAGACGCCATTTCTGAATGCGATGAATTTGAAAACTGATCTTCGGATAGAGGAGAAAACATTGTGGGAAAAGGAGAAATTGCTGGTGAAGAGCAATTTCTCATTTTCCCACAACGTTTTCCAAAGTCGCCTCCAACAAACTGGTCAAAATGTCGTTATTGTTTGGTAACGGTATAAGAAGTCAATGCGACATGTCTCATTGGACAAACCCACCAAATTGCTCTACGTGGAAAATGAAACAGATGAAAAAGTCATCAAAATGACTAGAATACTGTTGACATCAGCTTTAAGTCCCAAACAAACCGAGCGACAGAATAAAATACTTTGAAACGTATCGGTACTTTATGATAGTAAAATATGGTAATTAGGGATTCAGTCTTTCAAGGCAATCTATTCAAAGAAGTATGCAGACGACGTTTCTGATTTTACCACGTTAACCAGAATGTCGTTTGTTCGAGACCCCGTCCGATCAATATTTCTATATGGAGATAATCAAATAAGTCATTGTCCCCTTTCCTACAGTGTTTCATTGAGTAATTCTACTGATTATGTTTCTGCTTGCTAACCCTTTACCCATAATCTGGCAAGACTGTTATTGTATATGTTCATATCCGCACAGAGTGACTTCCCCCCAAAAACCAGACCCCCCACACCCGACCCCCGTCCAAAGCGTAGAAATGCTCCTTGTGAACGGGCAATTTCTTTATGCACGCTGCTGCTTAAAAAAGTATGCCGTGAAAGTCAGAGTAAGGGGATCAACAGCAAGTTTACTCATGGGGGAAAGATGGGCAAAGTTCTCTCCCTTTTCTCTTTGTTATTGTTTGAATGCATGAATAAAGAGTTCACATTACTCATTACACAAGTCCTTTTCCACACACTGTTTTCAATGTATGCTAACTTGTTCATTGGATTGTCCCATTCATGACTTGGAAGACTGGAGTCTGAAGTTTGAGACCTGGGCAGATCAAACTTTTGTTTGTTTAACCCTTTACCAAAAATAGTTGAAAAAAGTTTAGACAGTCCCTAACTGGAGGAGTTTCAGACGCCATTTCTGAATGCGATGAATTTGAAAACTGATCTTCGGATAGAGGAGAAAACATTGTGGGAAAAGGAGAAATTGCTGGTGAAGAGCAATTTCTCATTCTCCCACAACGTTTTCCAAAGTCGCCTCCAACAAACTGGTCAAAATGTCGCTATTGATTGGTAATGGTATAAGAAGTCAATGCGACATGTCTCATTGGACAAACCCATCAAATTGCTCTATGTGGCAAATGAAACGGATGAAAAAGTCATCAAAATTACTAGAATACTGTTGACATCAGCATTAAGTCCCAAACAAACCGAGCGACAGAATAAAATACCTTGAAACGTATCGGTACTTTATGATAGTAAAATATGGTAATTAGGGATTCAGTCTTTCAAGGCAATCTATTCTAAAAAAGTATGCAGACGATGTTTCTGATTTTACCACGTTAACCAGAATGTCGCTTGTTCGAGACCCCGTCCGATCAATATTTCTATATGGAGATAATCAAATAAGTCATTGTCTCTTTTCCTACAGTGTTTCATTGAGTAATTCTACTGATTATTATGTTTCTGATTGCTAACCCTTTACCCATAATCTGGCAAGACTGTTACTGTATATGTTCATATCCGCACAGAGTGACTTTTCCCCAAAAAAACCAGACCCCCACACCCGACCCCGTCCAAAGCGTAGAAATGCTCCTTGTGAATAGGCAATTTCTTTATCCACGCTGCTGCTTAAAACAGTATGCCGTGAAAGTCAGAGTAGGGGGATCAACAGCAAGTTTACTCATGGGGGAAAGATGGGCAAAGTTGTCTCCCTTTTTCTTTTGTTATTGTTTGAATCCATGCATGAAGAGTTCACATTACTCATTACACAAGTCCTTTTCCACACACTGTTTTCAATGTATGCTAACTTGTTCATTGGATTGTCCCATTCATGACTTGGAAGGCTGGAGTCTGAAGTTTGAGACCTGGCCAGATCAAACTTTTGTTTGTTTCACCCTTTACCAAAAAATAGTTGAAAAAAAGTTGAGACAGTCCCTATATAACTGGAGGAGTTTCAGACGCCATTTCTGAATGCGATGAATTTGAAAACCGATCTTCGGATAGAGGAGAAAACATTGTGGGAAAAGGAGAAATTGCTGGTGAAGAGCAATTTCTCATTTTCCCCACAACGTTTTCCAAAGTCGCCTCCAACAAACTGGTCAAATGTCGTTATTGTTTGGTAATGGTATAAGAAGTCAATGCGACATGTCTCATTGGACAGACCCACCAAATTGCTCTACGTGGAAAATAAAACAGATGAAAAAGTCATCAAATGACTAGAATACTGTTGACATCAGCATTAAGTCCCAAACAAACCGAGCGACAGAATAAAATACTTTGAAACGTATCGGTACTTTATGATAGTAAAATATGGTAATTAAGGATTCAGTCTTTCAAGGCAATCTATTCTAAAGAAGTATGCAGACGACATTTCTGATTTTACCACGTTAACCAGAATGTCGTTTGTTCGAGACCCCGTCCGATCAATATTTCTATATGGAGATAATCAAATAAGTCATTGTCCCTTTTCCTACAGTGTTTCATTGAGTAACTCTACTGATTATGTTTCTGATTGCTAACCCTTTACCCATAATCTGGCAAGACTGTTATTGTATATGTTCATATCCGCACAGAGTGACTTTCCCCCAAAAACCAGACTCCCACACCCGACCCTGTCCAAAGCGTAGAAATGCTCCTTGTGAATAGGCAATATCTTTATCCACGCTGCTGCTTAAAACAGTATGCCGTGAAAGTCAGAGTAGGGGGATCAACAGCAAGTTTACTCATGGGGGAAAGATGGGCAAAGTTGTCTCCCTTTTTTGCCTTTGTTATTGTTTGAATCCATGCATGAAGAGTTCACATTACTCATTACACAAGTCCTTTTCCACACACTGTTTTCAATGTATGCTAACTTGTTCATTGGATTGTCCCATTCATGACTTGGAAGACTGGAGTCTGAAGTTTGAGACCTGGCCAGATCAAACTTTTGTTTGTTTAACCCTTAACCAAAAATAGTTGAGAAATAGTTTAGAGAGTCCCCAACTGGAAGAGTTTCAGACGCCATTTCTAAATGCGATGAATTTGAAAAAAAATCTTGGGATAGAGCAGAAAACATTGTGGGAAAAGGAGAAATTGCTGGTGAAGAGCTATTTCTCATTTTCCCACAACGCTTTTCCAAAGTCGCCTCCAACAAACTGGTCAAATGTCGTTATTGTTTGGTAATGGTATAAGAAGTCAATGCGACATGTCTCATTGGACAAACCCATCAAATTGCTCTACGTGGAAAATAAAACAGATGAAAAAGTCATCAAAATGACTAGAATACTGCTGACATCAGCGTTAAGTCCAAAACAAACCGAGCGACAGAATAAAATACTTTGAAACGTATCGGTAATTTAAGATAGTAAAATAGGGTAATTAGGGATTCAGTCTTTCAAGGCAATCCATTCTAAAGAAGTATGCAGACGATGCATGCTTCTGATTTTACCACGTTAACCAGAATGTCGTTTGTTCGAGACCCCGTCCCATCAATATTTCTATATGGAGCTAATCAAATAAGTCATTGTCCCTTTTCCTACAGTGTTTCATTGAGTAATTCTACTGATTATTATGTTTCTGATTGCTAACCCTTTACCCATAATCTGGCAAGACTGTTAGTGTATATGTTCATATCCGCACAGAGTAACTTCCCCCCCCAGAAACCCGACCCCCACACCCGACTCCACCCAAAGCGTTGAAATCCTCCTTATGAATGGGCAAGTTCTTTATCCACGCTGCTGCTTAGAATAGTATGCCGTGAAAGTCAGAGTAAGGGGATCAACAGCAAGTTTACTCATGGGAGAAAGATGGGCAAAGTTGCCTCCCTTTTTTCTTTGTTATTGTTTGACATACATGTATATAGAGTTCACATTACTCATTACACAAGTCCTTTTCCACACACTGTTTTCAATGTATGCTAACTTGTTCATTGGATTGTCCCATTCATGACCTGGAAGACTGGAGTCTGAAGTCTGAGACCTGGCCAGATCAAACTTTTGTTTGTTTAACCCTTTACCAAAAAATAGTTGAAAAAAAGTTTAGACAGTCCCAACTGGAGGAGTTTCAGACGCCATTTCTCAATGCGATGAATTTGAAAACTGATCTTCGGATAGAGGAGAAAACATTGTGGGAAAAGGAGAAATTGCTGGTGAAGAGCACTTTCTCATTTTCCCACAACGTTTTCCAAAGTCGCCTCCAACAAACCGGTCAAATGTCGCTATTGTTTGGTAATGGTATAAGAAGTCAATGCGACATGTCTCATTGGACAAACCCGCCAAATTGCTCTACGTGGAAAATAAAACAGATGGAAAAGTCACCAAAATGACTAGAATACTGTTGACATCAGCGTTAAGTCCAAAACAAACCGAGCGACAGAATAAAATACTTTGAAACGTATCGGTACTTTATGATAGTAAAATAGGGTAATTAGGGATTCAGTCTTCAAGGCAATCTATTCTAAAGAAGTATGCAGACGATGTTTCTGATTTTACCACGTTAACCAGAATGTCGTTTGTTCGAGACCCCGTCCGATCAAAATTCCTATATGGAGATAATCAAATAAGTCATTGTCCCTTTTCCTACAGTGTTTCATTGAGTAATTCTACTGATTATGTTTCTGATTGCTAACCCTTTACTCATAATCTGGCAAGACTGTTATTGTATATGTTCATATCCGCACAGAGTGACTTTCCCCCAAAAGCCAGACCCCCACACCCGACCCCTGTCCAAAGCGTAGAAATGCTCCTTGTGAACGGGCAATTTCTTTATCCACGCTGCTGCTTAAAATAGTATGCCGTGAAAGTCAGAGTAGGGGGATCAACAGCAAGTTTACTCATGGGGGAAAGATGGGCAAAGTTGTCTCCCTTTCTTCTTTGTTATTGTGTGAATGCATGCATAAACAATTCACATTACTCATTACACAAGTCCTTTTCCACACACTGTTTTCAATGTATACTAACTTGTTCATTGGATTGTTCCATTCATATGGTTTGACTTGGAAGACTGGAGTCTGAAGTTTGAGACCTGGCCAGATCAAACTTTTGTTTGTTTAACCCTTACCAAAAATAGTTGAAAAAAAGTTTAGACAGTCCCTAACTGGAGGAGTTTCAGACGCCATTTTTGAATGTGATGAATTTGAAAACTGATCTTCGGATAGAGGAGAAAACATTGTGGGAAAAGGAGAAATTGCTGGTGAAGAGCAATTTCTCATTTTCCCACAACGCTTCCCAAAGTCGCCTCCAACAAACTGGTCAAATGTCGTTATTGTTTGGTAATGGTATAAGAAGTCAATGCGACATGTCTCATTGGACAAACCCATCAAATTGCTCCACGTGGCAAATGAAACGGATGAAAAAGTCATCAAAATGACTAGAATACTGTTGACATCAGCGTTAAGTCCCAAACAAACCGAGAGACAGAATAAAATACTTTGAAACGTATCGGTACTTTATGATAGTAAAATATGGTAATTAGGGATTCAGTCTTTCAAGGTAATCTATTCTAAAGAGGTATGCAGACGACATTTCTGATTTTACCACGTTAACCAGAATGTCGTTTGTTCGAGACCCCGTCCGATCAATATTTCTATATGGAGATAATCAAATAAGTCATTGTCCCTTTTCCTACAGTGTTTCATTGAGTAATTCTACTGATTATGTTTCTGATTGCTAACCCTTTACCCATAATCTGGCAAGACTGTTATTGTATATGTTCATATCCCCACAGAGTGACTTCCCCCCAAAAACCAGTCCCCCACACCCGACCCCCGTCCAAAGCGTAGAAATGCTCCTTGTGAGCGGGTAATTTCTTTATCCACGCTGCTGCTTAAAATAGTATGCCGTGAAAGTCAGAGTAGGGGGATCAACAGCAAGTTTACTCATGGGGGAAAGATGGGCAAAGTTGTCTCCCTTTTGCCTTTGTTATTGCTTGAATCCATGCATGAAGAGTTCACATTACTCATTACACAAGTCCTTTTCCACACACTGTTTTCAATGTATGCTAACTTGTTCATTGGATTGTCCCATTCATAATTTTGACTTGGAAGACTGGAGTCTGAAGTTTGAGACCTGGCCAGATCAAACTTTTGTTTGCTTAACCCTTTACCAAAAATAGTTGAAAAAAAGTTTAGACAGTCCCTATATAACTGGAGGAGTTTCAGACGCCTTTTCTGAATGCGATGAATTTGAAAACTGATCTTCGGATAGAGGAGAAAACATTGTGGGAAAAGGAGAAATTGCTGGTGAAGAGCAATTTCCCATTTTCCCACAACGTTTTCCAAAGTCGCCTCCAACAAACTGGTCAAATGTCGTTATTGTTTGGTAATGGTATAAGAAGTCAATGCGACATGTCTCATTGGACAAACCCATCAAATTGCTCTACGTGGAAAATAAAACAGATGAAAAAGTCATCAAAATGACTAGAATACTGTTGACATCAGCGCTAAGTCCCAAACAAACCAAGCGACAGAATAAAATACTTTGAAACGTATCGGTACTTTATGATAGTAAAATATGGTAATTAGAGATTCAGTCTTTCAAGGCAATCTATTCTAAAGAAGTATGCAGACGATGTTTCTGATTTTACCACGTTAACCAGAATGTCGTTTGCTCGAGACCCCGTCCGATCAATATTTCCATATGGAGAAAATCAAATAAGTCATTGTCCCTTTTCCTACAGTGTTTCATTGAGTAATTCTACTGATTATGTTTCTGTTTGCTAACCCTTTACCCATAATCTGGCAAGACTGTTATTGTATATGTTCATATCCGCGCAGAGTGACTTCCCCCCCAAAAACCAGACCCCCACACCCGACCCCCGTCCAAAGCGTAGAAATGCTCCTCTTTGGGGAAAATTTCTTTATCCACGCTGCTGCTTAAAATAGTATGCCGTGAAAGTCAGAGTAAGGGGGATCAACAGCAAGTTTACTCATAGGGGAAAGATGGGCAAAGTTGTTTCCCTTTTTTCTTTGTTATTGTTTGAATGCATGCATGAAGAGTTCACATTACTCATTACACAAGTCCTTTTCCACACACTGTTTTCAATGTATGCTAACTTGTTCATTGATTGTCCCATTCATGACTTGGAAGACTGGAGTCTGAAGTTTGAGACCTGGCCAGATCAAACTTTTGTTTGTTTAACCCTTTACCGAAAATAGTTGAGAAAAAGTTTAGACAGTCCCTATCTGGAGGAGTTTCAGACGCCATTTCTGAATGCGATGAATTTGAAAACTGATCTTCGGATAGAGGAGAAAACATTGTGGGAAAAGGAGAAATTGCTGGTGAAGAGCAATTTCTCATTTTCCCACAACGCTTTTCCAAAGTCGCTTCCAACAAACTGGTCAAATGTCGTTATTGTTTGGTAATGGTATAAGAAGTCAATGCGACATGTCTCATTGGACAAACCCATCAAATTGCTCTACGTGGCAAATGAAACGGATGAAAAAGTCATCAAAATGACTAGAATACTGTTGACATCAGCGTTAAGTCCCAAACAAACCGAGCGACAGAATAAAATACCTTGAAACGTATCGGTACTTTATGATAGTAAAATATGGTAATTAGGGATTCAGTCTTTCAAGGCAATCTATTCTAAAGAAGGATGCAGACGACGCTTCTGATTTTACCACGTTAACCAGAATGTCGTTTGTTCGAGACCCCGTCCGATCAATATTTCCATATGGAGATAATCAAATAAGTCATTGTCCCTTTTCCTACAGTGTTTCATTGAGTAATTCTACTGATTATTATGTTTCTGATTGCTAACCCTTTACCCATAATCTGGCAAGACTGTTATTGTATATGTTCATATCCGCACAGAGTGACTTTCCCCCCAAAAACCAGACTCCCACACCCGACCCCGTCCAAAGCGTAGAAATGCTCCTTGTGAATAGGCAATTTCTTTATCCACGCTGCTGCTTAAAACAGTATGCCGTGAAAGTCAGAGTAGGGGGATCAACAGCAAGTTTACTCATGGGGGAAAGATGGGCAAAGTTGTCTCCCTTTTGCCTTTGTTATTGTTTGAATCCATGCATGAAGAGTTCACATTACTCATTACACAAGTCCTTTTCCACACACTGTTTTCAATGTATGCTAACTTGTTCATTGGATTGTCCCATTCATGACTTAAAAGACTGGAGTCTGAAGTTTGAGACCTGGCCAGATCAAACTTTTGTTTGTTTAACCCTTTACCAAAAATAGTTGAGAAAAAGCTTAGACAGTCCCTATATAACTGGAGGAGTTTCAGACGCCATTTCTGAATGCGATGAATTTGAAAACTGATCTTCGGATAGAGGAGAAAACATTGTGGGAAAAGGAGAAATTGCTGGTGAAGAGCAATTTCTCATTTTCCCACAACGTTTTCCAAAGTCGCCTCCAACAAACTGGTCAAATGTCGTTATTGTTTGGTAATGGTATAAGAAGTCAATGCGACATGTCTCATTGGACAAACCCATCAAATTGCTCTACGTGGCAAATGAAACGGATGAAAAGGTCATCAAAATGACTAGAATACTGTTGACATCAGCGTTAAGTCCCAAACAAACCGAGCGACAGAGTAAAATACTTTGAAACGTATCGGTACTTTATGATAGTAAAATATGGTAATTAGGGATTCAGTCTTTCAAGGCAATCTATTCTAAAGAAGTATGCAGACGACGTTTCTGATTTTACCACGTTACCCAGAATGTCGTTTGTTCGAGACCCCGTCCGATCAATATTCCTATATGGAGATAATCAAATAAGTCATTGTCCCTTTTCCTACAGAGTTTCATTGAGTAATTCTACTGATTATGTTTCTGATTGCTAACCCTTTACCCATAATCTGGCAAGACTGTTATTGTATATGTTCATATCCGCACAGAGTGACTTTCCCCCCAAAAACCAGACTCCCACACCTGACCCCGTCCAAAGCGTAGAAATGCTCCTTGTGAATAGGCAATTTCTTTATCCACGCTGCTGCTTAAAACAGTATGCCGTGAAAGTCAGAGTAGGGGGATCAACAGCAAGTTTACTCATGGGGGAAAGAAGGGGAAAGTTGTCTCCCTTTTGCCTTTGTTATTGTTTGAATCCATGCATGAAGAGTTCACATTACTCATTACACAAGTCCTTTTCCACACACTGTTTTCACTGTATGCTAACTTGTCCATTGGATTGTCCCATTCATGACTTGGAAGACTGGAGTCTGAAGTTTGAGACCTGGCCAGATCAAACTTTTGTTTGTTTAACCCTTTACCAAAAAAAGTAGAGAAAAAGTTTAGACAGTCCCTATATAACTGGAGGAGTTTCAGACGCCATTTCTGAATGCGATGAATTTGAAAACTGATCTTCGGATAGAGGAGAAAACATTGTGGGAAAAGGAGAAATTGCCGGTGAAGAGCAATTTTTCATTTTCCCACAACGTTTTCCAAAGTCGCCTCCAACAAACTGGTCAAATGTCGTTATTGTTTGGTAATGGTATATGAAGTCAATGTGACATGTCTCATTGGACAAACCCATCAAATTGCTCTACGTGGCAAATGAAACGGATGAAAAGGTCATCAAAATGACTAGAATACTGTTGACATCAGCGTTAAGTCCCAAACAAACCGAGCGACAGAATAAAATACTTTGAAACGGATCGGTACTTTATGATAGTAAAATATGGTAATTAGGGATTCAGTCTTTCAAGGCAATCTATTCTAAAGAAGTATGCAGATGATGTTTCTGATTTTACCACGTTAACCAGAATGTCGTTTGCTCGAGACCCCGTCCGATCAGTATTTCCATATGGAGATAATCAAATAAGTCATTGTCCCTTTTCCTACAGTGTTTCATTGAGTAATTCTACTGATTATGTTTCTGATTGCTAACCCTTTACCCATAATCAGGCAAGACTGTTATTGTATATGTTCATATCCGCACAGAGTGACTTCCCCCCAAAAACCAGACCCCCACACCCGACCCCCGTCCAAAGCTTAGAAATGCTCCTTGTGAGCGGGCAATTTCTTTATCCACGCTGCTGCTTAAAATAGTATGCCGTGAAAGTCAGAGTAGGGGGATCAACAGCAAGTTTACTCATGGGGGAAAGATGGGCAAAGTTGTCTCCTTTCTTCTTTGTTATTGTTTGAATGCATGCATAAACAGTTCACATTACTCATTACACAAGTCCTTTCCCACACACTCTTTTCAATGTATGCTAACTTGTTCATTGGATTGTCCCATTCATGACTTGGAAGACTGGAGTCTGAAGTTTGATACCTGGCCAGATCAAACTTTTGTTTGTTTATCTCTTTACCAAAAATAGTTGAAAAAAAAGTTTAGACAGTCCCAACTGGAGGAGTTTCAGACGCCATTTCTGAATGCGATGAATTTGAAAACTGATCTTCGGATAGAGGAGAAAACATTGTGGGAAAAGGAGAAATTGCTGGTGAAGAGCAATTTCTCATTTTCCCACAACGTTTTCCAAAGTCGCCTCCAACAAACTGGTCAAATGTCGTTATTGTTTGGTAATGGTATAAGAAGTTAATGCGACATGTCTCATTGGACAAACCCATCAACTTCCCCCCCATGGCAGGGCGGGGGGTTAGAAATTGTCCTGCCACTGCGCTGCTGAGTGGTAGAACCCCACCAAGTGCCTGCCCGTTTGCCGTGGGCTGCGACTCGTGTCGCCTGATGCAGGGATCCTGGTGGTTGAGAGAATCCAGGGTTAGGCTAGTTAATACCCTGTTTTTTCAATACACCACTTTGGCCTGAATTTGGGCTAAACGAGAGGTCAGGAAGGCCCGACCTGATCAATCGGCTGGTCATGCCTTGTCATGGGCAACTTGTTTTTTCATCAATCTTCCACCATACAACATATTTTCAAATTTATTTGAAATCTCTTCACCTTTAGTACCCCATGACGGTGGCCCATGGGTCAATCAGATGAAAGATTTGGTGTTTGATTGACATCCTGTATCATCCCAAATTTATGTCGCTTGCTTGGAATGACATCTTTTGGGACACATTTGTCCAGTCTAGCCCTTTCACCCTGAGTATACCATCCTTGTAACCCTGACTTGATCTGCGATGGGTTTCCCCAGATTAAGTCCCCTTGTTGGGCTCCATGGTGGGCGGGGACCAAGGATGGTGAACTTTTTAAATTAATATGGAATCCCATAAAAAAGCTGCCAAGCGTACCCTTTCTGACAGTGATTCAGAGGCAGAGTCTTCTCCGTCACCACTAAATTTTCCAAGATTTATTGTGGTTGAAGCAGAAGATTCAGTCAAACCAATTACACACATATCACCATTTGTTATCGAGAAATCAATCAAAAGTATTCTCGGTACACCAAAATCAGTCAAAAAACTCAAAAACAACACCATACTAATTGAATGCTTCACAAAGCAACAAACAATCAACATACTCAAACATAAAACACTATTCAAACAAGCAGTTAAAGTATACCCACATCCATCACTCAACTCATGTAAGGGAGTCATCCGTTGCAAGGACCTCCATTACTGCTCCTCTCTTGACGACATCAAGGACAACTTAAAGTCACAGTCTGTCACTGATATCAGACGCATCAGTGTCAAAAGAGATGGAGTGTTGAAAAACACTAACACTTACATAATCACTTTCTCATGTCCCACAGTTCCACCTACACTTAAAATTGGATTTGAATCCTTAAAAGTAGACACATACATTCCTAACCCTCTTCGTTGTTTCAAATGTCAACGATTTGGTCACCACACCACAAAATGCACCAACACACCAGTCTGTGCTAGATGCGCATTTGTAGGCGCAGATCACAGCACTGAACACTGCACCGCACCTGCATGCTGTTTCAACTGCAAGTCTGGTCACGTTGCCTATGCGAAGGAGTGCCAAACTTGGAAAGATGAGAAGGATATCCTGACCATCAAGTACAAGGAAGGCATTTCCTTTGCAGAAGCACGCAAACTTGTCCTGCAACAAAAGCAGGACAAGGAAAGACTTGTCAGTGGGAACAGCTACTCAGCAGTAGCCTCCCCGAAGCAAGACTGCCATACCTGCGATCTTCTCCTCAAACTTCTTTTGGGGAAGTTTCCAGAAATGGCAGAGGAGCTGAAGGGCAAGGTCCCAGCACCACTTCTATCATCATACATAGCAAAACAGCCACCTCCTACACCAAAACCTGCAACTGCACCCAAACCATCTACTTCTGCACCCAAACCTCAATCAGCACCAAAACCTACTGCCACACCAAAACCTGCAACTACACCAAAAGATACTTCTGCACCAACACCTGCATCAACATCTAAAGCTAAACAACCTGCCTCTGAATCAAAGTCTAAACAACAACAAAAATCTATTTCTTCTTCCAATGGTCCATCTTCTGGATCGAAGGCAAACCCTTCTCTTTCTAAGAAAGAAAGGAAAAACCTTCTCAAACAAAAATCTCTTTGTTCAAATGATGAACAACACTCAGGTGCTGCGACAAGTTCTGTCGCAAGAACCCCCATTGCAACTTCAAACAATTTTGAAGTCCTTGATGCAATGGACACTGAAGAGTGCCTTGAAGGCGACTCTTCAGATGTCGAGCAGTCCATATGGGGGGGGTTCTTTGGATGATTGGGGTAAAAAACCAAATACCAAGGACCCCAAGTCACCTGCTTCTTAACTTTTTAATCTGCTGCAATGAATTATAGAATGCTTTTTTATACTTTTTAATTTTACTTTTTAGCGCAATGGCTAATCCAATTATCCAATGGAACTGTCGAGGTCTGAAGGCCAACTTTGATGAGTTGTCACTTCTGATTAATAAACACAAACCTGCTGCACTTTGTCTTCAAGAGACATTCTTGAAAGAGGATGACACTATCTCCCTCAAATTTCATTCTATATACAACAAGATTTACACTGAAGGCAATAAAGCCCAAGGTGGAGTATCTGTCATTGTTAATAACAGTGTTCCTCACAGGCACATACAGCTTGATACTTCCCTTCAAGCTGTAGCTGTGAGATTATCTTTACATAACACTATTACCCTGTGCTCTTTGTATCTTCCACCAAATAAACCTATACACCAAGGTAGTCTTGATGATTTGATATCTCAACTACCTCAACCATTTGTACTTGTTGGTGATTTTAATGCACATAACACCATATGGGGTTGTACAGATACGAACCGCCGTGGTGATCAAATAGAGAGTTTTATGACTGTAAATTCTCTTTCGTTCCTGAACGATCCAAGTGCAAATACATATTTGCATCCAGCTTCAGGATCATATTCTTCTATTGACCTTTCTTTTTGCAGTCCAGTACTTCTCCCTGATTTTTCATGGAGATGTTTAGAAGACACTTGTGGAAGTGATCACTTCCCTATTATTTTAAATGAAAATAAACCTTCAGTCCTTGATCGTCCTCAAAAATGGAAGTTGTCCAAAGCAAACTGGAGTAAATTCCAGATGCTTTGTGAACAGAATATTGTTCACCATGCGTTTGAGGACTGTGAGGACCCTTCCTTCCTTTTTTCTTCTTTATTGTTTGATGCAGCCAAACAGTCTATACCTCAGACCTCGACAAATCCCAAACGTCCAGATAAACCTTGGTTCACTTCTGAATGTAAGGAAGCCGTTAGGGAACGAAAGGCCTCTCTCAGGAAATTTAACCTGAGACCAACACAAGAAAACCTTAACGACTTTCGTATCCGCCGTGCAAAGGCAAGATGCACAATTAAAACAAGTAAGCGCAAGTCCTGGAGAGATTATGTCTCTAGACTTAATAGTCGCACCTCGACCAAAAAGACTTGGGACATGATTCGTAAAATGAATGGCAAAGGTCCATCTCATATTAGTCACCTCACTTCAAACAACCAAGAAATAGATAACCCTCAGGACATAGCAAATACCTTGGCAGAGACTTTCTCGATGAAGTCCACTGCTGAGAACTACTCTAAAAAATTTCAGACCTTTAAAACAAGAGCGGAAAAATCAAAGCTCAATTTTACTTCTAAAAATGAAGAGCATTACAACAAACTCTTTACTCTTAAAGAACTTCAATCTGCCTTGAAGAAATCACATGACACTTCTCCAGGTCAGGACCAAATTCACTATCAATTCCTCAAGCACTTACCACATTCATCCCTTTCTATTTTACTCGATATTTTTAATAATGTTTGGCAGACTGGTGAATTTCCATCCAGCTGGCGAGAGGCTTTGGTCATTCCAATTGCAAAACCAGGAAAGGATGCAAAAGATCCAAACAGCTACCGACCGATTGCCTTGACAAGTTGCATCTGTAAAACTCTTGAACGGATGGTTAACGATAGGCTTGTTTGGTTTCTTGAATCGAACAACCTTATTGTATCTGTTCAAAGTGGCTTCCGCCGACAACGAAGTACGTTAGACCATCTTGTTCGGTTCGAAACGTATCTTCGAGAAGCTTTTATTAAAAAGCAGCATGTAGTATCTGTATTTTTTGACTTGGAAAGTGCATATGATACCACTTGGAAACATGGTATACTTAAAGATTTACACGATTTTGGCCTCAGAGGCCGCCTTCCTATATTCATTGCAGCATTCCTGGATGAACGGCTCTTCCGCGTTCGTGTTGGGAACACCTTGTCAGGTGCTCGCGAGCAGGAAATGGGGGTTCCCCAGGGGTGTATTTTGTCTGTTACACTTTTTAGCATTAAGATAAATAGCATTGTTAAAGCTATAAACCCTGGAGTGGACTGCTCCCTTTATGTAGACGACATTGTTATTTGTTTCTGTTCCAGAAACATGGATATTATTGAACGCCAACTACAGCAGTGCCTTAATAAATTGCAAATATGGTCAGATGAAAATGGGTTCAAGTTTTCCAAAACGAAAACCGAATGTATGCATTTTTGCAATCTTCGTAGATTGCATCCAGACCCTGATCTGACTCTAGGCAATACTAAACTAGAAGTTGTGCCAGAGTTCAAATTTCTTGGAGTCATTTTTGACAAAAAGCTTTCTTTCTTACCTCATATTAAATCTCTTAAAAAGAAATGCCAAAAAGCAATGAACATTCTTAGAGTTATTGCACACTCAGATTGGGGAGCCGATAAGAAGGTCCTGCTAAGGCTATATCGATCCCTTATTCGATCAAAACTTGACTATGGTTCTATAGTGTATGGATCAGCCCGTAAATCCTATCTCCAGCAGCTAGATCCAATACAAAACCAATGTTTAAGGCTTGCCCTAGGCGCCTTTAGAACATCTCCTGTTAACAGCCTCTATGCAGAGGCTAATGAACCTTCTCTATATTACAGAAGGGAAAAACTATCTCTTCAATACTTTTTAAAATTGAAATCCAATCCTTTTAACCCTACTCATCGAGTAGTTTTTAACCCCCAATACAAACGCATTTTTCAACAGAAACCAAATGCTATTGCCACATTTGGTATTCGCATGGAGCCCATTATAGATAATCTTGGGGTAGACACTGATTCCATAGCCCAGTGCAAGTTATCTGACATACCTCCATGGACACTGGACACAGCAAACTTTTTATTTGATCTTACCTCTGATAAGAAATCAGAAACAGATAGAGCTATCTTTCACAGTAAATATAGAGAGATAAAAGAACAATATTCTTCCTACAAACCTATATACACTGATGGATCCAAGGACGGTGATTTCGTTGCAGCTGCAGCTGTATATGGAGAAAGGGTTAAGAAATGCCGCCTTCCAGACAAGTCTTCCATCTTCTCTGCAGAGATAAGGGCTATTGATCTAGCCCTTAACCTGGTGGAAAATGCAAATTCCACCCGATTTATCATATTTTCTGATTCTCTATCAGTACTGCAAGCCTTATCGAATCAAAAGTTGGAGAACCCTTTGGTATGCCAAATTATTCAAAGGATCTCTCATATTTTGTCTTCAAACAGACTTGTGTTCTGTTGGCTTCCAAGCCACACTGGTATCATGGGTAATGAACATGCGGATAGATCCGCTAAATCAGCTCTTAACCTTCCCATTTCAGATTTTAAAGTACCATACACCGATTTTAAACCTTCTATTTTAACTTACATCACATCCATCTGGCAATCAAAATGGAATGATGATGTTTTTAATAAATTGCATTCAATTAAGCCTACCCTCGGAGAATGGTACCCTTCTTACAGGTCCGTACGAAGAGAGGAAGTTACAATTGCACGAATCCGAATTGGTCATTCATACATTACACACTCCTGGCTCTTGGCTAAGGAAGATGCACCTGAATGTATTCCATGCAATGCACCCTTTACCATCAAACATATATTGCTCGATTGCATTGATTTTCAAAGAATTCGTGCAAAATATTTCAATGTCAACACTATTTATGAGCTTTTTGACACTGTCAGGATTGAATTAATTCTTTCCTTTCTCAAAGAGATTGGAGTTTACAATAGATTGTGATTCCTTACACATTCTAAATATATATACATTTATCAATATCATTTTTCATCACACACTATTTATTTCATATCACACATTCATTACAAACAATCTATCAACAATCATTATTTTTTTTACAAATCTTATATCTACTTTTGTTCATTAATTACAGTTTCTTATTTATTTTTTCTTTAAACAAATACATTTTAACCTGTTAATATTTTTAATATCCATTCATCCACATCATCATAATGCGCGCTAAATGACCTTAGCTGTCGATGCGCCTTAAAACACCATTCATTCATTCATTCAAACCCATCAACTTGCTCTACGTGGCAAATGAAACGGATGAAAAAGTCATCAAAATGACTAGAATACTGTTGACATCAGCGTTAAGTCCCAAACAAACCGAGCGACAGAATAAAATACCTTGAAATGTATCGGTACTTTATGATAGTAAAATATGGTAATTAGGGATTCAGTCTTTCAAGGCAATCTATTCTAAAGAAGTATGCAGACGATGTTTCTGATTTTACCACGTTACCAGAATGTCGTTTGTTCGAGACCCCGTCCGATCAATATTTCTATATGGAGATAATCAAATATGTCATTGTCCCTTTTCCTACAGTGTTTCATTGAGTAATTCTACTGATTATGTTTCTGATTGCTAACCCTTTACCCATAATCTGGCAAGACTGTTATTGTATATGTTCATATCCGCACAGAGTGACTTCCCCCCAAAACCAGACCCCACACCCGACCCCGTCCAAAGCGTAGAAATGCTCCTTGTGAACGGGCAATTTCTTTATCCACGCTGCTGCTTAAAATAGTATGCCGTGAAAGTCAGAGTAGGGGGATCAACAGCAAGTTTACTCATGGGGGAAAGATGGGCAAAGTTGTCTCCCTTTTGCCTTTGTTATTGTTTGAATCCATGCATGAAGAGTTCACATTACTCATTACACAAGTCCTTTTCCACACACTGTTTTCAATGTATGCTAACTTGTTCATTGGATTGTCCCATTCATGACTTGGAAGACTGGAGTCTGAAGTTTGAGACCTGGCCAGATCAAACTTTTGTTTGTTTAACCCTTTACCAAAAATAGTTGAAAAAAGTTTAGACAGTCCCTAACTGGAAGAGTTTCAGACGCCATTTCTGAATGCGATGAATTTGAAAAATAAACTTGGGATAGAGCAGAAAACATTTGGGGAAAAGGAGAAATTGCTGGTGAAGAGCAATTTCTCATTTTCCCACAACGTTTTCCAAAGTCGCCTCCAACAAATTGGTCAAATGTCGTTATTGTTTGGTAATGGTATAAGAAGTCAACGCGACATGTCTCATTGGACAAACCCACCAAATTGCTCTACGTGGAAAATGAAACAGATGAAAAAGTCACCAAAATGACTAGAATACTGTTGACATCAGCGTTAAGTCCCAAACAAACCGAGCGACAGAATAAAATACCTTGAAACGTATCGGTACTTTATGATAGTAAAATATGGTAATTAGGGATTCAGTCTTTCAAGGCAATCTATTCTAAAGAAGTATGCAGACGACGTTTCTGATTTTACCACGTTACCAGAATGTCGTTTGTTCGAGACCCCGTCCGATCAATATTTCTATATGGAGATAATCAAATAAGTCATTGTCCCTTTTCCTACAGTGTTTCATTGAGTAATTCTTCTGATTATTATGTTTCTGATTGCTAACCCTTTACCTATAATCTGGCAAGACTGTTAGTGTATATGTTCATATCCGCACAGAGTAACTTCCCCCCAGAAACCCGACCCCCACACCCGACTCCACCCAAAGCGTAGAAATGCTCCTTGTGAATAGGCAATTTCTTTATCCACGCTGCTGCTTAAAACAGTATGCCGCGAAAGTCAGAGTAGGGGGATCAACAGCAAGTTTACTCATGGGGGAAAGATGGGCAAAGTTGCCTCCCTTTTTTTCTTTGTTATTGTTTGAATACATGCATGAAGAGTTCACATTACTCATTACACAAGTCCTTTTCCACACACTGTTTTCAATGTATGCTAACTTTTTCATTGGATTGTCCCATTCATGACTTGGAAGGCTGGAGTCTGAAGTTTGAGACCTGGCTAGATCAAACTTTTGTTTGTTTAACCCTTTACCAAAAATAGTTGAAAAAAAAGTTTAGACAGTCCCTAACTGGAGGAGTTTCAGACGCCATTTCTGAATGCGATGAATTTGAAAACTGATCTTCGGATAGAGGAGAAAACATTGTGGGAAAAGGAGAAATTGCTGGTGAAGAGCAATTTCTCATTTTCCCACAACGTTTTCCAAAGTCGCCTCCAACAAACTGGTCAAATGTCGTTATTGTTTGGTAATGGTATAAGAAGTCAATGCGACATGTCTCATTGGACAAACCCATCAAATTGCTCTACGTGGCAAATGAAACGGATGAAAAAGTCATCAAAATGACTAGAATACTGTTGACATCAGCGTTAAGTCCCAAACAAACTGAGCGACAGAATAAAATACCTTGAAACGTATCGGTACTTTATGATTGTAAAATATGGTAATGAGGGATTCAGTCTTTCAAGGCAATCTATTCTAAAGAAGTATGCAGACGATGTTTCTGATTTTACCACGTTAACCAGAATGTCGTTTGCTCGAGACCCCGTCCGATCAATATTTCCATATGGAGACAATCAAATAAGTCATTGTCCCTTTTCCTACAGTGTTTCATTGAGTAATTCTACTGATTATGTTTCTGATTGCTAACCCTTTACCCATAATCTGGCAAGACTGTTATTGTATATATGTTCATATCCGCATAGAGTGACTTCCCCCCAAAAACCAGACCCCCACACCTGACCCCCGTCCAAAGCGTAGAAATGCTCCTTGTGAACGGGCAATTTCTTTATCCACGCTGCTGCTTAAAATAGTATGCCGCGAAAGTCAGAGTAGGGGGATCAACAGCAAGTTTACTCATGGGGGAAAGATGGGCTTAGTTGTCTCCCTTTTTTCTTTGTTATTGTTTGAATCCATGCATGAAGAGTTCACATTACTCATTACACAAGTCCTTTTCCACACACTGTTTTCAATGTATGCTAACTTGTTCATTGGATTGTCCCATTCATGACTTGGAAGGCTGGAGTCTGAAGTTTGAGACCTGGCCAGATCAAACTTTTGTTTGTTTAACCCTTTACCAAAAATAGTTGAGAAATAGTTTAGAGAGTCCCTAACTGGAAGAGTTTCAGACGCCATTTCTAAATGCGATGAATTTGAAAAATAAACTTGGGATAGAGCAGAAAACATTGTGGGAAAAGGAGAAATTGCTGGTGAAGAGCAATTTCTCATTTTCCCACAACGCTTTTCCAAAGTCGCTTCCAACAAACTGGTCAAATGTCGTTATTGTTTGGTAATGGTATAAGAAGTCAATGCGACATGTCTCATTGGACAAACCCATCAAATTGCTCTACGTGGCAAATGAAACGGATGAAAAAGTCATCAAAATGACTAGAATACTGTTGACATCAGCGTTAAGTCCCAAACAAACCGATCGACAGAATAAAATACTCTGAAACGTATCGGTACTTTATGATAGTAAAATAGGGTAATTAGGGATTCAGTCCTTCAAGGCAATCTATTCTACAGAAGTATGCAGACGATGTTTCTGATTTTACCACGTTAACCAGAATGTCGTTTGTTCCAGACCCCGTCCGATCAATATTTCTATATGGAGATAATCAAATAAGTCATTGTCCCTTTTCCTACAGTGTTTCATTGAGTAATTCTACCGATTATGTTTCTGATTGCTAACCCTTTACCCATAATCTGGCAAGACTGTTATTGTATATGTTCATATCCGCACAGAGTGACTTTCCCCCAAAAACCAGACTCCCACACCCGACCCTGTCCAAAGCGTAGAAATGCTCCTTGTGAATAGGCAATATCTTTATCCACGCTGCTGCTTAAAACAGTATGCCGTGAAAGTCAGAGTAGGGGGATCAACAGCAAGTTTACTCATGGGGGAAAGATGGGCAAAGTTGCCTCCCTTTTTTTCTTTGTTATTGTTTGAATCCATGCATGAAGAGTTCACATTACTCATTACACAAGTCCTTTTCCACACACTGTTTTCAATGTATGCTAACTTGTTCATTGGATTGTCCCATTCATGACTTGGAAGGCTGGAGTCTGAAGTTTGAGACCTGGCCAGATCAAACTTTTGTTTGTTTCACCCTTTACCAAAAAATAGTTGAAAAAAAGTTGAGACAGTCCCTATATAACTGGAGGAGTTTCAGACGCCATTTCCGAATGCGATGAATTTGAAAACTGATCTTGGGATAGAGGAGGAAACATTGTGGGAAAAGGAGAAATTGCTGGTGAAGAGCAATTTCTCATTTTCCCACAACGTTTTCCAAAGTCGCCTCCAACAAACTGGTCAAATGTCGTTATTGTTTGGTAATGGTATAAGACGTCAATGCGACATGCCTCATTGGACAAACCCACCAAATTGCTCTTCGTGGAAAATGAAACAGATGAAAAAGTCATCAAAATGACTCGAATACTGTTGACATCAGCGTTAAGTCCCTAACAAACCGAGCGACAGAATGAAATACTTTGAAACGTATCGGTACTTTATGATAGTAAAATATGGTAATTAGGGATTCAGTCTTTCAAGGCAATCTATTCTAAAGAAGTATGCAGACGACGTTTCTGATTTTACCACGTTAACCAGAATGTCGTTTGTTCGAGACCCCGTCCGATCAATATTTCTATATGGAGATAATCAAATAAGTCATTGTCCCTTTTCCTACAGTGTTTCATTGAGTACTCCTACTGATTATGTTTCTGATTGCTAACCCTTTACCCATAATCTGGCAAGACTGTTATTGTATATGTTCATATCCTCACAGAGTGACTTCCCCCCAAAAACCAGACCCCCACACCCGACCCCCGTCCAAAGCGTAGAAATGCTCCTTGTGAGCGGGCAATTTCTTTATGCACACTGCTGCTTAAAATAGTATGCCGTGAAAGTCAGAGTAAGGGGATCAACAGCAAGTTTACTCATGGGGGAAAGATGGGCAAAGTTGTCTCCCTTTTGCCTTTGTTATTGTTTGAATCCATGCATGAAGAGTTCACATTACTCATTACACAAATCCTTTTCCACACACTGTTTTCAATGTATGCTAACTTGTTCATTGGATTGTCCCATTCATGACTTGGAAGACTGGAGTCTGAAGTTTGAGACCTGGCCAGATCAAACCTTTGTTTGTTTAACCCTTTACCAAAAATAGTTGAAAAAAGTTTAGACAGTCCCTATATAACTGGAGGAGTTCCAGACGCCATTTCTGAATGCGATGAATTTGAAAACTGATCTTCGGATAGAGGAGAAAACCTTGTGGGAAAAGGAGAAATTGCTGGTGAAGAGCAATTTCTCATTTTCCCACAACGTTTTCCAAAGTCGCCTCCAACAAACTGGTCAAATGTCGTTATTGTTTGGTAATGGTATAAGAAGTCAATGCGACATGTCTCATTGGACAAACCCATCAAATTGCTCTACGTGGAAAATAAAACAGATGAAAAAGTCATCAAAATGACTAGAATACTGTTGACATCAGCGTTAAGTCCAAAACCAACTGAGCGACAGAATAAAATACTTTGAAACGTATCGGTACTTTATGATAGTAAAATATGGTAATTAGGATTCAGTCTTTCAAGGCAATCTATTCTAAAGAAGTATGCAGACGACGTTTCTGATTTTACCACGTTACCCAGAATGTCGTTTGTTCGAGACCGCGTCCGATCAATATTTCTATATGGAGATAATCAAATAAGTCATTGTCCCTTTCCTACAGTGTTTCATTGAGTAATTCTACTGATTATGTTTCTGATTGCTAACCCTTTACCCATAATCTGGCAAGACTGTTATTGTATATGTTCATATCCGCACAGAGTGACTTTCCCCCCAAAAACCAGACTCCCACACCCGACCCCGTCCAAAGCGTAGAAATGCTCCTTGTGAATAGGCAATTTCTTTATCCACGCTGCTGCTTAAAAAAGTATGCCGTGAAAGTCAGAGTAGGGGGATCAACAGCAAGTTTACTCATGGGGGAAAGATGGGCAAAGTTGTCTCCCTTTTGCCTTTGTTATTGTTTGAATCCATGCATGAAGAGTTCACATTACTCATTACACAAGTCCTTTTCCACACACTGTTTTCAATGTATGCTAACTTGTTCATTAGATTGTCCCATTCATGACGTGGAAGACTGGAGTCTGAAGTTTGAGACCTGGCCAGATCAAACTTTTGTTTGTTTAACCCTTACCAAAAATAGTTGAAAAAAAGTTTAGACAGTCCCTAACTGGAGGAGTTTCAGACGCCATTTCTGAATGCGGTGAATTTGAAAACTGATCTTCGGATAGAGGAGAAAACATTGTGGGAAAAGGAGAAATTGCTGGTGAAGAGCAATTTCTAATTTTCCCAAAACGTTTTCCAAAGTCGCCTCCAACAAACTGGTCAAATGTCGTTATTGTTTGGTAATGGTATAAGAAGTCAATGCAACATGTCTCATCGGACAAACCCACCAAATTGCTCTACGTGGAAAATAAAACAGATGAAAAAGTCATCAAATGACTAGAATACTGTTGACATCAGCATTAAGTCCCAAACAAACCGAGCGACAGAATAAAATACTTTGAAACGTATCGGTACTTTCTGATAGTAAAATATGGTAAATAGGGATTCAGTCTTTCAAGGCAATCTATTCTAAAGAAGTATGCAGACGACGTGTCTGATTTTACCACGTTAACCAGAATGTCGTTTGTTCGAGACCCCGTCCCATCAATATTTCTATATGGAGATAATCAAATAAGTCATTGTCCCTTTTCCTACAGTGTTTCACTGAGTAATTCTACTGATTATGTTTCTGATTGCTAACCCTTTACCCATAATCTGGCAAGACTGTTATTGTATATGTTCATATCCGCACAGAGTGACTTTCCCCCCAAAAACCAGACTCCCACACCCGACCCCTGTCCAAAGCGTAGAAATGCTCCTTGTGAATAGGCAATTTCTTTATCCACGCTGCTGCTTAAAACAGTATGCCATGAAAGTCAGAGTAGGGGGATCAACAGCAAGTTTACTCATGGGGGAAAGATGGGCAAAGTTGTTTCCCTTTTTTCTTTGTTATTGGTTGAATGCATGCATGAAGAGTTCACATTACTCATTACACAAGTCCTTTTCCACACACTGTTTTCAATGTATGCTAACTTAGTCATTGGATTGTCCCATTCATGACTTGGAAGACTGGAGTCTGAAGTTTGAGACCTGGCTAGATCAAACTTTTGTTTGTTTAACCCTTTACCAAAAATAGTTGAAAAAAAGTTTAGACAGTCCCTAACTGGAGGAGTTTCAGACGCCATTTCTGAATGCGATGAATTTGAAAACTGATCTTCGGATAGAGGAGAAAATATTGTGGGAAAAGGAGAAATTGCTGGTGAAGAGCAATTTCTCATTTTCCCGCAACGTTTTCCAAAGTCGCCTCCAACAAACTGGTCAAATGTCGTTATTGTTTGGTAATGGTATAAGAAGTCAATGAGACATGTCTCATTGGACAAACCCACCAAATTGCTCTACGTGGAAAATGAAACAGATGAAAAAGTCATTAAAATGACTAGAATACTGTTGACATCAGCGTTAAGTCCCAAACAAACCGAGCGACAGAATAAAATACCTTTAAACGTATCGGTACTTTATGATAGTAAAATATGGTAATTAGGGATTCAGTCTTTCAAGGCAATCTATTCTAAAGAAGTATGCAGACGACGTTTCTGATTTTACCACGTTAACCAGAATGTCGTTTGTTCGAGACCCCGTCTGATCAATATTTCTATATGGAGATAATCAAATAAGTCATTGTCCCTTTTCCTACAGTGTTTCATTGAGTAATTCTACTGATTATGTTTCTGATTGCTAACCCTTTACCCATAATCTGGCAAGACTGCTATTGTATATGTTCATATCCGCACAGAGAGACTTCCCCCAAAAAACCAGACCCCCACACCCGACCCCCGTCCAAAGCGTAGCAATGCTCCTTGTGAACGGGCAATTTCTTTATCCACGCTGCTGCTTAGAATAGTATGCCGTGAAAGTCAGAGTAAGGGGATCAACAGCAAGTTTACTCATGGGGAAAGATGGGCAAAGTTGCCTCCCTTTTTTTCTTTGTTATTGTTTGAATCCATGCATGACGCGTTCACATTACTCATTACACAAGTCCTTTTCCACACACTGTTTTCAATGTATGCTAACCTGTTCATTGGATTGTCCCATTCATAAGTTTGACTTGGAAGACTGGAGTCTCAAGTTTGAGACCTGGCCAGATCAAACTTTTGTTTGTTTAACCCTTTACCAAAAATAGTTGAAAAAAAGGGTCTAGACAGTCCCTCACTGGAGGAGTTTCAGACGCCATTTCTGAATGCGATGAATTTGAAAACTGATCTTCGGATAGAGGAGAAAACATTGTGGTAAAGGAGAAATTGCTGGTGAAGAGCAATTTCTCATTTTCCCACAACGTTTTCCAAAGTCGCCTCCAACAAACTGGTCAAACGTCGTTATTGTTTGGTAATGGCATAAGAAGTCAATGCGACATGTCTCATTGGACAAACCCACCAAATTGCTCTACGTGGAAAATAAAACAGATGAAAAGTCATCAAAATGACTAGAATACTGTTGACAACAGCGTTAAGTCCAAAACAAACCGAGCGACAGAATAAAATACTTTGAAACGTATCGGTACTTTATGATAGTAAAATAGGGTAATTAGGATTCAGTCTTTCAAGGCAATCTATTCTAAAGAAGTATGCAGACGATGTTTCTGATTTTACCACGCTAACCAGAATGTCGTTTGTTCGAGACCCCGTCCGATCAATATTCCTATATGGAGATAATCAAATAAGTCATTGTCCCTTTTCCTACAGTGTTTCATTGAGTAAGTCTACTGATTATGTTTCTGATTGCTAACCCTTTACCCATAATCTGGCAAGACTGTTATTGTATATGTTCATATCCGCACAGAGTGACTTCCCCCAAAAAACCAGACCCCCACACCAGACCCCCGTCCAAAGCGTAGAAATGCTCCTTGTGAACGGGCAATTTCTTTATCCACGCTGCTGCTTAGAATAGTATGCCGTGAAAGTCGGAGTAAGGGGATCAACAGCAAGTTTACTCATTGGGGAAAGATGGGCAAAGTTGTCTTCCTTTTTTCTTTGTTATTGTTTGAATACATGTATAAAGAGTTCATATTACTCATTACACAAGTCCTTTTCCACACACTGTTTTCAATGTATGCTAACCTGTTCATTGGATTGTCCCATTCATAAGTTTGACTTGGAAGACTGGAGTCTGAAGTTTGAGACCTGGCCAGATCAAACTTTTGTTTGTTTAACCCTTTACCAAAAATAGTTGAAAAAAAGGTTTAGACAGTACCTCACTGGAGGAGTTTCAGACGCCATTTCTGAATGCGATGAATTTGAAAACTGATCTTTGGATAGAGGAGAAAACATTATGGGAAAAGGAGAAATTGAAGAGCAATTTCTCATTTTCCCGCAACGTTTTCCAAAGTCGCCTCCAACAAACTGGTCAAATGTCGTTATTGTTTGGTAATGGTATAAGAAGTCAATGCGACATGTCTCATTGGACAAACCCACCAAATTGCTCTACGTGGAAAATGAAACAGATGAAAAAGTCATCAAATGACTAGAATACTGTTGACATCAGCGTTAAGTCCCAAACAAACCAAGCGACAGAATAAAATACTTTGAAACGTATCGGTACTTGATGATAGTAAAATAGGGTAATTAGGGATTCAGTCTTTCAAGGCAATCTATTCTAAAGAAGTATGCAGACGATGTTTCTGATTTTACCACGTTAACCAGAATGTCGTTTTCCCCCCATGGCAGGGCGGGGGGTTAGAAATTGTCCTGCCACTGCGCTGCTGAGTGGTAGAACCCCACCAAGTGCCTGCCCGTTTGCCGTGGGCTGCGACTCGTGTCGCCTGATGCAGGGATCCTGGTGGTTGAGAGAATCCAGGGTTAGGCTAGTTAATACCCTGTTATTTCAATACACCACTTTGGCCTGAATTTGGGCTAAACGAGAGGTCAGGAAGGCCCGACCTGATCAATCGGCTGGTCATGCCTTGTCATGGGCAACTTAATATTTTTTTCATCAATCTTCCACCAATACGACATTTTTTCATTTATTTGAAACTTCTTTACCTTTTGTACCCTGTGACGGTGGCCCATGGGTCAATCAGATGAAAGATTTGGTGTTTTATTAACATTCTGTACCATCCCAAATTTATGTCGCTTGCTTGGAATGACATCTTTTTGGACACATTTGTCCAGTCTAGCCCTTTCACCCTGAGTATACCATCCTTGTAATCCTGACTTGATCTGCGATGGGTTTCCCCAGATTAAGTCCACTTTTTGGGCTCCATGGTGGGCGGGGACCAAGGATGGTGAACTTTTTAGATTAATATGGAATCCCATAAAAAAGCTGCCAAGCGTACCCTTTCTGACAGTGATTCAGAGGCAGAGTCTTCTCCGTCACCACTGAATTTTCCAAGATTTATTGTGGTTGAAGCAGAAGACTCAGTCAAACCAATTACTCACACATCACCATTTGTTATCGAGAAAACAATCAAAAGTATTCTCGGTACACCAAAATCAGTCAAAAAACTCAAAAATAACACTATCCTCATTGAATGCTTCACAAAGCAACAAACCATCAACATACTCAAACATAAAACACTATTCACACAAGCAGTCAAAGTATACCCACATCCATCACTCAACTCATGTAAGGGAGTCATCCGTTGCAAGGACCTCCATTACTGCTCCTCTCTTGACGACATCAAGGACAACTTGAAGTCACAGTCTGTTACAGATATCAGAAGCATCAGTGTCAAAAGAGATGGAGTGTTTAAAAACACGAACACATACACATAGGCGTAGGAGCCGGGGGGCCAGGGGGGCCGGCCCCCCCAATATCCAGACTGGGGGGGGCAGAGTATACTTTGGCCCCCCCCCCCAATATTTACAATTGAAGATGAAGATTTTTGAAAAGAAAAAAATTTAACAGCAGAATAAATATAAAAGTGTTTTTTGTGCTTTATTTAATACCAATTCGCCTTATGTTACGAACAATAACCAAAAAATTTTGACGTCATCATTGCAAATGGCAATCTGAATACATCAGGTTTACCCAATGAAATCTCAGCTCAAGGAAAGTAGTTTCGACTAACGAAAACAGTGATTCAAAACGTACTCTAAGCAGTCAGACCCTATATAGTATTTAAATATAAACTCATTTTTAGTGCGGCATTGTAGACGAGCTCGTGGCTGTGACAGCATGGAGGCTGTCACTTCTAGATAATATCTATACATTATGCTTTCCGCGTGAGATCGATACTTGGCCTATCCTATTTTATTTTTCTTTGGGTTATTTTGTCTTGACTATGATACACAATTACATACGCTTTCTTTTAATTCATTTAATGATATTGAATTTGTAGACACATGATTAGTCATGAGAAAGTTTAGGAACATTGATTCTTAGACCGGTCCTCATCTGAAGTTGCCCCCCCCAATGTTGAAAACGCTCCTACACCTATGTAAATGGAACTCTAAAAACAAAAGATCTTAAAAGGGAAAAGCTTATATGCATTGTGAAAATCAAAGAGGCTTGTGAGGAAATTTGGAATTTGAAAATTGATTTATTAAAAAATGCACAGGTCTAGTTTAGTGTAAATTATTTTTTTGTGAAACAAGTTCTTAAAACTTACACCAATAACTATCTAGGCCATGAGCCAAGAACACTTTTGCTCCCCCCCCCCCAGGGGGAATTTTGAAGGTTATGTTTTTCTTGAACCTTGGGATATAGGGCATGAGCAGACGAAAGATTGCAAAGTTCCGTTGGGGCTTTACGGAGTTATAGAACTTTGAAGATGGGCTTATCAGTAAATTATAGCCTATATGAGAAAATCTTAAAAACTATTTTCCTCTCGATCCACAAGGCCTAGAGCTTTGATATTTGGTTTGTAGCATCGTACACTGGTCCTCTACCAAATTTGTTAAAATCATGACTGCTGCGCTAAAAATTGCCCCGCCCTCGGGGCTTATCAGTTTTACATTGCCATAATTATGTTTAAAAAGGTTTAAACATCTTCGTTTGCTTAAGATCCATTTGAGCTAGAGCCCTGGTTTTTGGTATGTAGCATCATCTATTAGTCCTTTTCAGATTTTGATAAGATGATGACCTTTGGGCTTTAAATGGCCCCGCCCTAGGGGCTTATCAGTTCAATTGAGCCTTATAAAGGAAAATATTTAAAAATCTTTTTCTCTGAAGCCATAAGGCCTAGAGCTTTGATATTTGGTATGAAACATCATATTCTGGTCCTCTACCAAGCTTGTTACAATCATGATCACTGGGCCAAAAATGGTCCCGCCCTAGGGGCTTATCAGTTTTACATTGCCTTAATTATGTAGGAAAAGGTATAAACATCTTCGTTTTCTTAAGACCCATTTAAGCTAGAGCTCTGATTTCTGGTATGTAGCATCATCTATTAGCCCTCTTCCAATTTTGATAAGATGATGACCTTTTGGCCTTAAATGCCCCCCAGGGGCTTATCAGTTTAACACAGCCTTATATAGGAAAATATTTAAAAAATCTTTTTCTCTGAAGCCATGAGGCCTAGAGCTTTGATATTTGGTATGAAACATCATCTACTGGTCCTCCACCAAGCTCGCTTAAACCATGATCACTGGGCTTAAAATGGCCCCGCCCTAGGGGCTTATCAGTTTTACATTGTCTTAATTATGTAGAAAAATGTTCAAACATCTTCTTAATGTTCAGTTGACCTAGAGTTTTGATATTTGGTATGTAGCATCATCGATTGGTACTCTGCAAATTTTGATAGGATGATGACCTTTGGGCCTTATATTGCCCTGCCCCTTGGGCTTATCGGTTTAACAAAGCCTTACATAGGACAATATTTTAAGATCTTCTTTACTGGAGCCATAAGGCATTAAGCTTTGGTATTTGGTATGTAGCATCATTTTCTGATCCTCTGCCAAAGTTGTTCATATCATGACCAAGGGGTTTTAAATGGCCCTGTCCTAGGTGGCTTAGCAATTTTAGATAGACTTATAAAATAAAATATTTAGATATTTCTGGAGCCACATTGGCTAGGGCTTTAATATTTGGTATGTAGCATCATCTACTGGTCCTCTAAAGTTTGTTCAGTTCATGACCTCTTGGCCGACAATGTTCATACCCTATGGACTTATCAGTTATAAATGGCAGTATGTAAGAAATCTTTAATAATCTTCTTCTCTGGGGCAATATTGCCCAGAGCTTTGATAATTTGTATGTAGCATCATCTACTGGTCCTCTACTTAGATTATTTCAATCATGACCGTTGTTCTTTCATGGCCCGCTTATTAGGGGTTTGTTAGTTATAAATAACAGTTCACAAGAAAATCTTTAATTATCTTCACGTCGACACTCTTTAGACAGCTGTTTTTGAGACTGTCTATATAATTATTTAATTGATTATTTCCTTTCTGAAAGAGATTGGAATTTACAATTTAAATCATGACCCCTGGCCCAGCATGGCCCACCCGACATGTAGCTGCGTATCAGTTTTACATAGCAGTATATAAGAAAAACTCTATAAATCCTCATCTCTCTTGTTCTCCTCTATCAATATTGTTCAAGGCATAACACCTGGGGATTAAACCCCACAGGCATATCAATTTTACATAAACGTAAGTAAGAAAATAATAAAAATTTTCTCCTCAGCAGTCAAAAATTTAACTGAACAACTGGCATCATTGATGTTTTGTTCCATATTTTCAACATCCAGGTTTTTGGGCAGGTAACATGTCAAATCGCCTAGACTGTATTGAGTAAATGCAAATCACTATCTTTTTTTCTGGTCCTTTGCTTGAAATAATTTCGCATTTAGGTGATAGTGGCTTGGATAAAGGATAAAAGTAACTTCATAATTATACCACATTCGCAGATAATGATAGAGTGTGCTTCCAAAATTTCAGGAAGGCGCTTTTCCTAGCTATATTGTTTCAACGCTGGACCAATAGAATCAATTGTTGCTGTATTTTAACTGAATGACTGTTTAAATGACAAAAAGGCGTTGTAATATATACAAACAAAACATATATCTGGGCACTTGTATCAAACTAGTATTAATAATCAATTATCACTAAAATAGGGAGGGACAACGGGTCATTAATGAATAACATATTGAAGATTTTCAAACATTTGCTTTTGTGCAGTTTTTAGTCTGACTGTTTTTTTTAACAAACTTAGTGGAAGACCACAAAAGCATGCTACACTATACTAAATATAAAATCAAGGCTAATTGGCTGCAGAGGAGAAGACTTTTTCTCATATACATTTGTGTTAAATTGATATGTCCCTGGGGTGACGTGGGGAGCCATTTTATGCCCAGGTGTCATAATTTGATCAATGTTGATAGAGAACAACAAGAGAGACGATGATTTTTTAATATTTTCTTATATACTGCTATGTTAAACTGATATTAGCAGCTAGGGCAGGCCATGTTAGGCAGGGGGTCATGATTTAAATAAACTTCGTAGAGGAACAGTAGATGATGCTACATACCAAACATCAAAGCTCTAGGCAATATGGCTCCAGAAAATTGAAAAGACTTTTTTATATAAGGCTATCCAAAACAGAAAAGCCCCTAGGGTGGGGCCATTTTAAATCCGAGGGTCATGATTTGAACAGATTTGGCAGAAGACCTTAATATGATGCTGCATACCAAATATCAAAGCGTAAGGCCTTATCACTCCAGAAGAAAGGATCTTTAAATATGTTTCTATATAAGGCTAAATTAAACTGATAAGCCCCCAAGGCAGGGCCATTAAAGGCCCAAAGGTCATCATCTTATCAAAATTTAAAGAGGACCAATAAATAATGCTACTTACCAAAAATCAAAACTCTAGGTCAAATGGATCTTAAGAAAACAAAAGATGAAACAAAGAATCAACATATTTAAGGCAATGTAAAATTGATAAGCCCCTAGGGCGGGGCCATTTTTGGCCCAGCGGTCATGATTTTAACAATCTTGGTGGAGGACCAAAAGATGATGTTTTGTACCAAATATCAAAGCTCTAGGCCTCATTGTTCTAGAGAAAAAGATTTTTAAATATTTTCCTATATAAGGCTTTGTTAAACTGATAAGCCCCTAGGGCTGGGCCATTTAAGGCCCAAAGGTCATCATCTTATCAAAATTTGAAGAGGACCAATAGATAATGGTACATACCAAAAACTCTAGGTAAAATGGATCCTTAGAAAACGAAGATTTTTAAACCTTTTTCTACATAATTAAGGCAATGTTAAACTGATAAGCCCATAGGGCGGGCCATTTCTGGCCCAGCGGTCATGATATGAACACACTTGGTAGAGGACCAGTAGATGGTGTTACATACCAAATATCAAAGCCCTAGAACTTATGGAGAAGATTTTTTAAAGCTTTTCTCATATAGGTTATATATTGCTGATAAGCCCCTTTTCAAAGTCCCATAACTCCGTAAAGCCCCAACGGAACTTTGCAATCTTTCGTCTACTTATGCCCCATAGCTAGAGGGTCAAGAAAAAACATAACCTTCAAAATTCCCCCTGGGGGGGAGCAGGGCCTTTTCTGGCTCAAGGTCTAATCGATTCTGCTTCTTAGATACATAACAAGTTCTCACGTCTTATGTGGATGAATGAAGGGTCGCTAGGCAGATCCCGCTACTCACGGTATTCGAACCAACGACCCTCGTATCCTGAGACCGACGCTCTACCCCTGGATCACTGTCCTCCGCATAACAGATATACTGTTATATGATACACACTGAAGAATAGCCATTAGAGCAAAATGGCATCGTTTTTGATTAATTATTGTGTATAATACAATGAATTAACACTTATTTAAATCAGAAAGGGGGAAATCGCTTTTGCGATCTACTGCATACAAACTGTGCATACTTAGATAAATTGACCCTTCCTCAAATAAGTATGCTTTTAATAGTTACATTTTATTGTTTATCGAACAACAATACAGAAAGTGTATTGGTTCCACGACATTTCATCTTTACAACCAAATTTTCTCTTCTTTAATCATTTGGTAATCAGTCAAGACTACATTAACTGGTTGGCTTTCACCAAAGCATGTATCTACCTTATTGAAGAGGAACTCTGTGTATGACGGCTAGGCGGATGTACTCATACAACAGCCCTGATGAATCCATTTGACGGAACATCTTAACAAGGTAGACTATCCTGCTGCAATCTGATTCGTTAAACGTTACAAGGACGTTGACGTTAAGGTGTTTGGAGTAACGCCAAGTAAATGTCTTTGGTTATCTTTGTTGAAAGAGCAGCCTAGTTCTTAACCCTTAGAATGCTGGGTAATTTTTTAAAAGTAGATTTTTGTGTCGTCTACTTTCCAAAACTTGAAATATCTGCTTAATTTTGATGATGATAGATACCCAGAGTAGCAAACAAGTTAGATCATAGAACAGCTGCCAATTTACTTGGCGGCTGGCCTGGATCTAACATGTTTGCATAAACATGAAGTCGGCTCCCGCCCAATAAGGGTTCAGCAAAACGCTGTACGTATACATAAATCATTCAACTCGATTGGTAAGGACTGTTTTTCACCAACAAAGCGCGGTTTCTTCTGTAGAATTTAGAAACCATTCCATATATGAGATTGCAGAATTAGCGTCGTTTACATCGCTTTTTTCAAAATAAAACCAAAGATGGAAGGGAACGCCCCTTTCAAACCATCCTCGCAACCGCCAAAACATTCAAATCCTCGTGGCACGCCTGCTAAAGTGCCAACTAATCCATATCAACCATATTTGTCACCCAACCACTTTCTTTGGTTTACACGGTTACATGGGTGCATTATTGGTATTGATAGTCCTGTGTCAATTGTGCTTAGTTGCATATCAGACACTAAACAAATACCAATGTTCTTCCAACTTATGTCTGATAGGCTTAAATCATCAGCAATTTCTGCTCGAGCCGCGACTAATTTTGTCACTCCGGTCATACATCGTGTCAAAGGGGGGAGGGTATGGACCTCTTCGTAGACTGCCGAAGATTGACGCGAGTGACGTTGGCTTATACAGGCAACGTAAAGAACGTTACGTTCGTTACATATATTATGTACATCGTATTTCTTACATATAGATCCATAGCATGATGGGTAATTTTCTAAAAATATATGTTTGTGTCGCCTGCTTTCCAAAACCTTAAACATCTGCTTAATTTTGTCGAGGAAAGATACTCAGAGCAGCAAACAGGCTAGATCACAGGTCTGGATCTAATCTGTTTGCATAACCATAACCTTGATAAACTCGGTTCCAGCACTATACAGTGATGTCTCGTTAATCCGAACACATCCGGTCCCAACAAAATGTCCGGATTAACGAATCATCCGGACTAATGAAGCAGAGCATGTTCTTATATACATTAAGACATAAACGGTCAGTATGCACGTGTATACTTTTAACCCTTTAGCAAACGCAAAATTGTTGACCATCCCAAATTGAAAGAGTTTGCAGACGACATTTCAAAACGTGATGAAATTCAAAAATAATCTTCTGATATGGCAGAAAACATTGTGGGAAAAGGAGAAATTGCTCGTCACGAGCAATTTCTCCTTTATCCACAATATTTTCAAAAGTTGTCTGCAACAAAATGGTCAACACATTCCGTTCCCTTACAATTTCGTTCGGATTGCGAGACATCCGGATAATCGGGAACCGGATAAACTCGGTTCCAGCACTATACTTAATTAAGGGTTAAGCATTTCCGCTTTAATGGTGGAGGTGTGATGGTGTGGGATGAAACAAACCTCATTTAATAGCCTTCTAGCTGTTATTTACAGACATCTTAACACATATGGGCACGTTACGGGGAGAAGACATTTTGCTTATGCAAACAGGTTAGATCCAGGTCAGCCGCCAGGTAAATTGGCTGCTGGCCTATGATCTAACCTGTTTGCTACTTCGAGTATCTTTCCTCATCAAAATTAAGCATATATCTAAGGTTTTACAAAGCAGACGATAAACAAGTATATTTTTTAGAAAATTACCCAGCGTCCTGAGGGTTAATCATTTTATTACGCATACAAAGTCGATATTTGAACATCAATTAACATCCAATTCATGAAAACGAATGCGTCCATTTTACATCATATATACTCACAACTGTGCTTATATAAACCAGCTATGAGACGACCTTCCTCTCAAATGTAGCCCTTGGGGACTCAGAAGATGAGTATCATTTTCTTTTGAAGTGTCCGCACTATATTTCTATAATATATATAAACAAGAAACAATAAAAAAATAAGTTTTATTAGACGAAACCAAACAATCTTAAAGCACAAATATTAAACTCAGGCGATAAAACAATTGTAAACTACCTCAAAGTTGCTTTTAAAGAAAGAACATTTATAACGCATGATGTGACTAAGATAATTGAATTGTTCAGTGTAGCTCATCCACATTGAGATTAGAGTAAATGTTTAAAATGTATCTAATTATACTTTGATTTTTTACCAATATAGTTCAGTATGTTTATATGTTTTGTGTTGGTAAAATGCCTATACACACATGCAGTGGTTACCTAAATGATATCTATCTATCTATCGACCTTTCGAGAGACTTAAATGGACTGAATAAGGTAAAGGATAACACTTGACCACATGACCCATCATTATCCAATCAGGTGTTCAGTTCATGCTTGTCCGTTTGTTAAATCTTTACGAGTATTTATTTTTCTTTGAGGGGGGGGGGCGGTATTGGCTAAATGTAAGAGTGTAGAAAATTCTTTAGTCCGACTCCAATCTGAACTCATTGGGTTTATTCAATGAAAACACATCTGAAGTAATATGGAAGCCGCCATATTGCATTTTGCGAGACTTCTTTCATTGTACTTTGGTTTTCAAATATAGATATTAAATGTACATTGAACTACTCAACATTGACAAACATAAGAAATGTGTGATTAGCTGGGGACGATTCGCTCGAAATATTGTAACCATACAATTATTTACAAGGTGCACATGTATTTCTCAGATCACGGAAATAGCCGAGTAGTTAACTCGAGTAGTTACGATTGATCACGGAAATAGCCGAGTAGTTACGATTGGTCCAACTCATCACAGAGGTTGTACACAAATTCCGATTGCATAGCATCAATGCTGGTCGGATTTACACCTAACTGGGCATCAAATACTTGGATAGCGTCAGGGACAAGAGAAAGAAGAGCTTCCATGTTTGGCGAGTCGCCAACTCCAACTATAAATATCTTCACGTTATCATTAGCTAGCTCTTCGGTGATTGCGACATCGTTCACGTCTTCTTTAAACTTCCCATTTGAAAACACAACAAGAAATCTTCTCGCATCGGCCCGGCCCCCTTTCGTTTGATGGAATGATTTGACAATAACGTCTGAAATATCCATTCCACAGTTACTATCGACACATGTCCCATCAAGCGAAAATGTTTGTATTTTAGCCAGTACCGATTCATTTGTCAAGCCATGATTCAAATCTAGTATGATATTTAACGCGTTGTTAAAAGATGCAATGCCGAACCGTAACCCAGTATCTCCTAAAAATGGGGAGGCCTTGACCAGTAAATATGTCATTGTTTGTATGGCGGTCTCAAAATCCTCTTTGTTCATGTAGGCGGATGCATCTAGTAATAAGATGATGTCGGAAAGGCTGCTTCTCTTACACTTGTCACATCTGATATGAACAAGCTGTTCAATGATTGTATGCAGTGAGTTGAAATCGTTCACGGAAAAGACATACTGCGGTGTATACGTGTCTCCTGGCGAAGCAATGTCGAGTAGTTCTTCATGAGAGACAGTCGGCCCAACTCCTGGAACATAGTGTAATTTGTGTAAAGAAATATTGTGCATACGAATGTTTTATCTTGTCATGAAAGAAAAAAAGAAAACAAAAAATCAACATCATTTAATTTACTTAATTCGAAATAGTTACTAGACTAAAGCTTGTTGCTCTGTCATTTTCGTGTGAACGATCTAGCAAATTTGGGGGCAATTCTTACCGTACTAATACGATGTTGTAAATATTGCCCCATTAATGCGAGTATGGTATAAAGGGTTTACCTTTGATTTTTGCTAATTTGGGGGACATTTTACTACTTATATATGTATTTCTGAATGGAAATAGTGATATTTACGGGTAATTTAAAAGAATTGGGGGACATATATGTTACTATGTTACTATATATGTTGTGGGTCAAGGAAAACCCCAAGTATAGCTTGTAAATTGGTGGAACCCGGCCTGGCTCATGATCTTTATGACGTCATAAGGCGTAAATACAACGAAATTATTTCGTCTTTTACTTCATTCAAGTATGTTCGTGTGGATATAAAAAAACGGTGCTTTACTGTTGACAAAGTACTATGAGCCGAGATGCGATCATTGTTGCGATAGGACTGAATAATTTTGAATAATGAGATATAATTCCAGTCCAATTAAAACCAAATCAAAGTAAAACTGCCAACATTAAACGGGATTTGGGTACACTAACTAATTTGGTATTCAGAGAGTTTGACCTTGCAGACTTTAAACATTTGCACATAAAACTATTTGTGCTATTTCGAAACAGCCTATAATGATTTACTTCAAATGGCTCGGAAGAAGAACGGGTTGTTCTTTGAATATTCCCGCGTAGTTCTTTTCTTCAAGTTTAGTTCATGTGCTTTCATTTTCACCGCGAGACAAACATGTGTTGCAGTTTCAACGAGACTGTGCCTCAAACTTGCACACACTGAATGGTACTATTTTGAAAAGTCAAATAAAAAGATAAATATGATCAATCTTACTGGATACATGCGCATGAACCTCGCCATGAACAAGCAGTTCTAACTTTAAATGAATACATATCAAAATGCAAAGGCTAAAGCTTTTGTTAGCCATTGATTTCTTTTTTGTAATAAAGGAATAAAACCAATTACCTATAGCTATGACTTTGTGCACTCGTTTCTGGATATTAGCCGCTGCTTCTTTTGTAGCAGTCCTATTGTTAGACATACCGTCAGTAAGTAGAATGACGTATTGTTTGACCGGTTTACCGTTTGGTCGCGTAGTACTTCCTCCGTTTTCCCCGCGTAACACCTCCGCCACAAGATATAGTCCTTTATCTGTATGCGTTACCCCCGGTTTGAACTTGATTTGGGCAACAGCTTCTTTTGTGCTAGATACTGTGATGTGCATATTTAGCAAGAATTCTATTTTGGCATTTGTTGAGAAAGTGATCACGGCAAATCGAAAATCGTTCGGTCCAACAACAACGTTACCTACAAACTCGTTAACAAACTCTAATTGACGTTTGAACTCAAATTCTGTTTGACTGACAGAAGAGTCTAACACGAATATGATGTCAGCGGGCAAGGGTTGGCAAATTTTAGTTTCGCAGTTGATGCCATAGTAGTGGAATGGGCATTCACATGTGTATCTGTTGATCTTATCAAAACATGTACCACCGTTGAGGCATGGCGAGCTCCAGCATTCGTCTATGTCTAAAAGAAAGAAAAAAACACATTTGTCGCAAAACCCGGTTTTCAATGTCAAACAGCTTCCTGTATTACTAATAATCTCTTAACAAGCTGTAGACATCGTATTTCATTATGCAGATGGTGATTTTATAAAATTGATTTAAACCTGTAAAAAACACCTTTCACTTCTACCATTTTAATATGTGAAAATGACCTCGACGTTTGAAAAAGCGAAGTTTTACCCCATCGAAGTAAAGAGGTCAAGAAAGGGTACTAACATACAAAATATTGAAGACATTGGTAAAAAAAATAAAGGCCCTATGAAAAATGTAGAAACAAATCTTTTTCTAGCCAAAGTAACCTTAACCTTAGGTAAAGTAACATTTGTCCCATTGTTGTGAAGAGATCAATGAGAGGTACCTATATATCAAAGATTGAAGACATCTGTCAATAAATAAAGGCTCTATGAAGAAAACTAGAGAAAATCTATTTTTAGCCAAAGTGACCTTAACATTGGGCAAATTGACCTTTGGCCCGATGAAAGTGAAGGAGTCAACCAGAGATACCTACATACCTAATATAAAAAAATGATCTAGAAATAAGGGCCCTACGAAGAAGTTTAGAAAGAATCCATTGTTCCCTTGGTAACACTCACTATGTGAAGGTTTCATAAAAATCCGTTGAACATTGGGAAAGGAGTTGCACTCGTAAGAATTTCCCAAGTTCTTTCTGTTTTAAGCAACAGTGACCTTTGGCAAGTGAGTTTTGAACGCCTGAATTTTCAAAATGAAGAGTTCAATTCAAGGTACCTATACATACCAAATATTGAAGACATTGGTCAGGAATATGGCCTCATGAAGAAATATAGAAAGAATCTATTTCAGCCAAAGTGACATTGACTTTGACCCAGATCAAAAATATGGTTGGATATGCGTGTTGGCCCTTGGTAATAATCATTATGTGAAAGTTTCATAAAAGTCCGTTGAAAATTGAGGAAGGAATTGCACTCGGAAGAATTTCCAAACTTCTTTCTGTTTTTTAGCAACAGTGACATTGGGCAAAGTGAGTTTTGAACGCCTGTAAACGAAGAGGTCAATTTTAGGTACATATACGTACGAAATATTGAAGACGTTGGTCAGGAAATAAGGGCTTAATGAAGAAATGTAGAAAGGATCTATTTTAGCCAAAGTGACATTGACCTTGACCCAGTTATAGGTACTGTACGGTTTGCTTCAGGGCACTTGACATCATATGCCAGGAAATTTGGTGACAATTATTATGTGAAAGTTTCATAGAAATCCTTTGAAAAATGTATGAGGAGTTGAGCTCGGAATAAATTATTCACGCCCGCCCACCAAGCCCGCCTAAAAATGACGAATACGGGTTGAAACCCAAATTGAACATAATATGAATGGGGAAAAGCCCCCACCTCGACACAAGAGCAAACAAATGAAAGATAAGAAATATTAAACGTAACCGTTTTCCTTCGCAGTGATTCATTAAACATTTTTTCCGTCAATTTTTGTAATTTCCAACAATAATGTTGGATAATATCAACAATACTTTAGTATAGCTATCAAAATCATATTCTCTAATCAAATGGTTCGTTTCTCTTTTCTGGGAGGGTCTAATCCAAAAATGATGAGAGCACCTTTATTCTATAGAACAGAACAGAACAGAACATAACTATATTTGAACCCAAGTATAAACATGTATACATTAAGGGTAATACAAAATCAATATGTATTATATGAATGTCGTGATTGGAGAGAGTGCGATAAGAGTAGACACAACTAACTACCACGGGAAAAGCAAGGCCTACCAGTTTCACAGCACCATCCTTTATAACCATCAATGCATTGACATCCGGTCCGGAAACTCCCTAGTGTACCCCCGTTGAGGCAGGGCAACGCACAACGCCTATAATCAAATTTATCCGAATGTTCTTTATGACAATTAGAGAAGCATGTTCCAGCCCTGACCCATAATATTTCGCAACACAAGCCTCTCCGTCTTGATTGCTGGCCATAGCCACATGTCGCACTGCATGCAGACCAACTTTCCCAAGGAACCCAATCGCATGTATCTACTGGACAATCGCAGTAGCACCACATATTTCCCATCGGATTACCAACTAACAATACACATATTACGAAGATCTTTGAACACATGTTAAGGAAGTGTCTCAATATGAATTTAGTACAGAACTATTCTAAGAGCACCCAATGAAGACTACATAATACATAATAGATAACACGTTTTGGTTTATTGTTTCCCCTATATCCATAGCTTTTATGTCGATTACGTCGAAAATGTTTCAAGTGAAATCTTATCTGATAAACAAAGAAAATTCCCCTTCACCATATTTGAGCCTTGCGATTGGGTGCAATTCGTCGTTTAAACTTGCAGTGGCCAAATAGGGGTTGAAAAATCTAATTGGCTCTGAGGAACCCATCGGTTTAACCCATACAGATTCAGGTAGGAGACTTAAGGGTGAAAGGTTTGGATTAATCGAACACGTTCCAAAAACAGGGCGAGATAAATGAAAAAGATAAATATACCTGTGCAATAAACGTCGGTCGTAAAAGTAATCATTTTGTAGTTACATGTATATAGAAATCTAAATTTTTAAAAGGTTTATAGCGTTCTTTCTCATTTTGCACAACGTGCATAACAAATTCAAAGATATATCAGCATTAAAGAATATGTGAAGAATAAAATAAAAAGAAGTAAAATGGAAAAGTGGTATCCAGAAAGATAGGCATCTTAAGCTACACATCATAAGCATAATATCAGGCGCAACAAATGTTCGAAAATGAAGGGTTCTAATTTTACAACGAAAACATTGAAAGAGTAAAACGAAGAAAAAAATCAATTACGAGACTTTTAGGTCCAAAACCCAAGCAATTTCATTCTCTGATAACCCATTCCCCCATTTCAAAACAATTTTCCTAAATCGAAATCAACCATAGAGTAAAAAGAAGCAAAATATAATTATTGAAAAAGGTAAATTGCACATTTTGAGAAATATATCCTTTTGTCATGGTGGTTTCTGAAAATTTGCACAGGAGATACGGTAAATATAATTGATATTTAAGTTAGGGGTAAACAGAAGGGGATTTTATTATCCGTGGTTTTCTTTTCTTTCTCTTTTTGGCATATGTATGCACGATCCGGTCGAACACCTTGCAATGCGACTCTTCCATTGGTATGTATTTGATGTAAGTTTAAACGTATTTCTTTAACATAGATTGTGATGGAAGCTTGAAAATTTTAAGATTCACTCTCGCTGTTTCCTTGATATTAAATACAAACTCGTGGGTAATTATCGGTTAGCAAACTGAAGCAGGACACACACTTTTAAAAGGTGAAAAGGGTAGAATAGAAATATTTCACCTAATGGTGTCACCGTTATCTCTGACATCGTCGTTTATCGTTTCCGATGCATTTAATCCGATGAGTAGGGAAATGTGTGCGAGCTATAGAATCTATTCTGTTATAAGCCTGTTTTCATCATGACGCTCTGTGTTTGAGCCGAACGAGAAGCAAAATGGGACCTGTATCTCTAAGAAGTAGCGGCGAAGATGTCATATTGCTTTGCTGCCTGGCATATTAATTACGCAAGATATGGTTTGCATTACTTATGGTCTATGGAAAGTCTTTCTGCACATGTCAGAGAAAGTTGTTTTGCTGGTTTGCATGTAATGCGCCATCATGTCGGGCTATGGTGGTCGGATTTCTTTATTGAGACCACATTTATGCGCCACGGCCATGGACCAGGAGTCTTCATAAATGTGTAGCCAGCTTATCCAATACACAAAATGCATGTGAAACATTGAAGAAGAATCTGTACATGTCATCTGCTCGAGTACAAGCCCATAGCGCTGATCGGGAGAATATTCAAAAGAAGCTTGATACATGCATTAATCCATTGAATCCTGCAGAACACAGTACTTGTGTCTTAAAAGCGTATTAGGAAGAAAGTGTAATGAATGTGTCAACGTTGATAATGATCTAGCAATTGGGATGTAACATATGATTGCCTTTAAAAACCCATGACCAGAAGGTTTTCATAGCAAATTGACCAACGAGGTTGTAACAATGGCTTTCAACAAAAATAGGTTAGCATATGGGGCAGGAACAATCTATGACAAGGATTTGATATATGGAATGGTATTTGGTTTAATGGCATCAATATCAGTCGACTTGAAAGATGTCCTAAGACACAAACCTTCAACAGTACCGACTGCAATGTTTTATAACATTGGTAACGTGAGAATAGCTACATAAAAAAAGAAAAAAATAAGGGGAAACTACAAATAACCTAGTCAGCAAGAATTTAATCAATGCCAGAAACAATTGACATAGATGGCTTTCCAGTTCTATGGTGCTAATATTGGCCTGCAATTGATTCAGTGCAGGATTTTGTGAATAGTTTGTGGTGATTAGTATTACTACATTTGAGTTCTTGTGGTGTATATTGGATATTTGACCGATACCATCCATACAACATTAAGGGTGAAGCAAGAACTGGAAGAGCCAGTAGTTGCAAGAAAGTTTGTCGTAAATTGCACTTCAACACCTTTCCCAGGCAAGCAAATTACAGTTAAACATTTTAGAAATATGTGTTGGGAAAGCCACTTTGAATTAGATCCCTAAACATTCAATGCGATTGAGTTTGGTTGGAAAAAAGAGGTAGAGGGCAAGGTTATTTCACTTGTCCTGATTGACAAGGATAAAACGCTAGCCCCAGTAAGTGTGTTAAAACTATTATCGTGTTGTTGTTTATCTGATCAACTTTGTGGAACAGCTCACCTGCCATGCAGCGTATTTTGCAGCTGCTATCAAGGGTACAACTGTGCAAACAGGTTAACAAAGGAGGCAGAAAACAATAGTGACAGTGGAGGACTGAGACAGTAGAGATAAAGCACTACAATAAATTACATAATACAATAAGAGGGAGTAAGTAACTCTTTCTTCATAACTAACTGGATGATGTTGTTGTCATGTATATATGTTACAGAAAATTGTGAAATCCGGGATTTCGTGAAATCCCTGAAAATTTCTCTCTCTCTCTCTCTCTCTCTCTCTCTCTCTCTCTCTCTCTCTCTCTCTCTCTCTCTCTCTCTCTCTCTCTCATTTCTCTCTCTCTTCACATCTCTCTCTCTTCTCTCTCTCTCTCTCTCTCTCTCTCTCTCTCTCTCTCTCTCTCTCTCTCTCTCTCTCTCTCTCTCGAATTTTATTCGTCTTCACATCATCTCTCTGCTAAAAGATCTCTCGCTCTGTCTCATCACTTATCATTCTCTAGCTCTTCTCTGATAACTTTCTGACAATAACGTCTGAAATATCCATTCCACAGTTACTATCGACACATGTCCCATCAAGCGAAAATGTTTGTATTTTAGCCAGTACCGATTCATTTGTCAAGCCATGATTCAAATCTAGTATGATATTTAACGCGTTGTTAAAAGATGCAATGCCGAACCGTAACCCAGTATCTCCTAAAAATGGGGAGGCCTTGACCAGTAAATATGTCATTGTTTGTATGGCGGTCTCAAAATCCTCTTTGTTCATGTAGGCGGATGCATCTAGTAATAAGATGATGTCGGAAAGGCTGCTTCTCTTACACTTGTCACATCTGATATGAACAAGCTGTTCAATGATTGTATGCAGTGAGTTGAAATCGTTCACGGAAAAGACATACTGCGGTGTATACGTGTCTCCTGGCGAAGCAATGTCGAGTAGTTCTTCATGAGAGACAGCCGGCCCAACTCCTGGAAGATAGTGTAATTTGTGTAAAGAAATATTGTGCATGCGAATGTTTTATCTTGTCATGAAAGAAAAAAAGAAAACAAAAAATCAACATCATTTAATTTACTTAATTCGAAATAGTTACTAGACTAAAGCTTGTTGCTTTGTCATTTTCGTGTGAACGATCTAGCAAATTTGGGGACAATTCTCACCTTACTAATACGATGTTGTAAATATTGCCCCATTAATGCGAGTATGGTATAAAGGGTTTACCTTTGATTTTTGCTAATTTGGGGGACATTTTACTACTTATATATGTATTTCTGAATGGAAATAGTGATATTTACGGGTAATTTAAAAGAATTGGGGGACATTTACTATATATGTTGTGGGTCAAGGAAAACCCGAAGTATAGCTTGTAAATTGGCAATCGTATCTACTCGGCAATCCCCGTAACAAGTCGGTAGGCAGTACATGAATACACCAGAAATCCTGGGGTAATTCGCCTTATTCCGGCGGATAACGCAAAATGCACGCAGGCACTAAATATGTATTTAAATACACACGAATTAGTTATATATCACAATTGAATGTTTATTTTACCCTTTTCATTAAAGATGATCATATGAACACATCTTTGTTTCATATTTTGTCAATCAGCTCTTTCCGGCAATCCCCGGCGTGTGACGGGGATTGCCGAGTTGATACGATTGGCCCTTCGTTGCTGACCTACTTTCAAAAATGGCTCCCCATTACCTCCGAGGTTATTTTTAGAAATGGCCGAGGTGTTCCAAATGGTAAATTGGTGGAACCCGACCTGGCTTCTGATCTTTATGACGTCATAAGGCGTAAATACAAAAAATTGTTTCGTCTTTTACTTCATTCAAGTATGTTCATGTGGATATAAAAAAAACAGTTTACTGTTGACGAAGTACCATGAGCCGAGATGCGATCATTGTTGCGATCGAACTGAATAATTTTGAATAATTAGATATAATTCCAGTCCAATTAAAACCAAATCAAAGTAAAACTGTCAACATCAAACGGGATTTGGGTACACTAACTAATTTGGTATTCAGAGAGTTTGACCTTGCAGACTTTAAACATTTGCACATAAAACTATTTGTGCTATTTCGAAACAGCCTATAATGATTTACTTCAAATGGCTCGGAAGAAGAACGGGTTGTTCTTTAAATATTCCCGCGTAGTTCTTTTCTTCAAGTTTAGTTCGTGGGCTTTCATTTTCACCGCGAGACAAACATGTGTTGCAGTTTCAACGAGACTGTGCCTCAAACTTGCAAAGACTGAATGGTAATATTTTGAAAAGTCAAATAAAGAGATAAATATTATCAATATTACTGGATACATGCGCATGAACCTCGCCATGAACAAGCAGTTCTAACTAAGCAGTTCTAACTTTAAATGAATACATATCAAAATGCAAAGGCGAAAGCTTTTGTTAGCCATTGATTTCTTTTTTGTAATAAAGGAATAAAAACAATTACCTATAGCTATGACTTTGTGCACTCGTTTCTGGATGTAAGCCGCCGCTTCTTTCGTGGCAGCCCTGTTGTTAGACATACCGTCAGTAAGTAGAATGACGTATTGTTTGACCGGTTTACCGTTTGGCCGCGTAGTACTTCCTCCATTTTCCCCGCGTAACACCTCCGCCACAAGATATAGTCCTTTATCTGTATGCGTTACCCCCGGTTTGAACTTGATTTGGGAAAAAAGCTTCTTTTGTGCTAGATACTGTAATGTGCATATTCAGCAAGAATTCCATTTTGGCTTTTGTTGAGAAAGTGATCACGGCAAATCGAAAATCGTTCGGTCCAACAACAACGTTACCTACAAACTCGTTAACAAACTCTAATTGACGTTCGAACTCAAATTTTGTTTGACTGACAGAAGAGTCTAACACGAATATGACGTCAGCGGGTAAGGGTTGGCAAATTCCAGTTTCGCAGTTGATGCCATAGTAGTGGAATGGGCATTCACATGTGTATCTGTTGATCTTATCAAAACATGTACCACCGTTGAGACATGGCGAGCTCCAGCATTCGTCTATGTCTAAAAGAAAGAAAAAAACACAATTGTCACAAAACCAGGATTTCAATGTCAAACAGCTTCCTGTATTACTATTAATCTCTTAACAAGCTGTAGACATCGTATTTCATCATGCAGTGGGTGATTTTATAAAATTGATGTAAACCTGTAAAAAACACCTTTCACTTCTACCATTTTAATATGTTAAAATGACCTCGACCTTTGAAAAAGGGAAGTTTTAGCCCATCGAAGTAAAGAGGTCAAATAAGGGTACTAACATACCAAATATTGAAGACATTGGTTAAAAAAATAAAGGCCCTATGAAAAAATGTAGATACAAATCTTTTTCTAGCCAAAGTAACCTTAACCTTGGGTAAAGTAACATTGGTCCCATTGTTGTGAAGAGATCAATGAGAGGTACCTATATATCAATGGTTGAAAACATCTGTCAATAAATAAAGGATCTATGAAGAAAACTAGAGAAAATCTATTTTTAGCCAAAGTGACCTTTACATTGGGCAAATTGACCTTTGGCCCGATGAAAATGAAGGAGTCAACCAGAGATACCTACATGCCAAATATAAAAAAATGGTCTAGAAATAAGGGCCCTACGAAGAAGTTTAGAAAGACTCGTTTGTTCCCTTGGTAACACTCATCATGTGAAAGTTTAATAAAAATCCGTTGAACATTGGGAAAGGAGTTGCACGCGGAAGAATTTCCCAAGTTCTTTCTGTTTCAAGTAACAGTGAACTTTGGCAAAGTGAGTTTTGAACGCCTGAATTTTCAAAATGAAGAGTTTAATTCAAGGTACCTATACATACCAAATATTGAAGACATTGGTCAGGAATAAGGCCTCATGAAGAAATATAGAAAGAATCTATTTCAGCCAATGTGACATTGACTTTGACCCAGATCGAAAATACGGTTGGATATGCATGTTGGCCCTTGGTAATAATCATTATGTGAAAGTTTCATAAAAGTCCGTTGAAAATTGAGGAAGGAATTGCATTCAGAAGAATTTCCAAACTTCTTTCTGTTCTCTCTTTTTTAGCAACAGTGACATTGGGCAAAGTGAGTTTTGAACACCTGTAAACAAAGAAGTCAATTTTAGGTACCTATACATACCAAATATTGAAGATATTGGTCAGGAAATAAGGGCTTTATGAAGAAATGTAGAAAGGATCTATTTTTAGCCAAAGTGACATTGACCATGACCCAGTTATAGGTACTGTACGGTTTGCTTCAAGGCACTTGACAAAATATGCCAGGGCATTTGGTGACAATTATTATGTGAAAGTTTCATTGAACTCCTTTGAAAAATGTATGAGGAGTTGAGCTTGTTCACCCCCGCCTGCCAAGCCCGCCTAAAAATGACGAATACGGGTTGAAACCCAAATTGGAAAAATTTGAATGGGGAAAAGCCCCAACCTCGACACAAGAGCAAACAAATGAAAGGTAAATATATTAAACGTAACCGTTTTTCTTCGCAGTGATTCATTAAACATTTTACCCGTCAATTTTTGTAATTTCCAACAATAAAGTTGGATAATATCAACAATACTCAAGTATAGCTATAAAAATCATATTCTCTACTCAAATGGTTCGTTTCTCTTTTCGGGGAGGGTTTAATCCAAAAATGATGAGAGCACCTTTATTCTATAGAACAGAACAGAACAGAACAATATTTGAACCCAAGTATAAACATGTATACAATAAGGTTAATACAAAATCAATATGTATTACATGAATGTCGTGATCGGAGAGAGAGTGCGATAAGAGTAGACACAACTAACTACCACGGGAAAAGCAAGGCTTACCAGTTTCACAGCACGATCCTTTATAACCATCCATGCATTGACATCCGGTCCAAATACTCCCTAGTGTTCCCCCGTTGAGACAGGGCATGGTACACTTCTTATTGTCAAAATTACCCGACCAATGCGTGCCACAATGATAATCGCATGTTCCATCCCTGATCCGTGAAGTTTCGCAACACAAGTCTCTCTGTCTGGATTGCCAGCCATTTCCACATGTCGTACTGCATGCAGACCAATTTTCCCAAGGAACCCAATCACATGTATTTGCATGTCCCGAACACCTGCAGTAGCACCATATATTTCCCATCGGATTACCAACTAACAATACACATATTACGAAGAAGACCTTTGAACACATGTAAAGGAAGTGTCTCAATATGAATTTAGTACAGAACTATTCTAAGAGCACCAAATGAAGACTCATACATAATAGATAACGCTTTTGGGTTTATCGTTTCGCTATATGGCTTTTATGTCGAATACGTCGAAATATAATCTGATAAACAAAAAGAAATCCCCATCACCATATTTGAGCCTTGCGATTGGGTGCAATTTGTCGTTTAAACTTGCAGCGGCCAAATAGGGGTTGAAAATCTAATTGGCTCTGAGGAACATTCAGAGATTGGTTGTCCGCTTACTTAGCCCATCGGTTTGAAATTAGCGCACAGCGGATATTCTTCTATTCGTGGTTGCTATCATATCGATTGACATTCGGCGCGAGTACAGAATACAAATTCAGGTAGTAGACTTAAGGGTGAAAGGTTTGGATTAATCGAACACGTTCCAAAAACAGGGCGAGATAAATGAAAAAGATAAATATACCTGTGCAATAAACGTCGGTTGTAAAAGTGATCATTTTGTAGTTACATGTATATAAATATCTAAATTTTTAAAAGGTTTATAGCGTTCTTTCTCATTTTGCACAAAGTGTATAACAAATTCAAAGATATATCAGCATTAAAGAATATGTGAAGAATTAAATAAAAAGAAGTAAAAAAGAAAAGTGGTATCCAGAAAGAAAGGCATCTTTAGCCACACATCATAAGCATAATATCTGGCGCAACAAATGTTCGAAAATGAAGGGTTCTAATTTTACAACGAAAACACTGAAAGAGTAAAAAGAAGAAAACAATCAATTACGAGACTTTAAGATCCAAAACCTAAGCAATTTCATTCTCTGATAACCCATTCCCCCATTTCAAAACAATTTTTCCTAAATCGAAATCAACCATAGAGTAAAAAGAAGCAAAATATAATTATTGAAAAAGATAAATTGCACATTTTGAGAAATATATCCTTTTGTCATGGTGGTTTCTGAAGACTTGCACAGGAGATACGGTAAATATGATTGATATTTAAGTTAGGGGTAAACAGAAGGGGATTTTATTATCCGTGGTTTTCTTTTCTTTCTCTTTTTGTCATATGTATGCACGATCCGGTCGAACACATTGCAATGCGACTCTTCCATTGTTATGTATTTGATGTAAGTTTAAACGTATTTCTTTAACATAGATTGTGATGGAAGCTTGAAAGATTTAAGATTCACTCTCGCTGTTTCCTTGATATTAAATACAAACTCGTGGGTAATTATCGGTTAGCGAACTGAAGCAGGACACACACTTTTAAAAGGTGAAAAGGGTAGAATAGAAATATTTCACCTAATGGTGTCACCGTTATCTCTGACATCGTCGTTTACCGTTTCCGATGCATTTAATCCGATGAGTAGGGAAATGTGTGCGAGCTATAGAATCTATTCTGTTATAAGCCTGTTTTCATCATGACGCTCTGTGTTTGAGCCGAACGAGAAGCAAAATGGGACCTGTATCTCTTAGCAGTAGCGGCGAAGATGTCATATTGCTTTGCTGCCTGGCATATTAATTACGCAAGATATGGTTTGCATTACTTATGGTCTATGGAAAGTCTTCCTGCACATGTCAGAGAAAGTTGTTTTGCTGGTTTGCATGTAATGCGCCATCATGTCGGGCTATGGTGGTCGGATTTGTTTATTGAGACCACATTTATGCGCCACGGCCATGGACCAGGAGTCTTCATAAATGTGTAGCCAGCTTATCCAATACACAAAATGCATGTGAAACATTGAAGAAGAATCTTCACATGTCATCTGCTCGAGTACAAGCCCATAGTGCTGATCGGGAGAATATTCAAAAGAAGCTTGATACATGCATTAATCCATTGAATCCTGCAGAACACAGTACTTTTGTCTTAAAAGCGTATTAGGAAGAAAGTGTAATGAATGTGTCAACGTTGATAATGATCTAGCAATTGGGATGTAACATATGATTGCCTTTAAAAACCCATGACCAGAAGGTTTTCATAGCAAATTGACCAACGAGGTTGTAACAATGGCTTTCAACAAAAATAGGTTAACATATCGAGCAGGAACAATCTATGACAAGGATTTGATATATGGAATGGTATTTGGTTTAATGGCATCAATATCAGTCGACTTGAAAGATGTCCTAAGACACAAACCTTCAACAGTACCGACTGCAATGTTTTATAACATTGGTAACGTGAGAATAGCTACATAAAAAAGAAAAAATTAAGGGGAAACTACAAATAACCTAGTCAGCAAGACTTCAATCAATGCCAGAAACAATTGACATAAATGGCTTTCCAGTTCTATGGTGTCTATATTGGCCTGCAATTGATTCAGTGCAGGATTTTGTGAATAGTTTGTGGTGATTAGTATTACTACATTTGAGTTCTTGTGGTGTATATTGGATATTTGACCGATACCATCCATACAACATTAAGGGTGAAACAAGAACTGGAAGAGCCAGTAGTTGCAAGAAAGTTTGTCGTAAATTGCACTTCAACACCTTTCCCAGGCAAGCATATTACAGTTAAACATTTTAGAAATATGTGTTGGGAAAGCCACTTTGAACTAGATCCCTAAACATTCAATGCGATTGAGTTTGGTTGGAAAAAAGAGGTAGAGGGCAAGGTTATTTCACTTGTCCTGATTGACAAGGATGAAACGCTAGCCCCAGTAAGTGTGTTAAAACTATTATCGTGTTGTTGTTTATCTGATCAACTTTGTGGAACAGCTCACCTGCCATGCAGCGTATTTTGCAGCTGCTATCAAGGGTACAACTGTGCAAACAGGTTAACAAAGGAGGCAGAAAACAATAGTGACAGTGGAGGACTGAGACAGTAGAGATAAAGCACTACAATAAATTACGTAATACAATAAGAGGGAGTAAGTAACTCTTTCTTCATAACTAACTGGATGATGTTGTTGTCATGTATATATGTTACAGAAAACTGTGAAATCCGGGATTTCGTGAAATCCCTGAAAATTTCTTTCTCTCTCTCTCTCTCTCTCTCTCTCTCTCTCTCTCTCTCTCTCTCTCTCTCTCTCTCCTTCCTTCCCTTCATCTCTTGTTCCCCTCTCTCCTTCCTTCCTTCCTCTCTCTCTCTCTCTCTCTCTCTCTCTCTCTCTCTCTCTCTCTCTCTCTCTCCCTCTCTCCCCCTCTCTCTCTCTCTCTCTCTCTCTCTCTCTCTCTCTCTCTCTCTCTCTCTCTCTCTCTCTCTCTCTCTCTCTCTCTCTCTTTCTTTCTCTCTCATTCATTGTTTCTCTCCCTTTCTCTTTCTTCATATTAATCCCTATCTCTTCCATGTACTCTCTCTCTCTCTCTCTCTCTCTCTCTCTCTCTCTCTCTCTCTCTCTCTCTCTCTCTCTCTCTCGAATTTTATTCGTCTTTCACATCACATCAATATTTTCTAGGTCATGTTAAAGACCATTGTGTTTAAAAGATAAATCGCTCACTGGGAAACTGTCAAATTGTTTTTCAAATTCCTTTTGCTGTAGATCATTATTTATGGGTAAAACATCAGCAATCTCAGCAATCAACATATTCAAATGTTCTTACCCTTTACCAAACGAAAAATTTCTGACTGTCTCATATTGAAAGAGTTTGCAGACGACATTTCAAAATGTGAAGAAATTGAAAAAAATCTGATATGGCACAAAGCATTGTGGGAAAAGGAGAAATTGCTCTTAAAGGGCAATTTCTCCTTTCCCACAATGTTTTCCAGACTCCTCTGCAACAAACTGGTTTAATATCGTTATTGCTTGGTAATACTTTAAGTAAAAATACTCCGCCGAAAGGAAATATTGCTATTCCCAAGTGCCAATTGCTGAATGAGAGTGACTGAACTCGTGATCGATATTGTTTCTATGCGTGAAAGCAGACAGTGGCTTAAGACATTGACACACAAGCTATACTAGTGAGAACTTATTAGCATGCATTATACATTTATATACAAAACTAAAAGTTCGACTGAATGGAAATTCCTGACCCATAACAGCAGATGTCAGTTGAGTCGAAACCGCGCTCGATTGTCTATTGTTAACCCTTGTGGTGCTGGGACCGACTTCATGCTTATGCAAACAGGTAAGTTCCAGGTCAGCCGCCGAGTAGATTAGCGGCTAGCCTGTGATCTAATCTGTTTTCTACTCTGAGTATCTTTCCTCATCGAAATTAAGTAGATATTTAAGATTTTGGAAAGCAGACGACACATAAATCCACTTTTGAAATATCACCAAGCATTCTAAGGGTTCGCTGTTTAACCCTTTCCCAAACAATAACGGCATATGACCACTTTGTTGCATGCAACTTAAGAAAACATTGTGGAAAAAGGAGAAATTGCTCGTAACGAGCAATTTTTCCTTTTCCCACAATGTTTTCTGCCCTATTAGAAGATCATTTTCCAATTTCATCACAATTTGAAATGTCTTCTGCAAACTCTTTCAATTTGGGACAGTCGAAAATTTGGTGTTTGGGAATGGGTTAAGATTTATTGGTTAGGCGCTTGAGTTGCGTTTAATGCCATTTGAAACACTTTTCCAAGTGTACTAGACTGAAGTATTCATTTGTTGGTCATACAAACACTTTTAACCAATTACGAAATAATACTGACATTTAACCACTTTGTTGCCGACGACTCTGAAGGCATTGTGGGAAAGGGAGAAATTGCTCGTCGCTTTTCAAACAATTTTTTTTACCCTATATTTTTTTTTTTTCTTTTTTTTTTATAACTTTTTTAAAGGGGGTCGTGGTCATCCACCCTTTAACCTTACAAAAACATAATACATATAATATTTAACATATCAATATATCTAATTTCTTAGACTAGAGCAAACATCAATTAGAAATTGTAATTATAAAGCTATATCAATTAATGAAAAAGAATGAAATCTAATATATGGATTAGTATTTCTGAGAAAGTTTAAAAAAAAAAAAAAAAAAGTATAGGTGTTTTGTGTTCTAATCATTAAGAGTGACTGTTGATAACGTGTTGTACAATTGCCCAGCGTTCACTTTCAGATGGTGAAATATTTGTCTCTTTGTATGTATTCCATTCTGAAGTGAAATTATTTATTAGACCAATTATCGATGGATTATTTGAATGGAATTTACAGAAATTGATATATTTTTTTAAGTATAATAACAGAATATACAATTTAGGGTTTCCATTAAATGTGCCTATTAGAGTCTCAAAACAATTTAGATCTAACAATGGGTATATTTCTTTTACTCTATTTTCTAAATAAACTATTATTGTTTTCACCTTTTCACAATAAAAAAACAAGTGAACTAATGTTTCTTCATATTCATCACAGAAGGAACATAGATTAGTTTGTGCAATATTCATTTGTTGGATAAAACCTATGTGAAATTTTTGTTTGAAGCCATTTAATGTTGGTATCTTCTGTCAAAAGAAAAGCATAGTTGTAGATATTTTTCCAATCGAAAATTTGATTTGGAAATATAGAAGTCCATTTAGATTGACATGATGGTAAATTATTATTATCAATAAGCAAGTTGTAGATTAACTTATTTAGAGCTGTATTGGTTAGAATTTCGTATAAGTATATGCTGATGCTCGGAAAACAGTTGGTAAAAACTTCACCTTCCTTTTTAAGAATTCTATTTTTCACCATAAACTAAAAAAATGGTTTTCCTCAGACCGTAATATAACAATATATTTATTCTTTTTTTTTGCAACATATTGAATAGATTCAAAACTTATAAAATTTCCATTACTATCAAATAGATCACCCACATATCTGATTCCTTTCTCATACAATTCCTTGATGTAAATAGATTTTGAGTCAATTGTGAAGAGATTATTAAAAAACAAAGGCTTTTTTAAAAAGGAATCACAACAGTCAATATTGAATTTAGCAATAAGCTCCATATAAGCCTTAACAACATCTTTCCAAAAATCATTTTTCAGTTTCCTTATGATAACATCACAAAAATCTTTTCCAAAATTGAATAGTTTTCTGACATCAAATAATTCATAAGCGAGATCATAACACTTATTTCCCTTATCACCCTATAAGAAAGTTATTTTCCAATTTTATCCCATTTTAAAATATCATCTGCAAACTCTTTCAGTTTGGGACAATCAAAAGTTTGGCGTTTGGTAAAAGGTTAGACTGCAGTACTGCAAAAAATACCTTATCTTAACCTCTTCATTGTTATCTTCCTGGTTTTTTATTTGTTTCCTTATGCGTCATCTTTACCTGTTAATGGAGGTGTATTTGTACGAGTATGGAGAGGCCTACCTGGCCTAGTGACGATTCATGTAAAATAATACCTTAAACCACATGGACCCTCTCCGCCCGTGTTGGTTAACATTAAAGTATTTTGAGTTTAATGGAAGGAAATGTCCTGGTTGACAAACAGAATGTCGATAGTTCTAAGGTATATCACTGGAAACAACAGCGCAACTACACCATAAATCACATGTCCCCTCTCTGCGTGGGTTAATGTTAAGGTATTTCGATTTTAATAGAAGAAAATATTCTGGTTGACAAACGGAATTTCGATAGATCTAAGGTTAGCACTGGATACAGTTACGCAAGTACCAAGTATACCTTAATCCACACGACCCTCTCTGCATGGGTTTGTATTTAGGTCTTTTGGTTTTAATAGAAGAAAATATCCTGGTTGACAAACGAAATTACGATAGTTCTATTAGAGATGACCAGTCCTTTCGGACATTTAAACTTTGAGGGGAGGGGGTGTCTTCCTCCATCGTTGGTGAACATTGTATCACACGCATTTACAGACAAAAACACATATAAAGGTTCATCGAGGAGACAATATTTAACATGGCGGACAAATGAGAATTAATTTTCGCGAGCGGATTATCGAAATTGATATCATGTTTATTGTTCAATAAGTTTGTTTATGATGGCCGTATTTGTGTGTCATAAAGATTTCCTTTCCTCATAACTTCAGACAGAAGCTTCTTTTGGCTATCTTCGAACCAAATTAGCGATCAAAAGCGATTTTTCATTCTGAAGAATACGCCAGTAAAGAAATCGTTATGCTTTAAGGCACTTTTATATTATTGTTCCATGAGAAGCACACATAAGGCCACACACATGTAGATAATTTAGATAACATCTATAATAAATTGCCAAGAGTGAACGGTGTGAATTTGCTGGGTAAAAAGGGACGATAAATCGGAACAAACAAATGAAATTGGATAACTGTCCGGAGTAATACGTACCCTAAGATCTATCTTAAGGTAGAATACCCACAAACCGCCTCTTTGAATTTCTTTCCTTCACTGGATAACACCAGCCGTTCCCGGTAAACATTCGATTTGAACCGGAACTGTTCGTTTTTTATCGAATAGTTCCGGACCCGAACGATGTTTAACGAGAACGAAAGAAGAAACCGGACAAAAGATAGATTCTCAAAATTGCGGATTATGGGTATTCTACCTTAAAATACCATATCAATCTGCAGACGCCATTGATCCAGGTGATTTAGGCAGAGTACATTTTTCGAATGACGAGTACGGCCTATTGTTCAATCATCCAGTAAATGACAATCAAGCATTAAAGATCGCTTATCGTTTTTGTAAAGATCGATTTTTGAAAGGCTAGGACTCCCAAGCTGTAGACCAAACAACTGATAACGTATCACTTAGATATCAAATCATGAGAAAGGCATTTGAATATACAGGGTTGTATTACAGGGGAATTGTGGTATTACTGGTACACAGTTAGACTAATTAAAACAAGGCACACAAGCATACATTCTGAAAAATGTGCAAGTAAAAGGCTGTACTCATGATGAACACAAGCCTCTTTCATCTAAAAAATGTTCACTGTAATATTTGCCGTTTTGTTGGAACGACGATATGAATAAATGGACCAACAAATGAATATACATTAATTAATGTATGCCCGTAAGAAGTTTTACTCATTATGAAAACAAGCTTCTTTAAACTCATGAATGTTCATCCTAATTTTTGCTATCTGCAAATGGGCATGTCATGAATATGAAGGTTCCTCTAGAGATAAGTTTTATTTCTATCATATCAAATTTCAAATATGACACTACATACAAACATTTTCGTTGGCGACAGTAATCATTTGGTAAGACAATAGATGAAATAGTAAAATTCAAGAAAAGGCGGGTGGTTTGGTCGTTAAAGAGGTTTTGAATGCATTTTAAAAAGAGGTTTTCTGTGGTTCTGTTTTCTGATTGGTCAGTTTAAATTGCTCAACGGTTCCCGATCTGAAAACGATATCATTGATCATCCACCTATTCAGAGAACTTCCGGGTCGTATTCCACTTAGGTTGTATTAAATGGGGTTATCTTTTTTGAAAATGATTTGCTACTTGATTGTATTTTAAACGCTTTGAACCAAAGTAAGAGACTTCTCATATTGTCTTTTTGCCTGTTGCATTTCTAAAAGTTAGGTATGGCGATGGATTCTGACCAATATGAATGTTTTCCAACGATTCTTTAGGAAACCATTCATTTCAACAGTTACATTAGAAACCCCAATTTTGTGACAAGGTAAGACATTTGACTTACTTTTCTCTGAGTAGCTACAGGTTGCCAGCAACAACATACATTACATGGAAAAGGGTACGCAATAAGACTAAATAAAAGATGTTAGAGTCAGTTTATAAGACAACTTGCATTTTACTGAAATAAACAGAGCTGCAGATAGGACATGTAAGTATATGTATGAGAGTAGAAATAAACGACAACTATTGGTTGATAGTGCTGAGCGGACCGCTACAAGTAACACAGTGTGATAGCGATACAGGGGTGCCTTACCGTGCCTCGCCAGTCGGAAAACATTTCCACGTTCTCGTCATAATTGGCGAGACCACACAAAGTAACGCGATACTAGTGTCTAACGGAGCGATCTCCCCTGTCCTTTCTCGATATCACAACACTGTCGTAATTTATTAGCTAAATAGCAAGGAGAAATCAATCGTAAGAAAGAA
>OX401417.1:10771712-10971712 GCA_947846245.1 Cerastoderma edule | reverse complement strand
ACGTATTGAGCAGGAATTCTATTTTGGCATTCGTTGAGAAAGTGATCACTGCAAATCGAAAATCGTTCGGTCCAACTACAACGTTACCTACAAATTTGTTAACAAACTCTAATTGACGTTCGAACTCAAATTTTGTTTGACTGACAGAAGAGTCTAACACGAATATGATGTCAGCGGGTAAGGGTTGGCAAATTTCAGTTTCACAGTTTCTGTCGTAGTAGTGGTATGGGCATTGGCATGTGTAGTTGTTGATCTGATCAAAACATGTACCACCGTTGAGGCATGGAGAGCTCCAGCATTCGTCTATGTCTTAAAGAAAGAAAACACATTTGTCACAAAACCAGGCCTTTAATGTCAAACAGCTTCCCGTGTTACTACAATTAATCTCTTAACAAGCTGAAGACCTCACATTTCATCATGCAGTGGACGACTTTTGAAAATTGATGTAAACCTGTAAAAAACGCCTTTCACTTGTACCGTTTTATTATGTGAATTGTAAAACAAAAGCAGTGTATCAAAATCTATTTCTAGCAAAAGTGAGCTCAACCTTTGACAAAGTGAAGTTATACCCCCCACTCCCTCATCAAAGTATGGAGTTCAATCAGAGGTTCCTACATACCAAATATTGAAGACATTGGTATAGAAATGAAGGCCCTATGAAGAAATGTCGAAACAAATATTGTTCTAGCCAAAGTAACATTGACCTTAGGTAAAGTAACATTTGGCCCTATTGAAGTGAAGAGAGCAATTAGACCTACTGTCAAACTTGTATTAAGAGGCCAGCCTATGGGACAGAGTAAATTGGCTGTTCAAGACATGTTAGCTGCTTAACACAAATTGATGTACACTATAAATCTAAAAATGGGACTTTCTATAGTGGTTGTTTAAGGCATGTTGGCTGCTTAAAAGGGTGATTGCTTAACACACGTTAGACTGTATCTATATAGCAAAGTTTAAAGACATCTGTCATTAAACTAAGGGTCTATGAAGTAAACTAGAGAAAATCTATTTTTAGCCAAAGTGACATTGACCTTGGGTAAATTGACCTTTAGCCCCATGAAAGGGAAGAGGTCAACCAAAGATACCTACATACCAAATATGGAAGAAATTGGTCAGGAAATCAGAGCCCTACAAAGAAATGTAGAAATAATGTATATTAAGCCAAAGTGACATCGACTTTCGTCTTTGACCCAATTAAAAATACCGTTCGATATGCAGCTGGGCCCTTTGTGACAATTCTTATGTGAAAGTTTCATAAAAATTCGGTTTAAAAAAGAGGAAGGAGTTGTACACAAGTAACTATTCAAAATGTGAACCCAACATATCGACCATTTTCGTGCTCAGCGTTTTTTTTTTTTTCGTTTTTTAAAATTTGAATGGGATTCCTTCACGAATGGAAGTCAAACTTGTACTTGTTTCTTTTCATTGAATTGGAGACGTTAACTGTCAACGTGGTATAACTAGAACTGTCTTAAATTTAAAAAAAAAATGACGAATACGGGTTGAAACCCAAATTGAAAAAATAAAAAAAAAATTGAATGAGAGAAAAGCCCCCACCTCGTCACTAGAGCAAACAAATGAAAGATAAATGAGCAATGTCACCGTTTTTCTTTGCAGTGATTCATTAAACCTTTTTTCCGTCAACTTATGTGATCTCCAACAATGATATGGGACAACATCGACAGTAATGTAGTATAGCTATCAAAATCATATTCTCTAATCAAACGGTCCGTTTCTCTAGGTGGTTTAATTTCACAATGCTGAGAGTTCCTTTATCCTATTAGAGTGGACACAACTAACTTTGAACTACCACGGGAAAAACAAGGCTTACCACCACAGCAGGATCCGGTATAACCACCCACGCATTGACAGCCGGTCTGGAAACTCCCTAGTGTACCCCCGTTGAGGCAGGGCATCTTACAATTCTTATTGTCACTATAACCCGACGACTGCGTGCCACAATGATAATCGCATGTTCCAGCATTGATCCATGGTATTTCGCAACACAAGGCTCTCTGTCTTGATTGCTGGCCATAGCCACATGTCACACTGCATGCAGACCAACTTTCCCAAGGAACCCAATCGCATGTATCTGCATGTCCCGAACAACTGCAGTAGCACCACATATTTGCCATCGGATTACCAACTAACAATACACATATTACGAAGAAGCTCTTTGAACACATGTTGAGGGTGCCTCATGAATTTAGCACAAAACTTTGTTGAGAGTACTCCAATGAAGCCTCATACAAAACAGAGAATGTATTTGAGTTGATCGTTTCGATATACGTCTTTTAAGTCGATTACGTCAAAGGTATTTAATTTACATTGAAATCTTATCGGATAAAAAAAACAGAAAATTCCCCTTTGCCATATCTGAGCCTTACGATTGGATGCACTTAGTCGTTTAAACTTGAAGCGGTAAGCAAATAGGAGGTGATAATCTATTTGGCTCTGATGTGTTTTATTTAGACCAAGAGTATTTATTTTGCCGCTTACTAAGCCCCCCCCCCCACCCCCCACCCCCTTCCGCGGTTTGAAATAATTGCACAAATGTGCGTTCTGGTCGTTGGTTGCTTAGATAGCCCATCTCAATGAAATTAGCAAATATGTGCATTCTTTAGACCAAGGGTGGGTGGTCGCTTACTAGTTCCCCGGTTTGGAATAAGTGCACCAATGTGCATTCTTTAGACCAACAATAGTAACCCGCTAACTTAGCTCCACAGCTTAGCGTTCATTTTAAAGGCTCTTAATTGTTCACAGATGAGAAAGTTCGAAAGTCAAAATTAAATGTTGAAATAGTACAGCATTTGTATTGATGTATGAAATACACTTAAAAAACGCAGTTATTGAGAGCATTATTAACCCAGGAAGTGTCAATATGTCAATATAAAGTCTATACGCGGTAGATCTCAAGACCATTTCAACGCATTTTGATATAAATGCATATTTTTGCTCATATATTTTATACGTATTGTTGATGCACTCACTGGATTGCTCGTTCGATCCAGGGACAAATATCTATAGCAATACAGAATGACATTGAACTGGCCGTATACAATTTCTGTCGAACTTGTTCAGCTGCACGGACGCTGTGTGCGATCGGAACGCCACCTATATTTATTAAGGGGAAGTAACTATTTTCCTTCAATACAGGTGTCGGCTGATCACTTAAGGTCATACAGTTTGTCTCCACTACATATACTGAAATAACCATTTATACTTATGAAATATCGTTCGCATAAATTCATTTACAGGATATATATTATTTATTCACTGTTAACATGCTCTGAAATAGTAAATACTAACTGACGGCTTTTCCCCAGTTTGTAACAGTTTGTAGTATTCGTACGGCTGTTTAACAGTTTTAAAGAAATTCAGATTTAACGCCGAAATTTGCTCATATCTGTGAACAAGCATCTTTTGACCGATATACTAAGATATCGGCAAATGTTTTCTTGGTTTAAAGATCGCACTTCTTTTCTACGGGTTGGGGGATAAGGATAGGAAAAGGCTGGGGTCGATTATCGGCCTTAGAACAAGTCAAGCCCCCTTTACTCGTGGCTGTTATTGCTTGTTGATTCACATTTGGCCCGAGTATTGATTACAAATTCAGGAAGTAGACTTGAGAGTAAAAGGTTTAGATTATGCGAACATGTTGAATACTTTAAGCGAGATAACAGCAAAAAAATACATCAGTCCTGTGCGAAAAAAACTTTATTTCTCAAAGCAATCGTGTTTTAATTATAAAGAAATATCAATTTTGAAAAGTTTATAGCGAGCCCTCATTTAGCACAAAGTGTATATCGAATGCAAAGATAAATCAGCAGTAAAGATTAAAGAATGATTTGAGACTAAAATAAAAAGAGATTAAGACAAACGGTATCCAGCAACATAGACATCATAAACAATATTAAAAGAATATCATGCACAATACATGTTTGACGTTGAAGGGTTTTAACTTTTAAACCGAAAACACTGCCAGAGTAAAAGAAAAAGAATAACAAAAGAGAATAAAATACGAGTTTATCAGGCTCTAAAACCAATTTATTGCATTCTTAATCTCCCACAACCCATTCCCCCCACCATGCAATTTGTGACTGGTTTAAATTGAAATCAATCATAAAATAATAGGAAGCAAAATATAATTTCCATTAAAGATAAATGGCATATTTGAGCAATCGATAGTTTTGTTACGGTGGTTTCTGAAGATTTGTACCGGAAATACGTCACAATGTGATAACTTGACGTTAGGGGTAAACACAAGGGGATGTTAATATCCGTCGCTTGCTTCGAATAACATTTGTTAGGACACACTTGTCCAGTCTAACCCTTTCACACTGATTATAACATCCTTGCAACCCTGACTTCATCTGCAATAGGTTTCCTCACATGTTGCCGTGTTGAGTTCCATAGTGCGTGGGGACCAGAAATGATGAAAATAACAAATTAACATAGAGTCCCATAATAAAACTGTAAAGCTTACTTTAGCTGACAGTGATTCGGGGGCAGAGTTTTCTCCGTCACCAATATATTCTCCCAGATTTATTGTGGTTGAAGCAGAAAATGCATTCAAACCCACTACCCACGGCATCTCTCACCCTTTGCCAAGAGAAAACCATTTAAGGTGTTCTTGGTGTCCTAAAGATGATGAAAAAATAAAAACAAGTCCTCTCATTTAATGCTTCACAAAACAGCAACCATCTAACCTTCCCAAACATAAACCCTCCTTAATCAGGCAGTTAACATGAATTCATATTCAACAATCAACTTATGTAAGAGATTAATCCGACTTTAGGGTCTAACTTATTCCTATGACATCAAGGACACATTAACGTCCTAGTCTGCCTCTGATAGTAGACGGATCAAATTCAAGAGAGACGGAGTTCTTAAACAAATCAACACTTAAAATTATCAACACTTGCTCTTGTCCAAATATTCCGTAAACTATTGAAATTGGATTTGAGTCTATTAAAATTGACAGTTACATCCACAACCATTTTCGTTGCTATACGTGTCAATGTTTTTGTCACAACACCAGCAGATGAACCAAGTCACCAGTCTGTGCTAAATGTGCATTTGTAGGCTCAGATTACAGAACTGATCACTACAAAGAATATATATGCCATTTCAACTGCAATTCTGGTAATTAGCCTATGAAAAGGAATGTCAAATTTGAAAAGATGAGAAGGAAATCCTGACAATCATGTGCAAAGAATCATTTCCTGTCGGGAAGCGTGTAAACTCGTTATGCAACAAAGGCAAGACAAGAAAGACTTGTTAATGGAATACTTGCGAAATTCTTCCCAACCTTGTATTTGAGAAATTCCAAGACATGGTAGATGGGTTCTAACACCGCTACTATCTTCGCTCATCTCAAAACCACATTCTACTCTTAGTACGAATGCTTTTGGTGTAGATATTTCTTTCTACAGTTACAACTTGAAACAGCCGAGTTAGAGCTATCTATATATTTATATACTGGAAAGAGTTTCTTCCCTATATGTTAAACAGAATAAATTTATTTTGTGCTATTTCTGTCTTCTGCGGTTGTTTTCAATTTTGACCAAGCATTCTTTTTATTTGGATAAGACATCTCATAATACAAGGACCGATGCATGAATGCCACGGGTAGGCCTATATCTAAAGAACGAATTTTCGTGTAAAACACTAAATAAGTATCATGATTTTTAGAAACATATATAAAGAAACAAGACCGCTGATAAACCAGTTTATTGTATTGTAAGGGTTTGACATCACGCCCAACAACTGGTTTAGTTATTTTGACCAGAGAAAACGTGACGGAGGAATACCGCCAAGATTAGTCAAAACAATTCTACGTGAATATTGCCTTTTATTACCTGATTGGGAATTCTACCGTCGAAAATGAAGTACCAAAATAGTGGATTTTACCAAATTAAGATTTTCGGATTAAATGCTAAAAATGGCCAATATTCATATATAAGTGGGAGCTGGGGAGGGTGGAAATCAACTAGCTGCAAATGTTTCGAAAAGATTGTTTAACATGCAACGCAATAGGTACCAAATCAGTAAACAAATACAGTAGAGGTGATGTTACATCTTTATTGCCAATCAAATTTCCGACCGATCAGTTCGAAAAACCGTTCATTATGCGGTCTCAACATACGCCGAAGTTTTGGCCTATATTGATCGTAATTTTCACCTGCGCCTTCCCGCCCCCTGTGTTTTCCGAAGCAGACGGCCGTATGGGCGTCCCTAACACTGCGTAGGCAATAGAAACCCGTACCGTTATTGAACACAAAATTCTTCTTCCTAACCACGTGTGGGAGTTCCAAGTACGTTTCAACGTCATATATGACGTCATATGGGTGACGTTTAAACCTGTCTGAATCGATTACGTGGATCTGCGATCTGTCGAAATACTCCAAATATCGCTGCATTGGCTCGTCGTAAATAGAGAACCTGAAAAACCTCGTTTCAGTAGAACCGTTTGCAAAAATGTCCAGAAATTCCGTCGTCTTCGTCTTGGAATGGTGAAACGTGGCTTGCGAAATCGTTCTGTCCACTGGGTCCCGGACTATAAGAACCAGTTTGACATCCGGGATGCTGTTCCAGATTCTCCCGGGAGTTTCTGGGTCTGAGAAATACCGCGGCGACTTCTCCATCGTAATCTGTTCCGGCATGCTGAAAGGCATTTCTTCCTGGTACCAGCCTATGCCGCGCTCCCATTTGTCGGAGAAGAAGGATATCTCATACTTCGGGAACCTCTCCACAACGATCCCCGGATGCATCATCAAGAAGTTAATGACCTCGAGCGTTCCGGCTTTTGCTACACCTGTACAGGAATTGATGAGAAAACAATAAGTTATTGCTATAAAGAAGCACTCGTGTTTGTGTGGTATTTCAGATGCACACTCTTTAATGTTTTAGACAATTCTGCAAGCATCGTCAGCATTTATACGCTCTGCAACAGGTATACTTGGACTACCTAAAGGCCGTCCTTATCAAATTTGAATTACATTAAAATTATATGAAAGCTCAAGTTTATATTTTCTTGTTTGGAGCAGTGCCTCTTTTAGACCAAGCAATAACCTACCAAAGACCAGAAACTAACTTAAATTGTATCGTCCCTCTACGAAGCTGGTTTAAACTTATTAATTTCACATCGATTGTGAAACAAATTCTTACAAAATAGATGTCACTTTCGATTCTGCTTCCTGGATACATACATAACCAGCACTCGCGCCGAATGGGGATTAAAGAAAGATTACAAGGCAGATCCCGCTACTCTATGAAGCTCTTGATAATATGGATAGAATAACTACCTTAAAGCCTTTGCTATGTAACTGGCAAAAACAGTTGAAAATCCACTAAAAAACAAACAAACAAACAAACAAACAAACAAATTAAAGCGACCCACCTATCATTATACATCCAGGCAAACGACGTTCGCACATCGGTAACGAAGTCGGTGGACGGGCCCTGGCATTGTTGCAAGCGTCTAGCTGCTGACAGGAAATTCCGGCCGCACTACTTTCAAGCCGACAATTCTTCCGCCGTATGTCGAGTATTGTTTTGACAAGTTCGTCATCCGAGTAAACAAACGTCAGTTCCGCTGGCTTCCGGTCCGCCCAAAACGACTTCCGGTCGATTGAAGAGGGACGTAGATATTTACCGGAAGGCCTCGCTTCGTCTGGATACTTTAATAAGAGGACATAGATGGTACAAACCATGGCACACAAAATGGCCAACTTACACACGTATTTCCAGAACATGTTCCCGATTCTTTTATACGTGTGATTTAAATCACTTAACTATGTGTTTCGTTTCCAATTGATGTACATGAGTTTTTGGTTAATTAATGTGTCTTCTTAATGCATTTGTTTTTCTATGTGATAGCTTAAAAGTAAGTTGAACGTGTCGAACGGCTAACGTTACATGTCTGTAAAATCTGTACATTAGTTGATTCGGTACAGCTGTTCCATGTTAGTGTGTATGCATCCATGGTAACGTAATCAACCAATTCGTTTTTCTCGTTGAACAAAATCCCCGATATCAAGATGTTTTTTGTGACCGTTCCATACTGAAAGTAATTGCAGACGACAATAAATAGAGAAAAACAAGCACATTTGCTTTATGATGTCGGGTAACAAGACAACCATTGTGGCAAGATTGTCTGTTAGAATTAATATCTTAATTTGTGAAATGGATTTCTACAGCAAAGCATGGACTTGTAGGACCAATCGTATCTACTCGGCAATCCCCGCAACAAGTCCGTAGATATACCACGTAAGCAGTACATGAATACACCAGAAATTCTGGGGTAATTCGCCTTATTTCCGGCGGATAACGCAAAATACACAGAGTCACTAAATATGTATTTAAATACACACTTATTGGTTATATATCACAAATGAATGTTTTTTTACCCTTTTCATTAAAGATAATCATATCAACACATTTTTGTTTCATATTTTGTCAATCGGCTCTGTTCGGCAATTCCCGGCTTGTGCCAGGGATTTCCGAGTAGATACGATTGCAAACGGACATGCCTTTCGTTGCTGACCTACTTTCAAAAATGGCTCCCCATTACCTCCGAGGTTATTTTAAGGAATGGCCGAGGTGTTCCGAATGTTGTAGGACAAGTCATGGTAACAAAAAATGCATGCAACGAATTCCGTCAGTCTTTGCCGGTTGCGTCTGTGGTCCTGTTTTCAAACATTCCTGTGCTCAAACGAGTATATTTTATGCTTGTTTTATACTTATTTTGAGGGAAAGGAATACCAAATAATACTGGCGATGATGATGATGACGATAATGATGCCTTTAATCATGATAAAGATGATGGTGTACAACCAATGATGTGCTTTTCTGCTCATTATTGTGTTCTACTTTTGGAAATTTGTTTTCTGTGCACTTTAATGAAAGGCCATGGAGTTAATCGGAACCAGCTGTTCCTTGGATTTCTTCCCCTTCACTGAATCTTCTCGTATTATGTAATCAAGTTTTCCAACCCATTCCTTCACAACCGATTGTTTATTGGTCTAGATCAAAATCATAAGCAAACAGTACACGATACACGATAATTATAAAATATGAACAATGACGTTGGCTTTACGCTTATTAAAAGAAATCATGGTTACAAACGATGTTTGTTACAAATGATTATCGTGTTATTTTTTGCTTCATCCATATTTAGTAATGGTTAGTTATTAACCATATATTTATAACTTCCCAAATTGGAAGAGATTGCAGCCGATACTTGAAGTGCTTAGGTTGTCAGTGTACTCAATCAGAAATTGATTTATAGAATTACCTCTGGTACAAGTACTAATTCCGTTTGAAATGTTGCGAACGGCTTTACCCCCATTATATGCTGTCGAAAAAAGTTAAAACTTCGTCTGCAGTAGATATGCAAAACCGATTAACATTGATAAAGAAACAAAAACGAAGGTTTATTTCACAGTCCGATGGATTACATATCCAAGTAGAGACGTTCGACCAACCATGTGTGTGTATGAAACGCCTCTGGTCCAAAACAAAAAAACAACAGCCGACATTATAATCGTTCCCTTGCTTTATAATGACTCGTCGTGGCCTTAGATGTCTATAAGAATCTTTTTTTCAGTTTAGATAAAACTTATATTCTTACAATGATTGTGAAGATCTTCCTAGTTACTTTACAAGTATTTAGATGTATACAAGAGAAAGAGAAATTGAACATAGTTTTCAATGGCTTTTTCGGTTTCATCGTAACGTTCCCTAAATATAAACTATGACTTCTGTGGCAAGTAATTGAATCTCCAGCCCTCTTCAAAGCTTATTGCGCCATTTTATTCTATCAAATATGCTTTCTTTGCTAGAAGATGCATTGGGGACATATCATCAACATACACCAATCGTATGTTTTAACCCTTAGAATGTTGGGTAATTTTCAAAAAATAGATTTTAATGTCGTCTGCTTTCAAAAACCTTAAATATCTGCTAAGTTTGATGAGGAAAGATACTCAGAGAAGCAAACAGGTTAGATTACAGGCCAGTCGCCAATTAACATTAATATCGCCGTTTCTATTTTATAAATCGGAGATAAACAGCAAATTTCCGAAAATTTCTGATTGATAACCACCGTGACCACGTGCTTTGTATAATGTTATATGTTGTTCATGTCTTCGAAATGTAAATAGCGGATATGATATTCGACTGCACATCCGTAAAGAGTGTTGCACAATATGCTTTCTTGCATTTCTGGAAGATCTATACGCGCATATTCTGCGCATACGTTATTCCACGCTCTACACACGTGTGCGTTTGAATATCATCCATCTACTTCGGTGAGTTAAAGCGAGACATATTTTCAAACATCGGTAATTCGTTTTAGTTGAGTAGTGTACTCTTTATTGATGGAGGTAGGAATGGTGCTGTGGAGATAATACACACAAACACGGTTTGCCAAAAAGTAACATTTTTAAGGTGTAGGTCATTTTGAAACGAGGCTTACGAGTAAACAAACCGATTCCGACGTACTACACAGTACCAAATGATCTGTGTCTCCTAGATACAGCGTTCGGACACCTTTCGGTGCCGAGCTTTCAATGAATTTTGATGTCCTGTCTCAAGAGGGTTTCAAGTTTAAGCATTTGGCAGCGCTTTATATATTTTTATCCGTGTGAATACTAACCCATTACCCCATTATGCCACACGTTACCGCACCTCTAACAAATGACTTTAAAAACCACAGCGGCAAAATTCAGAATAACTCCATTTGTTACAATGGTTTAATTGAAGGAAGGGATAAAACAGTTTCAGTGGCAGATTTAAAAAAAGTTTTGTTCAAGTTGATGATACATTGTACATAAGAAGATGACTTTAGAAATTATTTTTAGAAATTGAGAAAATGCTCATAAAGATTCTACCAAATACCACAAACAAGTCGGATTTTCATATTTTTTTTAATTATTGTCTGTAATTATAAGGAAGATCTGCCCGAAATCAAACTAGAAGGAAAGAGTTAAAGAAAGTTGTGACCTTTTTCCGAATTTTCTTAATTGCTCCTTGGTCACATAGGCCTAAGTATTTAGACCTTATTACATAGGCTAATTCAAATAAAAAAGGACTCTAACATAAACTAATATGGGGTATACACCTGATTGGAACTGTCTTTTGATGATTCTAAAAGACCTCAATTGCCTTATGATAAGTCAATCAGCTGGACAAAATGAGCAACCTACTCATCATCTATACTGAATCATTTATTTGCCTGTGCCATGCCATAAGGCTCTAAATAATCCAGAAGCATTCATGCGTAAGTAATTGGTTTGTCAGAATTAAGCACTTCCATTGAATATATATGGTAGCAGAAAGCTTCTGAGCTTGGAGCAAATGCTTTAAAAAAAAATCGGCAATGTTGTAATGTTTGTAAACAAACCAGGCTGGTGCTTGGATGAAGTCGGTCTTTCGGTTGTCATTTGAAAAGTCCAGAAAATTCAATTGTTGCCCAAGGGATTGGTAGTTTTCTATTCTAGTAGAGTTTTAGTAAAATTTCGTACATTATAAATCTACATGCAGGATTCTTTTTGAACAAACAAATGTAAAGCCACATGAGAGTCAGTTGAAATTCTTTCTTTGTAAGAAAATTTTTTTAGTGAAAATAAGGGACTGTGTGGTAAACTCAAATTCGGTGAACATGTTTTAAGAAGTAAGAAGCTCTTTTGGACTAAATGTGGCCGTAAATGCACGACCCGTCGTCTTATAAATATTAGTAGTGAAGACTACGTCGTGTCGAGGGACAATAATTAATGCAACATGTACAACGTTATTTTGGATGAAAGATAAGGAAAAAAATCCGTTTTATGATAGAATAATTATCAAATTTTATAACTGTCTATATCATTTCTTTATTTTTTGGGGTGTTATAGAAGAAATCTTTCGTAGAACAACCCCTTTACGCAATGCAATTACAGTACGGTTTCGCAGTCATCTTGTTTTGCGAGTAAACAAAAAGTGACGAAAAAAATATGACCAACAGTTTACCAAATAATATAGTTTGATATAGCATTAATCTCCTTTTATGAGCCTTTAAAGAACTAATTAATTATGTATCATTTGTTTGGACTCTGCAGCAGACGACTATGGCATTTTAATATGCCTTTTTCTGTATTATTGATGGTTATGATTTTTGATAGAATGTGTGAAATGAACTTATACGTATGTATGTTTGGCATTTTCCATGCGTTAAGATCAAAAGCAGTTTATGAGTGTATCTAACTATGGTATCTTTAGTGAGATTACTTATGTGGTTTTGATCCTATTCATTGTTAACTAAAAATGGGATGATGTGACCTTTACCTCCTTTGCCTTCTCATAAAAAAGTACATAGATCAGTTTGTATGTTTCATCAAATCATACTCAGAACATGTTGAATTGATTTTTTATCAAATGCACTTTCCCTAAAGCAATTTCCTAAACGTTTCTGCAAACTCTTTCAATTTGGGACAGTTGGAAAATTTGGCGTTTGATAAAGAGTTAAGACATTACATGCATTATCAGTGTTGTGAAGTTATGACTTGATAAAGAGTCAAGATATTACATGCATTATCAGTGTTGTGAAGTTATGACTTGATAAAGAGTTAAGACATTACATGCATTATCAGTGTTGTGAAGTTATGACTTGATAAAGAGTTAAGACATTACATGCATTATCAGTGATGTGAAGTTATGACTTGATAAAGAGTTAAGATATTACATGCATTATCAGTGTTGTGAAGTTATGACTTGATAAACACCAATATATTCACATCAAAAGTGGATTGATAAAAAGTCCCAGGTTATAAATTAGCCCCGGACCCATTGCCCTTGCATATAAAGGCCATCTCTTTTCACCATGATCTTTTGTAGGTCATTGAACACAGTGCCTTTTTGTATACTTTCAGGGTGGAGTCTACGTGATCATTTTGCAGCAGCCCTCTCATTGATGTCTGGCTTACCATAAATTCCAACAGGAAGACTTTTCAAATGAAAAAAAATGGGGTAGGGAGGGATGGGTTTGGATCAGAAACAGGCAAGACAACTCCTTTTCTTATTAATAAACATTGTGAAATTACACTAGTTTGCTGCTCGCTGTATAAAAGTGTCGTCTTTTGATTTTCTGATAGCCATTTCTTCAGACTAGAGCTACCTTCATAACAAGAATTGATTCCTGTTGTTTTCATAATGATATCGTACGCAGTTTACAATGCAATGTAGCATTTTCCTACATAACTTTTCTCGTTCTGCCTATGCTCTAGATTTGGATTTGTTTCAAATATTAATTAAAAGGAATTGAGTGTTAAAACATTACGACAAAGTTATCCAAGACCATGTACCTCTGAAGCCAATAGAGGTACAATATATAATACTAGTTAATAAGCATGTTTTATTTAAGGTTTACAAATCTCTGTTTAATCATTACAAAAAGATAATACTTAAAAAAAAGAATTTTTACTGAAATCATCACCAGACCAGGTTAATTATTGAACACTAGTATAAAGTAGAAAGAAATTATTTCTTTAGTGTTCTATATTGGCATGATCTGCAAACAAAAATGTTCAGTGCCTAAAAGTGACTTGTACAAAATGATATAATTAGAAATCCTTGCAACAAAAGAAGACATTGCTCGTATGAAGCAAGACGGCGAAGCTGGAGTTCTCATTCAAACCATGATGGCTGTACCGAAACGACCAGTGTATCAACAGGAGTTCATTGCAACAATTACAGTCTAACTTGTGTTAAGAGGCCAGCCTATGGGACAGAGTAAATTGGCTGTTTAAGGCAGGTTGGCTGGTTAACAAATTGATGTACACTATAAATCTAACAATGGAACTTTCTGTAGTGGCTGTGTAAGGCAGGCTGGTTGCTTAAAAGGGTGGCTGCTTAACACAAGTTAGACTGTACAGATCAGAGTCTGAAGCCATTTTGACAGCCATTTCGAAAGTTGAAAACATGGTAGATGAAAGCTCTTGTGTCGTCTTTCTCACAGACTCTCAATCAGTTATCCAGGCCCTGACAAACAGCAAACTACCCCAGCTAGCCAGAGCACTGCACCAACTCAACACCGTCTGCAGAGTTGCGATCCAGTGGATTCTTGCATATTGTGAAATTCTTGGTAACGAAAAGGCAGACAAGTTGGCAAAACAAGGGGCACAGTCTGAACAAACCAACCCCAATGTAAACTACTTTCTTCTTCTTCTTCCAGTACTGTACAATATCCCCTCTGGGGCATAGTCGTACGAGGCGATATGCGGCGAATAACATTTTAAAAGAATGAAAATAGGATGCTAGTTAAAAGTGATTAAAATATTTTCCTTCGATCTTTCTTTCCGGTGGAACAATGAAGAGCCCCCTCTTAAAATCCTCAGTCTGCTTGCTGTTGCTGGGTCCACTGGTAGCTGATTCCACAGTCGGATAGCTGAAGGAAAGAAAGCGCGTTTAAGGACATCAGTGCGGCAGTAGGGCAGGTGAAATCTGTGTCCATAACCATGGCCGCCAAGTGTTAAACGATGAAAATACTTTGAAACTGGGATGTCAATCAGGGCATGGGTTATCCGGTATACCATAACCAGCTTGGCATTTGATCGGCGTTGCTGCAGTGTGGACCAGTTCAGTTGATTAATCATCTAACTGGCACTGCTTGTAGTCGCCTTTGACGAAACGGGCTGCTCGGCGTTGGACAGCTTCAAGCTGATTAATGTATGTCGCTGCATGTGGGTCCCATACAGTGCTGGCATACTCAAGGATTGGCGTGACAAGTGACTTGTATGATTGTGCCTTGATGTCTTGTGGACAGCTTGTCAGGTTTCTCCTTAAGAAAGACGGGGAGTTGTTTGCCTTTTTGGCAGTGGTTTCTTTGTTGGGTTTCCAGGATGGATTGTTAGCAATCGTTACACCAAGGTATTTACCGCTTTTCACAATTTGTAGGTCTTTACTGTGAATGTTGTAGGTATGTGTAACTGAGAAAGTAGATATGATCAAAGCTCTGATTAGGCCCAAACCAGAGAAGGATGCTTATCATCAGCTTGACAGGCCAAAACAGGTTACAATTGTTAGACTGAGATCAGGACACAACAGACTGAATTCTCATATGTACAGAAAACACAAGCTGGTACAATCACCACTCTGTCCATGTGGTGAAGAGGAGCAGACAATAGAGCATGTCCTCAAACGATACATGAGATACAACCATGAGAGAACTGCAACGTGGCTATTTGCTGTCTCACTGAACCGCAAGCTACACGGAGACGTAGAGGACCTGAAGAAGATCACCGAGTTCATCGGGGAGACTGGCTTGACTGTGTCGAGCGAACGAAAAGATGTCAGTTATGTCTACTGCTCTGGTTTTCATTTTGAACAAGTCAGTCTCTACTTCCCATTAGAAAGAAATGGGTTTAATAGACCTTGTTTATCATACCTTTGAGACCTTGTATTTAATGGCCACATTTATTTTCAGGGTATATGGACGTTCAGCCCGATTCAGTACCAACTGTTTTCCGTTGCGGGCTATGAGGACCCAAGTTGGGCGATAGATCTAGGATGGTTTAAACCTGTCTGTTCCTCGTCTGTATCCCTCTGGGTATGGTGCATGCCTTATATAAGGCGGGGGGAAAACATGTATACAGGTTTGCGTGGCGTCCGATTTATTGGGGTTTGGGGGTACTGTAATGAGTGATGAATTGTACTTTATAATGCATAATTAAAATATTTCAAATTAAACATGCGGTCATACATCGCATTTAATTTCATTGTGCTTATGTCTTACCTGTGTAACCAACCGAGGAAATACACATCTAAACGACAATGACCTCCGATCATTGAAAGACACAGTCGTCCACTGATCTGTTGTCTTAATTTATCATAACGGCATGTTATCTATAACAGTGAATCAGGTGCCCTAAGTTGCATGAACATTCTGAGAACATTACACCTGTAACTTAGACATTTTTAAAAGAATCATATAAAATCAAGTTATTATATTTTCAATTGGCTGATGAGATTTATGAAAAATTTGCAACAAATCTATCTGGCTATGAGAGCTCCGTTTGATTTGAAATCTGGTACGAATATACTCGTTAGCCGAGTCTCAGGTATGCTGCTTACCTGACTAACAAGGCTGACCTCAACCTGTCATACATCATCTGTTTACAAATACACTGTACTGAATAACCATGATACATTTAAAAAATTCCTCAGGTCCCTAAAGACAGATATGCCAGAAACAATAGGTCAGCCAGTTCGTCCCGTCGAAAATCAAACATACGGGGAAACAAACCATCTTGTCGATAGACGAGAACAATCTTCACCCCGACTACAGTCCGGGGAGGGTCTACCTCTGAATGGGAACAAATACACATTCAACCGATTCTGTAACGAATGTTTTTGAAGCACGTACTGTAATCATGTTAGGATGTTGTATTCGATTTTACATCTCCTTTGTGACATTTGGTAGAAACCCTTTGGACAAAAAGGAGAAATTCCTTTTTTTAGAGTAATCAATTGGTCCTGTCAAGGCGGAGGTAATCAGTTGGTCTGGTAAAGGGAAGGTAATCAGTTGGTATGGTAAAGGAAAGGTAATCAGTTGGTCCAGCCAAGGCGGAGGTAAGCAGTTGGTCTGGTAAAGGGAAGGTAATCAGTTGGTATGGTAAAGGAAAGGTAATCAGTTGGTCCAGCCAAGGCGGAGGTAATCAGTTGGTCTGGTAAAGGGAAGGTAATCAGTTGGTCTGGTAAAGGGGAGGTAATCAGTTGGTTCTGTAAGGTCGGAGGTAATCAGTTGGTATGAAAAAGGGGTGAGGAATCCGTTGGTTCGGTCAAGGAAGGTAATGGTTTTGGTTCAAGGAAAGTTAACGATTTTATCAGTTATGTTAGTCAATGGGAGGTAACCTGTAGTGTCAGTCAAAGGGGGAATTTTTACTCAGTCAAGGGGGAGGTAAACGATTGATCTCATTAAGGGGGAGGTACATGGTTTCTCAGGTCGAAGGAAAGGGAGTTTGGTCCATCAAGTGAGGTAAATGGTTTGGTCCATCAAGTGAGGTAAATGGTTTGATCCATTAAGGGAGGTAATGGTTGGTTCCTTAAAGAGGGAAGTAAAGGGTTAGATTGGCTATGGGGGAGGTAATCAGCAGCCTATCAAGGGGAAGGTAATTGATCGGTCTGACCAAGGCGTGTAAACAGGTTGGTCTAGTCAAGGATAAGTTATCATTGTGGTCCCTCAAGGGGAGGTTATCAGTGTGGTCAGTCAAGGGGGTTTAATGGTTGGTTATATCAAGAAAGGTAATGCGTTTGGACCATTAAGGGAGGTAAATGATTTGATCAATAAAGGGAGGTAATCGGTTGTTTCTGTAAAGGGCAAGTAATCAGTTAGTTCTGTAAAGGAGAAGTTATCAGTTGTGTCAGTCAAGGGAAAGTAATTGGTTGGTTCTGTAAAGGAGAAATTATCAGTTGTGTCAGTCAAGGGAAAGTAATCGGTTGGTTCTGTAAAGACGAATTAATCTGTATCTGATGTTGGGTCAAGTAATCTGTATCAATATTGTTGGGTCAAGGGGAAGTAATCTGTAGTGTTGGTCAAGGGAGTGTAAGCTGTAGTGTTAGGTAAAGGGGAGGTTATCTGTAGTGTCCGGTCAAGTAATCTGAAGTGTCAGATTAAGGGGAGGTAATCTTTAGTGTCGGTCAAGGGGAAGTAATCTGAAGTGTTGGTCAAGGGAGTGTAATCTGTAGTGTCAGGTCAAGTAATCTTTAGTGTCGGTCAAGGGGGGTAATCTGTTGTGTTGGTCAGGGGGAGGTAATCTGTAGTGTCAGATCAAAGGGAGGTTATCTGTAGTTTCAGGTCAAGTAATCTGTAATGTCAGTAACAGGAAAGTTATCTGTATGTTAAGGGGAAGTAATCTGTAGTGTCAGGTCAAGGGGAGTAAAACTGTAGTGTCAGGTCAAGGGGAGTGAAACTGTAGCATTTGGTCAAGTAATCTGCAGTGTCGGTAACTGGGAGATTGTCTGTAGTGTCGGGTCAAAGGGAAAAATCTGTAATGTAAGTAAGGTCAAGGGGATATAATCTGTAGTATCAGGTCAAGTAATATGTAGTGTTAGTAACGTCGAGGTAATCTGTTGTGTATGTCAAGGGGAAGTTGTCTCTAGTGTCAGGTTAAGGGGAGGTATTCTATCTGTAGTGTCAGGTAAAGGGAAAAGAATCTCTAGTGCCAGGTCAAGTAAGCTGTAGTATTGGGTCAAAGGGAGGTAATCTGTTGTGTAGGTCAAGGGAAGTAATCTGTAATGTCAGGTACAGGGGAGAGAATCTGTAGTGTCAGGTCATGTAAGCTGTAGTGTTGGGTCAAAAGATGGTTATCTGTTGTGTAGGTCAAGGGAAGTAATCTGTAGTGTCAGGTAAAGGGGAGGTTATCTGTAGTGTCCAGTCAAGTAATCTGAAGTGTCAGGTTAAGGGGAGGTAATCTCCAGTGTCAAGTCAAGGAAATCTGTAGTGTCAGGTCGAAGGGTATCCGTTTTGTAGGTCAAGGGGGGGGGGGTAATCTGTAGTATCTCGTCAAGGGGAGGTAATCTGAAGTATCGCATCAAGGGGAGGTAATCTGTAGTATGGCATTAAGGGGAGGTAATCTGTAGTATCGCGTCATGGGGAGTTAATCTGTAGTATCGTGTCAAGGGGAGGTAATCTGTAATGTTGGGTCAATGGGAGGTAATCTGTTTTGTAGGTCAAGTGGGGGTAGTCTGTAGTATCGCGTCAAGGGGAGGTCATCTGAAGTATCGTGTCAAGGGGAGGTAAGCTGTAGTAACGGGAACGGGGAGGTAATCTGTAGTGTCAGGTCAAGTAATCTGAAGTGTAAGGTTAAGGGGAGGTAATTGGTTGTGTCAGGTCAAAGTCATCTGAAGTGTAGGTCAAAGGGAGGTCATTTCTAGAGTTGGGTCAATGGGAGGTAAGCTGTAGTGTCAGGACAAGGGGAGGTTATCTGAAGTGTAGGTCAAGGGAAGGTAATCTGTAGTGACAAGGGGAAGGTAATACAGTTGATACAGTCATGGGGGAAGTAATCCGTTGATACAGTCAAGGGGAAGTCATCAGTTGATAGTCCAGGGAAGGTACTCTGTTGGTACAGTCAAGGGAAGGCACTCTGAAGGAACAGTCAAGGGAAGACACTCTGTAGGTACAGTCAAGGGAAGGTACTCTGTTGGTATAGTCAAGGGGAGGTACTCTGTAGGTATAGTCGAGTGGAAGGTTATCTCTAGGTATGGTCAAGGGAAGGTACTATTTATTAATTGGTCCTGTCAAGTGGAGGGTAATCTGTATCAATTGGTCCTGTCAATGGGAAGGTAATCAGTTTCTCCAGAACATTACACTGGTAGAGCCAAAATATGAATCCAACAACACCACAGGGAGCGAGACCCAGAACAACAAACAAGAAGAGTCTAGAGCTGAAACCATCAATACAACACAAACCAAGACCCTGAACAACAAGTAGACCCATAAACAGAAGCCAACAAGACCACACGGAGCGAGACCCAGAACAACAAACAAGTAGCGCCAAAAACTGAAACCAACACCACCACACTGAGCGAGACCCAGAACAACAATGTACAGCCAAAAACTAAAACCAACTAGTGATCAAAAACTGGTCAGGTCGAGGTAATCAGTTGGTCCTGTCAGGTTGGAGGTAGTTGGTATTTCAGGTCAGGGTAATCAGTTGGTCGCGTCAAGGGGAGGTTATCAGTTGGTCGCGTCAAGGGGGAGGTTATCAGTTGGTCGCGTCAAGGGGGAGATTATCAGTTGGTCCCGTCAAGGGGGTGGTTATCAGTTGGTCCCGTCAAGGGGGAGGTTGGTCCCGTCAAGGGGGAGGTTATCAGTTGGTCCCGTAAGTAGAAACAGGCAAGGGGAAGGCACTCAGTAGAAACAGTCAAGGGAAGGCACTCAGTAGAAACAGTCAAGGGAAGGCACTCTATATAACAGTCAAGGGAAGGCACTCTGTTGAACAGTTAAGGGAAGGCACTCTGTTGAACAGTCAAGGGAAGGCACTCTGTTGAACAGTCAAGGCACTCTGTTGAACAGTCAAGGGAAGGCACTCTGTTGAACAGTCAAGGGAAGGCACTCTGTTGAACAGTCAAGGGAAGGCACTCTGTTGAACAGTCAAGGGAAGGTACTCTGTTGAACAGTCAAGGGAAGGTACTCTGTTGAACAGTCAAGGGAAGGTACCCTATTGGTAGTCAAGGAGGTTATCAATTGGTCCCTTCAAGGGGAGGTCATCATTTGTAACGGTCAAAGGGAGGTTATCAGTTGGTCCCGTAAAGGGGGAGGTAATCAGTTGGTAAGGTCAGGGGGATGTAGCCAGTTTGTCCCGTCAAGGGGAGGTTTTCAGTTATTCCCATCAAGGGGGAGGTAATCAGTTGGTCCGATAAAGTAATCAAGAGGTACATTCAAGGGGGAGGTAGTCAATTGGTACAGACAAGGGGGAGGTTATCGGTTTGTACTATCAATGTGGAGGTAATCAACTTGTCCTGTCTCGAGGGGTAATCAGTTGGTACAGTCAAGGGGAGATAATCACTTGGTACAGTCAATGGAGAGGTAGTTAATTTGCCCTGTCAATGGAGAGGTTATCAACTTGTCCAGTCAGGGAGTCAATTGGAACTGTCAAAAGGGAGGTAATCAGTTGATCCAGTCAAGGGGAGGTAATCAATTGGTTCCTTCAAGGGGAATGTAATCTTTAGGTAGTCAAGGGGAAGGTAATCTGTATCAATTGGTACTGTCAAGCGGAAGGCACTCTGTAGGAACAGTCAAGGGAAGGCACTCGTAGGAACAGTCAAGGGAAGCTACTCTGTTGGTACAGTAAAGGGAAGGAACTGTTAGGACAGTCAAGGGGAGCTACTCTGTTGGTAAAGTAAAGGGAAGGTACTCTGTTGGAACAGTCAAGGGAAGGTACTCTTTTGATACAGTCAAGGGTAGGTACTCTTTTGATACAGTCAAGGGAAGCTACTCTATTGGTACAGTCAATGGAGAGGAAATCAATTGGTACGGTCAAGGGGGATGTAATCAATTGGTTTGGTAGGGGGGTGTAGCCAGTTTGTCCCGTCAAGGGGAGGAAATCAGTCAGTCCTGTCAGGTCTGGGGTAATCAGTTATTCCTGTCAAGGGGGAGGAAATCAGTTGATCCGGTCAAGTAATCAATTAGTATGGTCAAGGGGGAGGTTATCAATTGGTCCCGTTAAGGAGGAGGTAATCAATTGGTCCCTTCGAAGTTTAGGTAATCAATTGGTACAGTCTAGGGGAGGTAATCGGTTGGTCCCGTAAAGGGGGAGGTAATCAGTTGGTAAGGTCAGGGGGATGTAGCCAGTTAGTCCCGTCAGGTCGTATGTAATCAGTTATTCCCGTCAAGAGGGTACAGTTGGTCCGGTAGAGTAATCAATTGGTCCCGTCAAGGGGGAGGTTATCATTGGTACGGCCAAGGGGAGGTAATCAGTTGGTCCCGTCAAGGGGAAGGTTATCAATTGATCCCATTAAGGGGGGTATTCAAGGGGAGGTTATAGGTTGGTAGTCAAAGGGGAGGTAATCAATTAGTCCAGTTAGGGTGAGATTATTGATTGGTAATCAGTTGTTCCAGTCAATGGGGAGGTAATTGGTTGATACAGTCAAGGGGAGGTAATCGATTGGTCATGTCACGGGGGAGGTAATCAGTTGGTACTGTCAATGGGAAGGCAATCAACTTGTCCAGTCTCTGGGGGCAATTAGTTGGTACAGTCAAGGGGAGATAATCAATTGGTACAGTCAAGGGAAAATAATCATTTGGTACTGTCAACGAGGAGGTAGTCAATTGGTCCTGTCAATGGGGAGGTAATCAATTAGTCCAGTCAGGGGGAGGTTATTGGTTCGTCCTGTCAATGGGGAGGTAGTCAATTGGAACTGTCAAAAGGGAGGTAATCGGTTCGTCCAGTCAAGGGGAGGTAATCAATTGGTTCCGTCAAGGGGAAGGTGATCTTTAGGTAGTCTAAGTAGTAGGGAACAGTTAATGGGAAGTACTCTGTGGGAACAGTGAAGGGAAGGCACTCTGTAGGAACAGTGAAGTGAAGGCACTCTGTAGGAACAGTCAAGGGGAGCTACTCTGTTGGTACAGAAAAGGGAGGGAACTGTTAAGACAGACAAGGGAAGGCACTCTCTTGTTACAGTCAAGGGAAGGTACTGTTGGAACAGTCAAGGGAAGGTACTCTGTTGGTACACAATGGAGAAGAAATCAATAGGTCCCGCGAAGAGGGAGGTAATCAATTGGTACTGTCAATGGGGAGGTAATCAGTTGGTCTTGTCATGGGGGAGGTCGAAATATGATACCAACAACACCATATGGAGCAAGACCCAGAACAACAAACAAGAAGAGTCTAGAGCTGAAACCATCAATACCACACAAAGCAAGACCCTGAACACAAGCAGACCAAAAAACAGAAGCCAACACCACCACATGGAGCGAGACCCAGAACAACAAACAAGAAGAGTCTAGAGCTGAAACCATCAATACAACACAAAGCAATACCCTGAACAACAAGCAGACCCATAAACAGAAGCCAACAAGACCACAAATAGAGCCAAAAACTAAACAAATACCACCACATGGAGCAAGACCCAGAACAACAAAAAAGTACAGCCAAAAAATAAAACCAACACCACCACATGGAGCAAGACCCAGAACAACAAACAAATAGAGCCCAAAACTGAAACCAACACCATCACACCGAGCAAGACCCAGAACAACAAACAAGTAGAGCAAAAATCTGAAACAAACACCACCACACAATGGAGACCCAGAACAACAAACAAGTATAGCCACACACTGAAACCAACAACACCATACAGAGTGAGACAGAAACAACAAACTAGTAGAGCCTAAAACTAAAACCAACACCACCCTACGGAGCAAGATCAATAACAACAAACAAGTATAGCATAAAACTGAAACCAACAACACCACACAGAGTGAGACCCAGAACAACAACCTAGTAGACAAAAACTGGTTTGGTCGAGGTAATCAGTTGGTTCTGTCAAGGGGGAAGAAATAGGTTGGTCCTGTCAAGAGGGGGTAAGTGGTTTGTCAGGTCAAGGTTATCATTTTGTCCGTCAAGGGGAGGTAATCAGTTGGTCCCGTCAAGAGGGAGGTAAGTGGTTTGTCAGGTCAAGGGAAGGTAATCAGTTGGTCCTGTCAAGGGGTTGGTAAGTGGTTTGTCAGGTCAAGGAAATCAGTTGGTCCCATCAAAGGGGAGGAAATCAGTTTGTCAGGTCAAGGTAATTGTTAGTCAAGTCAAGGGGGAAGTAATCAGTTGGTCCTGTAAAGAGGAGGAAATAGGTTGGTTCTGTCAATGGAAGGTAATCAGTTGGTCCCGTCAAGTCAGGGGTAAACTGTTGGTCAGGCTAAGGTAATTGGTTCGTCCTGTCAATCGGAGGTAATCAGTTGGACCCGTAAAGAGGGAGGTAAACTGTTGGTCAGGCTAACACAATTGGTAGGTCTGGTCAATGGAAGGTAATCAGTTGGTCACGTCAAGTCAGGGGTAAACTGTTGGTCAGGCTAAGGCAATTGGTTAGTCCTGTCAATCGGAGGTAATCAGTTGTCGCATCAAGCATGGGGTAAACTGTTGGTCAGGCTAAGGTAATTGGTTAGTCCAGTCAATGGGAGGTAATCAGTTAGTTCAAGGTAATAGGTGTGTGTGTAGGGGTGTGTGTGTGTGTGTAGGGGAGGGGGGGGTTATTGGTTAGTCCCTTTATGGGATACATATAATGGATATTTAAAGGCAGTTCAATCACATAAACTTTAAAGGGTCTTGTTCACAGAAGAAAAAAGGTTGAAGGTCAAAATTACAATTAAAAGTAGCTCTTGAAAGCATAATTCATGAAGTCAATTTGGTATGTACAGTCTAAAGGAGGTATTGACAGCACATCCCTTGTGCAGTTTGAAAGAAAATAAATTTACAAAAATATCCTCACATCTGTGAACAAGCACCTTTAAAACAAAATAAAACTTAAGGTAAGACCTGGGTAATGGAACACTGACAATTGTTTTGGTTAAAAACTAAGTTGAAATGTAATTCACAAAATATCTCTCATTTAAAAGGCATTCACAGAGCCAATTTTCTTTATTTCATATTAATTACCTCCCTTTAATTTTCAATTTTCACATTGAAACTAAACTTACATGAATGAAGTTGGCAAATAAAAATTCCAATCCGGGAAAGATTCTAATAATATGAAACTTGATTTTAAAACAGCATTTGTTCTGTTACATCTTTAAATTTGTTATTCTGAACATTCTCCATTACCCAGGTCTAACCTTAAAAGAGAGAACAATAGTTGCAAAGAGTTGCTTTCTTGGATAGGTAGATAAGTGACACCTTCTTGGACAGCTAGGAAAAGCCACATCATGGACACTCGAGCATGAACTGATTCATCCTTTTCACATCTCTCCAAGTCCTGTAAAATCAATAAAGTGCATTGACAGTAACTAGTACAAAAAAGTGAAAATATATTGACTAGCACCCTTTTCTTTTTTTTCTTCTGACCTATATGGGGTTTAACTTTGCCTCAACATCGTTTCAGGCATGTCACCACTTTCCTTAAATAATCAGTACTAGGCTAGGGCTCTGAATTGTCTTGGCACTCCCATCAAACCAGAGTACCAGTGGGATTCCAACCCAAGACCCATGAGCCCCAAGACAGTTATCATAACCACTGGGTCATTCTTTAAAAACAAAACAAATATTTGTTTAAATTGGGACTTCTATAGCGTACTTTAACCAGATGGCAGCCGGTCATTGGTGCTAGACTGTGTGAGCAATATTCTGTGACATCATGCACATTTTTGGACAAACTCAGTTCCTACGAATGTTTGAACAAAGTAACAGTATCAGGCTTCACCACATAATACAGTAGCGCTATTGTATGAGTTCCAGGACACAGCTCAACACACTTGTAACACATTACATTTGTAACATAACATATCAGATCCATAATGGTATTGTACCATATTATATCTCATCCATTAGTAATGCACCAAATGAATGTATCATAAAGAATCAAATTGTAAACGTATAACATAAAATGTGTATCATAGAACTGATATCATAGACCGTATATCGCAAAGAGCTGAGGTATGTAAACAGACATTTTGATTCTTTAAACACTTTTATCACAACTGCAAGTAATAAACCACAATCGAAAATGTCTACCAGATCTTGATATTTCTCTTCTGAAATACAGACTTTGATTGTGGCATTGCACAGACAGGGATGTTCATATCAAAGGATAGTTAACTGTTCCCGACAAGGAATCCAGAAAGCCGTTAACAAAAACAGAAGTAAAGGAAATATCCATCTCATATCAAGGGGAGTTCACTATATACATGGATTTGTTATAATCTTTAAGTGCCACGCTCAATTCCAGTGAATAATGGAGAATATAAGTTCTTCAATTCCTGATTTCAATATTTACATATTATAAAGTTATAATTCCTACCCAATGACAATCATTACTATTTTTGTTAAGAAAGGCTGGATACGTTTTTAGTGTGGGCACGAGACCATTATAAAATGCCAATGCATGCCATTATTATTATAGGTTTAGTAATGTCATTAAATGATACTGTAATTCATCCTAACTTCTTAATTGGCATCGCATAACATTTATTGCAGATCAGATATTACAAACCAGATGAAGAACGGATCATATTGTAATGCATCGAATCAGACAGGTAATACGGCCAACCTATCAAACATCGGCTGCCCTATCAAACATCTAAAACCGTACAGCACAGTTTGTAAATGGTTCGTATTTTGATAGTGTATCATTCGTAACAGTGGGAACTCATACAATATCACTCATGTAACATTTTATCAATCATTTCTTAAATAAAGGTAGTTGATTTTTGGGGTTCAACATTGTTATCAAAAGTACAGTCTAACTTGTGTTAAGCAGCCACTCTTTTAAGCAGCCAACCTGCCTTAAACAACCACTACAGAAAGTCCCATTGTTGGATTTATAGTGAACATCAATTTGTATTAAGCAGCCAACCTGTTTTAAACAGCCAATTCACTCTGTCCCATAGGCTGGCCTCTTAACACAAGTTTGACTGTATATTTCAGTCATATTGCCACAATAAGCCCACTAATAAATACTTCAGGTATTTCCTCATCTATACTGCACAATATTCTTTCCAAGCAGCTGACTGCTTTGCCACATAAACACAGGTGATCAGTGGTGAGAGAGAATTTTTTTTTTTTAAACGGGTTTTACATCACATCAACATTATTTCAGTTATGTAGCGATGCCTGACTCTTAATGATGGAGGAAGACCCCATACTCAACTGCCCATAAGGGCTGGTCAAAGTGGGTAGAACCATCGGCATTCCGTAAGTCAGTCGGGAGACTGCCTCTCATGAAAATCCATATCCCTCTCAGGATTTGAACCCACGCAAAGAGGGGCCATGTGATTTCAAGTTCTGTACTCTAACCACTAGGCCACGGAGGCCCCGAGAAATTAATCATGTCGCATTGACTTCATCAAACATCAGAAAGAATACGGTGAAGCCTCGTTTATCCGGACCCCGATTATCCAGATGTCTCGCAATCAGAACAAAATTGTAAGGGAACGGAATTATTTGACCAGTTTGTTGCAGAAGACTTTTGAAAACATTGTGGGTAAAGGAGAAATTGCTCGCGACGAGCAATTTCTCCTTTTCCCACAATGTTTTCTGCCATATTGGAAGATTGTTTTGTTAAACACTTTCAATTTTGGGCGGTCGACAATTTGGCGTTTGCTAAAGGGTTATAAGTATACATGTGCATACAGACCGTTTATGTCTTAATGTGTTAGTCAGGATGATTCTGTAATCCGGATATTTTGTTCAGAATGGATGTGTTCGGATTAACGAGACATCACTGTATTAGGATAGCCGAGGATCAAACTCATGATCCTTGTATTCCAAGTTGGACAAGCTACTTACTGAGCTTATAAGGCTCAGCTCCCATTTTTGGACTAAGGGTGCTTCAGCATCTTAGTCCATTGAATTTACATACCACTTTCTGAGGGACGGTACTTTATCGATACTCAAACAGCGGTCTGACCCCAATTACTCATTAAACATCCGCCTTCACTGTGCGGACTAATATCTTCTTGGAACTAGGAATGTAGTCCGGATTTACTTGTTTTGTTTAGCTCTATATTATTATAACTGTTGCCTCATGGGAAATTGTAAAATGTCCAGATGTTTGACTATCGTTCAGTCTCTGTTCAAAGAAATAATAATGATAGTAATGGTGGTAAAAGAAGCAGCCATTTTCCTCGAGATGTTGCCCAAAGAATTTTTCAAATGTATCCTCAATCATCTTGCTTTAAACGCACCTTAGTCCTTCAGCGCTATCGACGCTTTGATCGTTTAGGTAAACAGTAGTATTTGTCTTTCATATGTGAGAAAAGTTCAACCTCAGAGATAGAGGCAGACACATGATACTCCTTAATCAAGAAAGAAAGTATGCTTGGAAAGGGAAATACCAACCTGGAAATGTTTCATATGCAGCTCCAATCAGATGTCCTATGTTCTTTAGGACGTTCTAAACAATCTGGTTCAGAATGCAATCTTCGAAGGCGGAACCTTAAAATGGACGAACATATTCTTTAAGGCAACCATGAAAATTTTTGACAAAATTCTTAAATGATGCACAAACAGTAAAGTTTGGAATTGAGCTTAACTCATTACCAAACAATAACAACATTTGACCAGTTTGATGGAGACAACTCTGTAAAACATTGTGGGAAAAGGAGAAATTGCTCTTAACGATGTCGTCTGCAAAGTCTTTCAATTTGGGACAGTGGAAAATTTGGCAGAGAAAGTAGACTTCAGTTCTTGTGTAATAATCAGTTTTTCAGTCATGTTACGGCTTTCCTAGATTCAAACAGTACTAGGCTAGGGCTCTGAAGTGAATTGAAAGGTCACTCCCACAAAGTCAGGTGTGTCGCAGGGGCTCTACCCGACAAGCGTCAGATATATTTTTGTTTGATTGGGATTTAAGCCTTTACAAATCGCCAAATTTGTGACCCTCTTAAATTGAAAGAGTTTGCAGACGACATTTCAAAATGTGATAAAATTGGAAAATAATCTTCTGATAGAGCAGAAAACAATGTTTTCTAAAGTCATTTGCAACAAAGTGGTCAAATGCCGTTATTGTTTGGGAAAGAGTTAAAGCATATCATGTTGGTCAGGGCAACAATCAATGCTCCCAATATTGACTAATGAGTTCTAAAATTATGATTTTAAAGTGGCCAAAGAATTTACCATATAAATATAATTGAAAAGTGATGAAAAAAATGATTAAATCATGACACATTGTACATACCTTCAAGTAATCAAATCTACTCAAGGCAGATGGATCTAATTTAAACTCCACAAATACATGTTTCTGAAATTGAAAGAATATTAATTTAACTCTTAACACTTACTAAATATCTGACAGGTCACCGTAAATGTAGTGGTTGTCTGCTGTTGCTTCACAAGTTTTGTATTTGTATTTGATTTGTATTTACATGGGGTTTTACATTGCGTCAACAGTTTTTCAGTTATATTGCGATGCCCAACTCTTATCAATGGAGGAAGACCCTATACTCAATTTATATATTATTCATATATGGGTTTTACATCACATCAACATTATTTCAGTTATTTAGTGATGCCGGACTCTTAATGATGGAGGAAGACCCCATACTCAACTGCCCATAAGGGCTGATCAAGCCAGATATTATGTTGTTGTTTTTTTATATGGGTTTTACATCACATCAACATTATTTCAGTTATTTAGCGATACCCGACTCTTAATGATGGAGGAAGACCCCATACTCAACTGCCCATAAGGGCTGATCAAGCCAGATATTGTTTTGGTTTTTTTTTATATGGGTTTTACATCACATCAACATTATTTCAGTTATTTAGTGATGCCCGACTCTTAATGATGGAGGAAGACCCCATACTCAACTGCCCATAAGGGCTGATCAAGCCAGATAGTATGTTTTTTTTTATATGGGTTTTACATCACATCAACATTATTTCAGTTATTTAGTGATGCCCGACTCTTAATGATGGAGGAAGACCCCATACTCAACTGCCCATAAGGGCTGATCAAGCCAGATATTATGTTTTGTTTTTTTTATATGGGTTTTACATCACATCAACATTATTTCAGTTATTTAGTGATGCCCGACTCTTAATGATGGAGGAAGACCCCATACTCAACTGCCCATAAGGGCTGATCAAGCCAGATATTGTTTTGGTTTTTTTTTATATGGGTTTTACATCACATCAACATTATTTCAGTTATTTAGTGATGCCCGACTCTTAATGATGGAGGAAGACCCCATACTCAACTGCCCATAAGGGCTGATCAAGCCAGATAGTATGTTTTTTTTTATATGGGTTTTACATCACATCAACATTATTTCAGTTATTTAGTGATGCCCGACTCTTAATGATGGAGGAAGACCCCATACTCAACTGCCCATAAGGGCTGATCAAGCCAGATATTATGTTTTTTTTTTTTTTTATATGGGTTTTACATCACATCAACATTATTTCAGTTATTTAGTGATGCCCGACTCTTAATGATGGAGGAAGACCCCATACTCAACTGCCCATAAGGGCTGGTCAAGCCAGATATTATGTAAGTCAATCGGGAGACTACCTCTCATGAAAACCAAAATGCCATCACCGGGATTTGAACCCACGCAGAGAGGGGCCATGTGATTTCTAGTTCTGTACTATAACCCCTGGACCATAGAGGCCCCTCCCAAGGTTTATATTATCATTAGAAAAGGAGAAATTGCTTGCAAGTTACCTGCTGCACCAGGATGTATTGAGTCAATAGTTGTAAAGGTTGATTCTTTTTCCAAATAATACCTCTTTAATTACCGAAATGAGAAATTTCAAGTCAAAAGCTTTTTGTAAATGACTTCAAGTCCTAACATAGATATGATCAAAACCAATTCTAACCAGCTTCTTCATACATACACCTTTTAACCCTTTGAATGCTGGATAGTTTTTCTAAATATAGATTTTTGTGTTGGAAGAGAAAAGATACTCAGAGTAGCAAACAGGTTAGATCACATGCCAGCCGCCAATTTACTTTGTGGCTGGCCTGGACCCATCCTGTTTGAAAAAACAACAACATTAGGTCGGTTCCAGCACTTTATGGGTTAATTCAACTGATGCAGACATAAAAATAAACAGCTGTGACAAAAGAAGAACATTCATCAATAAAATCAATTTCTATTCATCACCATTGCTTTTACCAATTTCAAATTATCATTAGAAAATATTGTATAATAAACATCATGGTTTAGGTCTGTGAAAGCTTCCATATGGAACCAGTCATACATTAGTAAACGATAACTCCATAATTGTCCTAATGGAAAGGGCTATAATACAAATCCCTAAGTATTTGAATCAAGAATGAAAATATAGCAAGTTAAAAAGAATCCATTGCAGCAAAAGCAAATTCCTCCTTTGTCAGAGTTGAAATTAAGAGTCTTCTGATGCAAATATAGGGTCATTTATGAGTTAATGGTGTATTTAAGAAAATATGATTTATTTTAAATATGAGATGCGCCTCAAATGCTAGAATAAATAACTAGTCTTACCTTGGTCTGTGAAGACTAAACTATTTCTACATGTTCTTCTTTGTCCTGGACTCTATGATTCATTAGTAACATTATCCCCTCTTCTTCATCAGTAGTGGCCACTGAAACAGGAGAAAGGTGAAGCAATTACAGCTTGATTTTGAGAAAAATCATGTTTTTCCAACACCATTTTAATAGAATAGTATACAACATATTGTCATCCATAAGTCGACTTGGCCCAAAAGTAGAGAGTGAATTTCAATTTCTTTGAGAAAGGAAAGAATTAATTCAATCCTGACAGTTTCAAAAAGCTCATGAAGAGTGTTGACATTAAAATATTTTGAACAAAATTTTGAAAGTCAATGCAATCAAGTAGTATATGTTTAATGGCAAAGGATGCTTTGCATTGAATGCATTCAGGTGCATCTTCCTTAGCCAAAAGCCAGGAGTGTGTAATGTGTGAATTACCAATTCGGATTTGTGCAATTGTAACTCCCTCTTTTTGTACGGACCTGTGAGAAGGGTACCATTCTCCCAGGGTGGGTTTAATTGAATGCAATTTATTAAAAACATCATCATTCCATTTTGATTGCCAGATGGATGTGATGTATTTTAAAATAGAATGTTTAAAATCGGTGTATGGTACTTCAAAACCTGAAATGGGAAGGTTAAGAGCTGATTTAGCGGATCTATCCGCATGTTCATTACCCATAATACCCAGGGTCTTCCCCAGCCCCGTAAAGCGCCGCGGCTCCGCTGCGCTTGACTTTCAAAATAAGCACTCCCGCGGCGCCTTAGCTGACTCCCGCGGCGCTCTAAATGTGTCCGCAGCGCTTTAAATTGACCCCAAATGGAGTCAACGTCAATGGCAGTATATTCTAGATAAACCGCCAGTCTATAAAGTAGTAACTAACAGCTGATAAAAAAGTCGATAGGCGTTTACACACTCGGTTTATGCGACGTCGTCATAGGTACAGACATGAGCGTGTGTATTGACGTTATGGCACGTGCTTTGTCCTAAAAGGAAAGATCTATGATAGCTATGATGCGTGTTAAAAGATCGCACTTGGAGTGAGAAATAGACTTTACTTAATTGACATTGCTTCTGTCACTTTCTATGATACTATAGACAGGAGTTTTATGTAAAAACACCTGATTCAGACATCCATCTCCACATCGCCGATTTCCTTGGTTTGTCATGGTAAGTTATTAGACAAACTAATATGACTTGATCGGGAAATATTGAGAAAATTTTGCATCCGGCAATATCTTTCTTCACATCGAATTATTTTGACCGGGTAAGTTATAAAATTCAGTTCCTCGGCAACTTAGTTTCACTATAAATATGCCCAAAACCGGTTTTGTAGTATCTGTATACATAAACTGCTGAGATGAAATGATCATCTGGTGGGCTCAGGCATAACGTAATTTTTCAAACGTCAAAATACTTGTTGAGCTCAATGTGACAAATACACCAAGTGAACCTGAGCAAGCTCCTCATTTCTGGAATTTCTTACGAACAATTTTATAATATGAGGACATTGTGTTAAGTGCCTCTTGTATGCAAAAATGTCTACAGGTATTGACACTGCAGCTATAGTCATGTTCACTTTGTTAAACAATGAACAAACCTCCAAGTGGTTAAGGTGAAGGAATTGTAACTTGGAGGTTTGGTTTGATCCTTCAGGCAAGACATGACAGAGCCCTAGTCTCGTACTGTGAACCCCAGGAAACCCGTATACAATACATAAAATACTGTTGACAGAGAGTCAAATGTTGCATACAAAATAATAATTTGTGACACCATGATTATCTATGAACTTGTCTTTTTTTAATGAATAGACTAGTGAGAAATAATTTAACAAATTCCTAGTGATGCCCCATTGTAAAAGGCATTTCGGGTAGACATGCAGATTGCTATGTATTTGGCTAGTCATGACTATGTTACCTGACATGAAAAGACGCAAGCACAAAGAAGCAAAAAGACTTTGACCAGCCTCCAGACATAGGAATCCTGTATCAAAGTTCAAATAAGCTTGATCCTCCAAGCTGTATGGCTGCCTTCAGGAATCTTCACTGGTTGATGAAGAAAACTCACTCAAACCATTAGTTGCATGCCACTTATGGATTTGTGGGAGTTGTTTAAAAAGAACATTTCTGTTTAAGTAAGGCTGTAATAATAGTACTGATGGAGAATTTTCACTTGCAAGCCATCAGATGATATTCGATAAAGGATAAAAACTGGCTGCAATACTCAATACTTAAATAATATACCTGTAGTATGGTGTTATGGTTCTTTAGAATTAACAACTGACATGAAGTAACACAGGATGTCAGAAAAAAAGTTTGTTATAAACTTTAACGAAGGAAAACATCTAGCTTGTCATGGAAACATTCTTAATTTTGTAAAATAGTTGGATGCTTCTATGATTGATCTAGTTTTTCATAATTTTGTTTTGCTTTGCACCTATGAAAACACTATTCATTTTGATGTAGTCTTCTTGCAACCTTCACAGTACTCTGACATGAAGAATACAATAAATAATAAATCATGTTTGTGATTTAATTTATATGTCAACAAAGATCTATGCTGAATGGGGACAATGGTTCTCGAGAGCCCATACGCTCTTTGCTATGAGAATCACATTGGTACTCCATATTGACCAGATGGATACATGTCCTTGAATAAATCTATTAAATGTGAGGGGGAGGCTGTGACACCAATTGGACATATTTTGTTTAAATGGGATGTTGCTCAACACTTCTATATACTTCTGATTCAAGATGTGTCTGAAAGATAATAATAATAGAGGTTCACATTTTCATTTCAGACTGTTAAAGGGATTCAGCATGCATGTCCTCTAGACTTACAGAATTTCCAATTTAAAAAAGCTCAGGATGAATGGTTCAAAGCAAAACCAATGAGAAGTAGAGTATTCAAAATAGAAATGCACATTGAAGTACTGTATATGGAGTTTTGAAAATTTAATTTTGTAGACTATCGCTCATTTTTTTTGTCTAGCAAATGTGTTGATTTAAATATATTATGGGACACTTTCTTTTGTCTTTTATTTTCACAACATACCTTAAAACTCACCATTTTGGTACACATATATAAAAAAAATCGAAAAGGGAGGGGGATGACCCCCTCCCTTGACCCTCCCCCATCCTCCCCAGCGCCTGAAAAAAATCCTGGGGAAGACCCTGATACCAGTGTGGAAGCCAACAGAGAACAAGTCTGTTTGAAGCGTAAATATTAGAGATCCTTTGAACAATCTGACACACCAAAGGGTTCTCCAACTTTTGAAATGATAAGGCTTGCAGCACTGATAGAGAATCGGAAAATATAATAAATTGAGTGGAATTTGCATGTTCCACCAGGTAAAGAGCTAGATCAATAGCCTTGATCTCTGCAGAGAAGATAGAGGACTTGTCTGGAAGGTGGCATTTCTAAATCCTTTTTTCATATACAGCTGCAATGGAATTGCCATCCTTGGATCCATCAGTATATATAGGTTTGTAGGGAGGAATATTGTTCTTTTATCTCCCTATATCTATTGTGAAAGATAGCTCTGTCCGTTTCTGATTTCTTATGTCAGATAACTTGTATTGGGCTATAGAATCAGTGTCCACCCCAAGATTGCCTATAATGGGCTCCATATAGATAATAAATGGGGCAATATCATTAAGTTTCTGTTGCAAAAGACGTTTGTATTGGGGGTTAAAAACAACTCGATGATTATAGGGTTAAAAAAGGATGGGATTTTAATTTTAAAAAGTATTGAAGGGATAATTTTTCTCTTCTGTAATATCGAGAAGGTTCATGCGCCTCTGAATAGAGACTGTTAACAGGAGATGTTCTGAAGGCGCCTAGGGCAAGACTTAAACGTTCGCTTTGTATTGGATCTAGAAGTCAGTTCAGGGTCTGGATGCAATCCTCGAAGGTTGCAAAAATGCATACAGTTGGTTTTGAAAAAGAACCCATTTTCATCTGACCATATTTGTAATTTATTTAGGCATTGTGTAGTTGGCGTTCAATAATATCCATGTTTCTCCACAGTGGGAATTTTGACACAGAGAAGCTGCTTTGTATGAAAATAAAGAACAAATGCTTTGGGACCATGTAATTTCTTCGACACAGAGAAGACTTTGACAGCGGGAAGACACAAAGATGTTTTACTGTATTTCTGTAATCATGGTAACAGATTATATATATTAAATATTTTGTTTAGGTGTTTTACTTAAAACAAATTCTCACAACCTAAGTTGTCTTTTAAGTAATTGTCGAAGATATTGATAATGATTTAATATTTGTTTATTCAAACATCAAATTCTAGTTACTATGGCAGCCAAGAACCGTTAAACGTAAACTAAGGAACATTCTTAAACAAAGTAAATATATATGTATTTCCAAGATTATTTACTTTTGAATTTTCATTTATCATATCTTTAGTATGCTTTTATTCTACCTTGTCTTGTAAAAGTGTTTTGCAAAACAAATGACATCCATTGTATCAATGTTCTATTTAGTATCTGTATTATCATTCAATAAACTAAGTGTACATGTTCTAAACCACAGACCTACATACATGTGTTATGTACGCAAATACGAAAACTATTTATAAGAAAAAGCTTAGTCAACGTAGTTCAAGAATATACAGTGATGTCTCGTTAATTCGAACACGCCCGTTCCCAATTACTGATCATAGTAGAGTATGTGTATGTGAAGATACATTTATGATTCAAATTCTAACCAGTTTTCATATAAATTTAGCAAATGAATGTAGACTTGATTTTATGTAATTATTAGTCAAGTGTCCAATAGTAACCAGGCCAGGAAATCACTTTACCAATGTTAATGAACTTACGATTGAAAAAGATGGCCGCCCCATGAAGTTTTTTTTCTTTTTTCACCTACTTCTAAAGATAATAGTAACATTGTGTATGAGTTGAACATCAACTTTCCAGCTCTGGTAGCATATGATAGCCCACACTTTATAAAGGCCTTACATTTAACACTCGACAGAGAAACCGCTGTTGAAGACCGACTGTTTCGGACATGCACATCCGTCGACTGTGATTTCTCTGCAGAGTGTTGTCATATACCACCAGAAGCAAAAAGTTGATTGTCAACTCACTGTGGCTTTTATTGGCATGGATAGATGCTTAAAAACCTATGTGTACTTTAAATTCTTGTGGAAAATGCAAGGATTAAAACATTAGGAGATTCAGTGCTTTGATTGCAAAACTTGGATCATAACCGGTAATGGGTTAGTGTGTAGACATAATCAAAACAACATCAATCTGTGTTTGTGAAAGAACCACAAGTATTTCTTCATGTTTGTTTTTTTCTAAAATGATTTCAAAATTATATAGTCAAACACTCAAAACAACTGGCAGAAGGAAATACAGTGATTATGAAAACTCACCTTTTTTCATTAGGTTTTCCTCCAGACAATAATCTTTCCAAGCTCATGGTCAGTTCTGTGTTTGCGCTGGAAGTTCTCTGTTAAGGAAGCAACCAAAGACTTCCGTCCGCTTTTGGTAGTCATCTTGGTGTATTCCGGTCTTTAAAGGGCCACAAATACCAGTACCTAGAGGAAATAAATGTCAAGTGTACACTTATATTATGTTCAATAAAACTCTACTTAAGCGTTTCTTAAGTCTCTTTAAGCTACACAAATGAAATGACACCAAAATTCATCAGTGCAGTCTACTCTGGTATCTCAAAGTCGCCGGGAACAAGAAAAAATATAGAGATAATGAAAGCTCAAAATATCCAATAAGACTTCAGCCAAAAAAACAAAACTTGACTTTAATATCTAACTGCTAAGTGGTCTTACTAAAGCTGTCACTGTGTTGCATCACACTCACAATTGGCAAATAAATAAACTTTCGCATAAACCATGTGAATGACGCTCTTATTACATCTTCATAATCAATTTGGGCTTAAAGAGACTTTTTCAAAGATGGAGGTTTTAACTTACTGAAATAAATCATTTTCTACTGTAAAAAGAACAATAAAGATTTCTGAAGTAACATAGAACTAGGGTATTGACAGCTTCCCAACCCTGAGTGTAACCATACAAAGAAGATCTAGAACATTACAATCACAGATATCTAAGGGCATTTTAACGGGTTTATTTTGTAAACAACAATCTTAACTTAGAGTGAAATTAAGGTGGTATTTTTAGATACCGTTGTCACATGGGTTTTCAGAAACGTTTATCGCACAAAAGCATGGTCCCAAACATCATTTTTATCAGGCAAAAATTGGTAGAGAGAGGAGGAAAACCAACAGAATTAACATGTATATATTGAATCTTGCTCAATTCGATAAGGAATATAAAAAATTGTCAAACTTTCTACATTGAATTTTGAGGATTTTGCACTGGATTACTTCCCTTTGCTACTAGTTTCATGGGTAAAAGTTCAGAAAAGTGAAAATACTGAAATTTCAAGCTGGGGGCCTGGGCCCCTGGTGGGTACAGGGCAACGCCCTGGTTGGGGTTCAGGGGGCCGGAGGCCCCCGGAAGCTCCTGGATTTTAGCATATTGGAGTGAAATCTGAGGCCTTTAAATATACTTAAACACTGATATTATTCTCTACATTTTGAAGGTGAAATAGATGACAACACTACAAATCAAAGGTTTAAAAGTTAGAAAAGCAGAAAGTTGATCTACACAATGTCAATTTATTTTCACAATCAGTAACTGTAAGATGAGAAAGTTACTAATCACCCAAAAGTCACTTGAAATTTTTCTTTTCAAAAACACTTTTTGTTTTATCAAAATCCGTCAATGCAATCAGAAACAGCAAAGAGTTTCACAAAATTCTGCGTAAAATTTCACCATGACATTCCTTACGTCCACGGACGGATGCACGAAACAGGTAGTTTTTAGCAAATTTTCACTAATTCCTCCCCGAAAATATCCAAAAGCCACATACCTTCGAAAGATATGTCCATTCTCTTTCGATATGATGCGGTTACAACATCGGGCATCGGACACACAATTCACATTTGCGATATTAACAATAAATATTCACTGTTTGACGTTTGGAGTCGGCCATTACTTTTTCTAATCGGAGTAAATAAATAACGTAATCCCATTGGTTATCAAAATTAAAATTCGATTGATTCGGCAATTATCATTGTTTTCTTAACCAATGGGATGACGTTATTTATTTACTCCGTTTAGTGAAGATAACAACAACAATTTGACCTGCCGGTCCTTAGACGTCAGGAATGTCATGGTGAAATTTTACGCAGAATTACCCCCCACCCTCCCCCCACCCCCCCAATTTTCTCCTCGAATTTATGTGATTTGGAAAAACGGCCCTGACGAAGACCGGAAATACGGAATTCCGTCATAATACGGAAAACTTTTACCCATGTAGTTTGTTGTTGTTGCTGTGTCATTGAATATTTTTAGATGCCATGTGATAGCAAGGCATGTGAGAAAGATTTCGCAGTTTATTTATAAACCAGGTTTCCCAAACGAGAACTGACAGGCGCGAAGGCTCATTTCATATATGAATTTATGAAAATACAGGGTTTTAGCATCTTGTAAGTAAAGAACTTGAAAACGGACTTTGGTTAAGTGACGTGGATGGTGAAAATCTTTAGCATTTATTTACTCCCAAAGCACACATCTCTGAGAGAACATCATTGAATTCAAATTTGAGCGTTATATTATAGCTTCAAATTTGTTTGCATTATCTCTTTTTTTTTCAGAAATGTTCAAATTATGAAGTTCTTAGCCCGACCAATATCCCACAGGGAAGTGACATCCAATCAAACCCGATTGATGGAATGGAAAACTCCATCTTGTAGAGTTAACAATGGTACAGACTGAAAATTATTGTACAGAGACATCTGAATGTCACTGAATGCTATGATTTATATAAAAAGAACAAATAGAGTTTGAAGAAATAAGCCCTTACACGCAAGTAAAATGGCAAAATAAGAGTTTGGGAGATTAAGGTGCACTATAATGTGATTATCTTTAACCAGGTGTGCTTTTGTTGCAAATCATCACTCCATTAATTATTGTAGCGGTTGTGTTTCACAACCGGCGTGCTCCAATACCATGTCCGAGAACAAGGAGACAGTACCAATACTTCAATTTGCAGGCTGTGTAATAATTGCAGTTAAACTGACATGCCCTAATCAAGTGTTAGTGGAAAACAAGGCACATGTCGGTATTATCGCAATTTACAGACCAATTTTCTACCAAACCATAGCGGGAGCAGCAAGGTAATCAATGAAAAAAATTCACACTTTTTGCCGAGAAGCGGGAACCGATTGGCACTTCGAGATAAACCACCGTAATAACATGTGAAATCGGGACTCCTGACAGATTTTTACCTCGAGATATCCTATTGTTCAAGATAAAATCAAGATATGAGATGGGGTTTTTTTATAAAAAGAAGGAAAAAAGTTGGACATTGAGCTTACCTTGACATAACGAGGAAATCGTGATATCCAATGTCGTGATAACAAGAGTAGACTGTAGTTGTTTAAATGCACATGCAACCAGTTAAGATGTTAGATTACTATGACACTTGTAGTTGTGTACAAACTAACCTATACCTGTGGTGTGCCTTAGTAATTTGTCATCTAACAACAGATGTGCTTTCATGAAATATTGAATATAAAAAATTGTCTTTAACAGGCCTAAGTAAGTAGGAGTTTTGACTGATTAAGTTGACATTCAAGAAACTTTCCAAAATGAGCAAATGATTTAAAAATTGATGTCGAGTCCCTATATTGCAAAAAAGTCCCTAAAATAACCACCAACTGTTTTATATGGCATTAGAAATTGCATCCATGTCATAACTATGTATGAAGAGTTAAAAAAATAAGAATTGGTATGCACTCATGATCATAATGACATCAATCAGTGGTCATTTGAGAAAGAACTTTCTGTCACTATGTTTTAAAAAATTGTTTATTGCAACACTCAAAACTGCTATGGGGAGGAAATTATTTGTGGCAGACCAAATTAAAAAAATATGTATACTCACTGTTTTCATTAGGTTTCCTCTTGGCAATTAACTTTTCCGACTCTAGGACTACTTGAGGATTACCGGTAATCATAGATTTCCATCTATTATTGGCAGCTCTCCTCTTAGTGTACTCCTATATAAGGCCGAATACCTAGATAAAATAATTGTAGAATACACCTTAACCCTTTCCCAAGCAACAAATTTTCGACAGTCCCAAATTGAAAGAGTTTGCAGACGACATTTCAAATTGTGATGGAATTGGAAAATAATCTTCTGATAGGGCAGAAAACATTGTGGGAAAAGGAGAAATTGTTAGTTACGAGCAATTTCTCCTTTTCCCACAATGATTTCTAAAGTCATCTGCAACTAAGTGGTCAAATGTCATTATTGTTTGGGAAAGAGTTAATCGCATAAAAATTCTTTATAATTCTATTGCAATTCCCTGCTAGAAATCTAATGAGTGAAATGACAAATGAAACCAAAATTTTTAACATTATATCTTATAAATAAAAAAAAGAAGAAAAACAATGTTTTATTTGTGAAACTTATCCTTTATAGTTTATAGTCATTTCAATGCTTTTGATAATACATATTTACAAGTACTTTACAAAGCAAACTTGCATAACACCTTAAACAAAGTCAATCTTTTATACACAATGGGAAAAATATTGCATTATCCCATTACCAAACAATAACAACATTTGACCAGTTTGTTGCCGACGACTTTGGAAAACATTGTGGGAAATGAGAAATTGCATCTAACAAACAATTTCTCCATTTCCCACAATGTTTTCTGCCCTATCAGAATATCATTTTTCTTTTTCATCACAACTTGAAATGTCGTCTGCAAACTCTTTCAATTTCAGACAGTCGAAAATTTGGCATTTGGTAAAATGTTAAAAAAAACTTCTTATATAATCATGTTTCTGAATAAATGGCATCTTAAGGTGCATCTATTGTTGTCTTATTTCTTCCCTCACACTTTTCATCTGCTTATATCAACATTGACATTTTACAAGTACTAAGAACTCATCAAAGTAATTTTCTAAAACTTACTTTAAAAATTCTTTTTTCACCATCTCTTTATGCACCAGCATAACACAGAGTCTATATGGCTGCACCTTTGTCACCCTGGATAAAGAAGTTCTATTTGGTTTTAACATCACAGTTTTTAGTTCTATTGAAACACCAAGCCTCACTACAGATGGAGACAGACCCCCAAAGCTTAACTTCATAGTAAACAAACAGGAAAGAGGGAATCAAAACTGCCCCAAGCAATTTTGTAATTATTTCACATATCTACATGGCTAAATTGTTATTGCTCACAAGCTTTCAAATGAGGCATTCAAGAAAATTCTTTGGTCAAAATGATTTAAATGCTTATAAGTAACCATTACAACTTTATTTATTGCAGATTTTTTGTGTAATTTGTTACTTAGACTAAAGAGATAGAGCTTTTCTTTATACCAATATCTAATGATTAGCAAAATTTTAGTTAATTACAATATAACATTGTACAGGAAAATAAAACACTATACTTACTGTTTGAGTCTAAAAGCATGTTTAACTTTAAAGTTGCTCTCTCTGTTCATACCGAAATCTTCGCACAAATGCAAACATTCAAGTCAATCATCAATGTTTGGTCTGAGGAGGTCCTCCATTCTGTGGAACTTATCACTGTAAAACAAGACAACATAACTTTAACCTCCTATATTACTGTAACAAGAGGGCCATAATGGCCCTAGAACCGCTCACCTGAGATTACCACCTATTTGAAGAATAGTTAGAAACATTGCTTGTTACTTTTACACAGAGTTTCTTGTGCCACTATGCATTGACACCAACATAGCCACATACTGAAACTAACACCATCATGTGCTAGACCAACAGAAACTAGAACTGAAACCAACGCCATCACGAAGTTGACGCAGAATTTAACAACAACAGAGCCAATACCGAAACCAACACCATCACAATGTGCTAGACCCAAAACAAAATCCAGCAGAACCTTAAACTGAAACTGACACCATCAGGAGGTAGACACAGAATAAAACACCAGTCGAGTCAAAAACTGATAACACCACCATCAAAAGGTAGACCCAGAATAAAACACCAGCAGAGCCTACAACGGAAACCAACATCATCAATAAGATGAACCAGAATAAAACACCAGCATAGCAAAATACTGGGACCCACACCATCACAATAAGCTAGACAAGAAACCAAAACACCAACAGAGCCTAAAATTGAAACCAACACCATCACGAAGTAGACCCAGAATAAAACACCAGCACAGCCAAATACTGAAACCAACTACATCACAATGTGCTTGACCCAGAACAAACACTTAAGAAAGATTAAACTGAAACCAACACAACCACAATGATCTTTACCAAGAACAAAACACTTCAGTCAGAGCCTAGAACTGAAACCAACACCATCACTAATAAAATCCAGAATAAAACACCAGCAGAGCAAAATACTGGAACCAACCCCGTCACAATGAGCTAGACCAAGAACAGAACTCCAGCAGAGTCTAAAACTGAAGCCATCACCACCACAATAAGCAATACCAAGAATAAAACAACAGCAGAGCCAAACACTGAAATCAACACCATCACGAAGTAGACCAGGAACAAAGCACCAGCAGAGCCTGAAACTGAAACCAACACCATCATCAGGTAGACACAGAGTAAAATACCAGCAGCGTAGAGCCAAACTTATACCAACACCATCACGAGGTAGACACAGAAAAAAACACCAGCAGAGCCTAGAACGGAAACCATCACCGTCACCAGCAGAGTGAAATACTGCAACCAACATCATCACAATGAGCTAAACCCAGATCAAAACACCAGCAGAGCCATAATCTAAAACCAACACCATCAGAATGAGCTAAACCAGCAATACACCAGCAGAGTTACATACTGAAACCAACACCATCAAGAGGTAGACTCAGAACAAAACACCAGCAAACCTAGAACTGAAAACAACACCATCACTTATAAAATATAAAACTAAAAACACCAGTAGAGCCAAAACCTGTAACCAACATCATCACGATGTAGACCAAGAATAAAACACCAGCAGAGTCACATACTGAAACAAACATAATCACAAATTAGAGCCAGAATTAAACACTAGCAGAGACAATACTGAAACCAACACCATCACAATAAGGTAGACCCAGAATAAACCACCAGCAGAACCTTAAACTGAAGCGAACACCATCACAATAAGCTAAACTGAGAACAAAACACCAGCAGAGACTAAAACTGAAACCAACACCATTATGAGGTAGACCCAGAACAAAACACCAGCAGAGCCTAAAACTGAAACCAACACCATTACAAGGTAGACCCAGAACAAAACACCAGCAGAGCCTATAACTTAAACAAACACCATCACAAGGTAGACACAGAACAAAACACCAGCAGAGCCTATAACTTAAACAAACACCATCACAAGGTAGACACAGAACAAAACACCAGTAGTGCCAAAAACGGATACCAACACCATCATCGGGTTTAACAAAACACCAGCAAAGCCTTAAACTGAAACCAACACCATTAAGAGGTAGACATAGCACATTGACAGTTCCTTGTTAAACAAAAAAGTGGAAGTCTGTTGACTAAATATGTATTCTGCTCCGACTTATATGGGGTTTCACCCTGCCTCAAGTATGTTTAAGTTGTGTTACAAATTTCCTTGAATAACCAATACTAGGCTAGGTTAAAGAATTGTCTTGCTAAAGGGCACTCCTACAAAACAAAAAATACTAGTGGGACTTGAACCCAGAACCAGTAAGTGCTAATACAGTAACCATAACCACAAGTCACGCAGGACTTCCTATATTAAAACTTGTCAAAACAAAAATTTCCTCCAAAGGCTACTACAACCAGAAAGCAGTCTACCACAGGTGTTTCTTTAACCCTTTACAAAACGCGAAATTTTCGACTGTCCCATGTTGAAAGAATTTGCAGACAACATTTCAAAATGTGATGAAATTGGAAAAGAATTTTCTGATAGGGTAGAAAACATTGTCGGAAAAGGAGAAATTGCTCTTTTCAAGCAATTTCTCCTTTTCCCATGATGCTTTCCAGGGTCTTATGCAACAAATAGGTCAAATGTCGTTATTGTTTGATAATGGGTTAAGGTAGTTGGTTGGGGTTTCAACATTCTAATCAATAGCATTTCAGACAATATCGCTGCAATCAGCACACCTATTAATACTTCTGGTATTTCCTCACCAGTATTGCACAGTATTTTTTCAAGCAGTTGACTGGTTTTCACATAATCATAATATATCAGTGGCTAGTGACAAATAAATCATGTCACATTGAATTTATCAAACTTCAAAAAGAATATACGCCAAGCTGGGTCTCTAACTCATATTCCTTGTATTCCAAGTTGGACAAGCTACCAACTGAGCTGACGACGCTTGACTTACATTATACATGTATTAGGTAAACAGTTGTATATCTCTTTTAGATCTGAGAAAAGTTCAAATTTAGAGACAGAGGTAGGTACAAGAAAAGCCTTGTTCAAGAAAAGAGTACATTTGGAAAGAGAAATACATACCTGGAAATGTTTTATATCCAGTTCAATCCAGATCCCCTACGTCCTAAAGAGGTCAACCTTGTTCAAAATAAAATCTACGAGTATGAAACCTGAAAATAGACAGACATATTGTTAAGGGCAACCATGAAAATGTTGAAGGCCACTAATGAAAAAATTTTTGGCAACATTCTTAATGATGCACAAACAGTTAAATAGATTATTGAAATGAGCTTGAAAATCGCCAAGGAAGTTCTTGTGCAGTAAGTTGTCTTTGGGCACTAGTAAGCATTGATTTTATTTATGAATTGACATCCATACCTGTGAGATTTTTAATATCATCAACATCCAGACATCTCTTTTTTATTGTTAATATGGTGGTTTAACACTGTGTCAACAACAGTTACTCTTAGCTGAGTTACAGCTTTCCTGGATTTACCAGTTGAACTCAAATCTGGGTCCCCTGAATTTTAAGTTTGAATCTGCTAAAGCCCAAATTGAAACCACAATCATTTTACTGCATAAGAGTATCACAGGACTAAATCAAGATTTGAGTTATGTAACTAAGAGCTGCTTTACAATTTCTGCACAAATTGAAATAATAATAAAAGCTGTCCATAAGAGTTCGACTCAGAGATTTTTTCCTTTTACTGTAGTGCTATCTTATGAGTTCCTGAACACAGCATATATTGTTTGTTACATTTTGTAACCTAATGTATCAGATCCTAATGGTATTGTAATGTATCATATGGCATAATTGTAACACACTTAATAAGAGTGTCGTATTGCATTGAATCATATTGTAAATGTATAACATAAAACATTTATCATAGTTCTGATATCAAAGACAATGAAAATGATATTGACAATGTCTGCAAGATCTCAATATTTCTTTTCTGAAATACAGACTTCGATTGTGGCATTGCACAGATAGGGATACTTATATCAAGGGATAATTATCTGTATAAAGTCAAAATGGTAGAGTTGTTAAAAGCTGTTAATAAATACAGGAGGACAGAAAATATCCATCTTGTATCAAGACGAGTTCATAATTTAAATTGATTTCTTATGAATTTCAAATTCCACGCTAATTTCAGTGAATGATGACGGAGAAAAAGAATTTCTTTAATTCATTAATTTTATTTCTACTGATTATAAATTCCTTACATTCGTTACTATTTTTTAAAATTTATTAAAAAGGGTAGGAGGGCTTGTTTAAGTGTTGGCAAGATGTCCATTTCCGTTTTAAGGGCACACCATTTTTATTGTAGTTAATTAAATGATACGTGTAATTCGTAACTTCCTAACATGCATCGTAAATTGCATACATCACGTATCAGATATCATAAATCAGAGGAAGAACTTATCGTAATGCATTGAATAAGACCGCCCTACGGAACATCGTAAATCGCACAGTGCAGGTCCAAAATGGTTCATATTTTGATCTTGTATCTACGTCTACAATGGGAACTCATAAAATAGCACTACTGTTTGTCTGGTACGGTAAAATGCACCCAATCCCAATCAAATGACCATTTTCCCAAATTTCAAAATACAAAATTCAATGATTTACTGTAAAATGATTCTGAAAATGAACACGCACACAAAACTTAAACCAAAATTTTCTAAGAACAGAACAAAACAGTTATTGCACTTGGCCAGTATCTAAACACTATGACCCTTAATCCACATGCAAGCAAAACCAAGATTTTGAAAGTACAAAATAGGCCAAAAACTACTCAAAATCAAAGTCAGGGGTCAGAGATTTTGTCACTGACCTACAATTACGACACCAAATACATATGTGAAGTTTCTATCTGATCACTGCAAAAATTGTTGTTTGTTTTTCCATTAATGTACAGGACTCAGTCTTAAGTGTTATAGTACATGTTCCCTGGATGACTACCAGTACTAGAGTAGGAAATGTGTCTTGTCAAAAGACACTCCACGGTGAAATAATTGGGCGCCTTCGGGGATCGATCACGAGGCGACCGGCCCTTTGTCCCCGACGCTAACCATTACACCACCAGGGAGATACAAACTTGCATGTAAAAACTTAAACCAAGATTATCTTAGTACCAAAGGGGGCATAATTTGCTTAAATTCAAAAGATGAGTTATGGAACATGGTCAAGGACCCTACATAATGACCTTGAGCATGTGTGAGTTATCAACTCATTCCATACAGTAGTTGATGAGTGTATATTTGCGCATACGGTGTGTCAACAATTTTTATTACATTATATTACGCCTTTCCTGGATTCACCAGTTCTAGGCTAGAGCTCTGAAGTGACTTGCCAAAGGCCACTCAAATGAAACCAGAGGTATAAGTGGGGCTCGAACCAAAGACCTCCGAGATTTAAGAGCACCAACACAGGACCCTCGTGGTTGATGAGATAAAAACTTGCATTTAAAAACTTAACTAAGACTTTCACAAGTACAAAAAGGCTCATAATTTGCTTAACTTTAATACAAGAGTTATGGAATTTGGTTTTAGACCTTACATAATGACCCTGAAGACATGTTTGAAATTTCAATCTATTCCAAAGAGTAGTTCATGAGATACAAACATGCATGAAAAAAAAACTTAGTACAAAAGCCACCATAATTTGCTTAAAATCAAAACAAGAGTTAGGGAACTTGGTTTTAGACCCTACATAATGACCTTTGACAAATGACTGTGAGCAGTATCAGTCCAATCAAGGTGTGACGCCAACGCCGGGGGTTAGTAGGTTCGCCCTCCTTAATCATTGAATGGTCAAGCTAAAGAAAGTATTTTGAAAACCCTGAAGAGTATTTCCTCCCACAACATTTTCAATGCTACCAAGGCCATAACCACTTTCTTTCTTAACATGCTCCACACCCAAAACATATCTGCTTCAAATTACTTAAATGCGAATGAATCAATATAGTAAAATAACACCTCACCTCAACAATCATAGGTCCAAAATTGTCTTTCCTAATCCGGTTTTCTTTCATACTTGACAACCTGTTGAAAAAGAATGAAAGCAAATATTATATGGAGTTTTCAGTTAACAATATGGGAAATAAAAACAAAAAAATTAATAAAGATAAAATGCTTTTACTCATCCCAAGTCAAGCTAAAGAAAGTATTTTCAAAACCCTGAAGAGTATTTCCTCCTTTGCAATTTGTCTTAATCAAATGAAGTAGCACACAACAATTAACAAGGATTAAAAACTGTGTTTTTTTTGTGGCATTGTGTCGATTGATATCAAGCAATTTCTTATTGTCACATCGTTTTCAAGTCATCTGCTGCAAGTGTGTCAATAAGAGTTTTTATGAAGTAAGGAGTTTAATATTTCAATACATCTACATACAAAAAAAATCCTTGTTAAAAGCAAATCCAACTTTTTCTATTTTGAATTATTATCTAGAACCAAAATAAAAATTCTTAGAATAGTCCAAAATCATGAATATGAAATTGATTGAAAATAAATAGTTTTATCTGGAAACGAAGACTTTCCCCTCACAATGCTTGATAAGGCTATTCCATTATAAGCGGTTCTTCATGTTACTTGAATGGGTTATCACTGGCTAATGGAAGAGCCTCTAGGTACCAGCCGGCCAATGAACATCATTCTTTACTAGTTCCCTTTGTAAACAACTGACAGACACTATGTCATTTTAAAACACCTCCACATCCCCCTCCACCACCCAAATTTAACGGAATAAGTACAAGCTTATCATAAATGTACATTTAAACATAACAGAATAATTACATGTATAATAAATTTCAAATGCAGCAACAGATGACATTATTTCCGAAATGAGGAAACTCTTCCAAGTTTTATTATATCATTAAATTGTAATTGTTGTATTTGAGACATATATTCTTTTCCAATTTCTCGTTTTGTTCAGTATTCTTTCAAAATAAGATGATGATAATCAAATAGTTATGATAAGTCAATTTATCTTATGAACTCATATTGTTCAAGATTGTATGTGTTTATCTTCATTTACATATTTATCACATAGCGGATTGTATTCAGAGTGGTTACAAAGTGTCTACACTCTAGCATTTAAGGTTTTTAAATGTTTTATCATAAGTTGGATGCTAAACCTTATGTTAGGCTGCCCCATGTGTTTTGTTTCCTATATATCTATTTATTAACACTGGATTTGTTTTATTTTTGTTAATCCGTTGTTCCATTATTGTTGTAGTATCATATCTCTCTGCACCTGATTAGTTTATGATATGTGCCAATATGTGCACAACTCAATTTCCTGTTGTTTAGTGGCAAATTATCGACTCATAACAATTGAATGTAATTATTTTTGTTCTTTGAACAGTATTTGGCTGAAATTGGTTTCAATGCATACTTCTTGTTAAAGAGGTATCTTTAAGCTATCTTTTTATTACTTCTGTTATGTCTTTTAATTATCTGACATTCCTCGTTTTGGGCTCAGCCAGTATTCCTCATGCATATGGCCTTTTATACTCCAAATCTTTAAATAATGATGTCAATGTTTGATAATCAGGGAGATACTGACAAAGTCTTTTAAATCGTTGGCACCTGACCCCAGTTAGCTTCCTATAACAGTCTCTGTTATAGTTTGATGGCTTGTTGTTATTTATTTGAAATAATAAATGGCCAGACCTCAACGCATCTATGTCTGGTATTTTATAATGTTGTAAACTAAATGAGCTAAAACTGAGCTTCCTTTAGTCTGACTTGCAGAGTTGATATTTAGTTACTTGTTTCGTTTGGGTATAAAGGAAATTTATTGTTAGGTAAATAGTTTTGTTCCTAAATCTTTCCAATGTGTCTTTTTTTATCCCCCATACCTTACTTTAGCAGCTAGTTGATCTAAGAAAAGTAACAATTTAGTCAGACAATGAAATTCCTGATTGTTGACACAGTGAAACAATAACTGGCTTGTTAAATTTCAAAGAAAATTTATTTTCTTCCACTTCCCCACACCACGCAGCTTTTATGAAACAATGTTTTTTGCCTGTCTTTAAATACACAATATATGAATGAGTCATTTAGAAGTGTAGGCTTCTTACCAGGTTACTGCACATTGATTATTATGGATTCCTTATGTTGTAGCGCTGAATGTGTAACCTTCATTAAACAAATTCACACAGGTTTCCAGAGTAATTTTTTACCTTAAAACAAGTTTTTCTCCTGTGTCGCCTTTTTTTGCACAATATTTTTGCATATTGATGTCAATGTTGTTAAGATAATCACTGAGTTATGATGCCACTTTATTGTCAAAACATCTTAATACTGACAAGTCATTTCAGTCTTTGGCATCTGATCTCAGTTGACCTTTTTTGTGCACCAACTGGGTTTCTGCATACTTGGCTGGGGAAATTTATAATTTAATCTGATTATGTAATTTTCTTGATTTGCATAATCTTACATCATTTCAATTATGTGATGTAATCATTTTCCTAATGCTGAGTATTTGATTGTTTGTGTTCTACTTGTAATCATTTATCGTCATTTACTAAGAGAATAAATGACATAACCTCATACCCATGTTGTCTGTTTTTTATTATTTTATGTTTGATATCAAGTTTATTCATTATGTCGAGGAGTTGTGCAGATAAATGATTCTTTTTAAAATACAGAACATTTTTACAGTCCTACAAAGGAGTATTAAGTATGATTATACAGAGGATTCCACTTAATTGAAAATATTTTAAAGGAACTTATTGGATATTTGAATTTTTTGTTCTGTACCAAACTATTTCCCATTCATCTTAGTTTAATTGCATCTACATGGTGCAGTCAAAAAGTTCCTGGACTGCTTCTGCTTCAAGAATACTTGACGTCCGATTGAGCTAAAATTTTCCACAATGCAGTATCTATTCAATTTCTCTAGGCATGTATAATTCTTTTTATTGTACGGCTATTATTTTCTTTCATTTATATGTTTAAATTGGTTGATAGATAAGGTTACGGAGCATGCTGGTAACATTAGAATGGCACTTTTCATTCAGTTGTGAAACACAAAAATTATTCCTTAAATGGCCCCAAATCGAAACGAAACTTCAAATGACTTCATTTCCATGTTATCGCAAAACATTTTTAAAAAATCAACAATATCCCTCAGAAGAACGCATTAATCAGAGTTTTAAAGAGAAATGAATAAAAAAGGCCGACGACATTTGAGCATATGGAGCAGCAGGCGGTCATTAAATTCTGTAAAAGGACGGATATGACACCGAAGCACACTTGGAAGTTCATGAACAAGTAGGAATGCTCAAAAAAAGTATCTAGGACTGTCGTGTTTGACTGACATAACCGTTTTAAAGAAGGTAGAGAGGATATAAACGATAATCCACAGAGCGGGAGACCAAAGACAGACAGCGGGAAAGGACTGGTGTTGTAACGAAGGATAGATGAAAGTCCATAGATGATATTTCGGATACACTGAGGCTAAGTCATGGAACTGTCCATAGAATATTATCTCAAGACCTAGGAATTAGTAAGGTATGTGCACAATGGGTCCGCCCGCTATTATTAGATGATAAGCATAGATCTCTATATATATATATATATATATATATATATATACATGATATAAGATGATACTTACATAGATGACTTTTTTAATCTTTATTCTGCGTTTTATATATTTGTCCAGATTTTGGTGTTGGATTGAAAACTGGATAATTTTTTTTAAAAAAACCCAACAACCTTTGCAGTGTGACAGTCAGGTTCCTTAGTGTTAAATCTTACAAAAATGTAAAAATATAAATGCAACCCTTCTGAAAAATAGCTTGCATGCGTAATTATTCATTGTTATTATGATATGCTTATCATTTACCCTAATTGTTATCTGAGATGAATTTGAGTCAATAGAAACTACCCTTTTTCAAATTTTCATTTCTGACAAACACAGATTTCCATTCAGCAGACTCAACTGGGTTTATGAATGCAATATGTTTAAAGCAGAGTCGTCTAAAGTCTTAAATCATTTTCAGAAATCTTCAGAATCAGATACACTTTGGTTGGATTAGGATTCAAGGCATGGCATATCATGTGGTCAGGATAACTGCCAGTGCTCCTGATATTGACTCATCATTTCTTTAAATTATGCTTTCAAAGTGGCCAAAGGATTTACCATATAACCATAATTGAGCGATGCCAGAGAGATGAATGAATCATGACACACTGATAGGCAAGAATAAAGGCAGAGCTAGGTTTTGAACTCAGGGCCCCTGTATTCCAAGTTGGCAACACTATAAATTGAGGTAATGACCCTTTGCTGCAGACATCTGATCAGGTTGTTTGTATGGAGCGTATCGCCATATCAACAATTTTCAGTTATGTCACAACTTTCCTGGATTAACCAGTTCTATGCTTGGGCTCTGAAGTGATTTGCCAAAATTACTCCCACGAAACCAGAGGTGTCGGTAGGGCTCGAACCCGGGATCCCGGAGTTTTAAGTCCGCCACCTTAACCACAGGACTCCAAATCTGATCAGTAAGACATTAAGAACAAAGGAGACTTTGTAACATTGTTTCCAAGGTTTTTTTTACTGTATCATTCACAGCTATTCAAAGTACCGGTATCTTATCTTAAGTCAGTTAATTATAAATTGTACATACCTTCTAGTAATCGGATCTACTCAAAGCAGCTGGACCTAATGCCCATCTCCACAAATTTAAGGTTCTGAAATTGAAAAAAAAATCATTTAACACCTTTCAAATAGAGGGACTTGTAACTTATGAATTTTGGAAGCAATAGTAAATGACAATAACAAGTTCAAAGCACACTCTTATAGTTTTGCTGTTATAAAAGCTTAACAGAAGGAAAAATAGCATGTAAATTTTCAGCTGCAGGTGGAGCAATTATTGCACCAATAGCTGTAAGAGGTTGACTCTTAACCAATCATTACTTTTTCAATCATTTCCAGACAAAAGCTTTCCTTAAATGAATTAAAGTTGTCGGCAGCAATTTGTAACATAGCTAAGGTCTAAAAGAATTCTAAACAGTCCCATGTATGTCGTTGAAAGACGGCTGCTAGCTAATTTGACTGCATCAAATGACATTTTGGTTGGCTCAAAAAAAGGATAAAATGATATATCTAATGTGTGTGATACATGTGCCAAAACAGAAATGCAACTACAACTTGCAGACAATTAGGTAAACTGGTTTGTTCCCGGAACGTAGACTTGAATTTTATCACACCTGGGTGATTTGGGGGATTAGGAGGACCTTCAAGGGAACGTCGACTATTTGCAATTAATTTGACATTCAGCTGTGTATGATTGAGTCTTAAAGGATAACCTTCGTATCACAAGTAAGTTTGGTTTATACGGTTTGTTTTGTTCGCAATTTATGATCTTCTCCCGTTTCATTTCATGCATTGATGAGACGATGCAGGGTGAATTTGACAGTTAATAGTAATAAGATGTACAGTTCAACTTAAGACATTTCGTTTATTCAGATCTATGTCTTCATTTACTGTTTAATTAAAACCTTAATAAAACACGATCATTGCGGAAAAGTACACATATTTTTTCAACAAATATTTATAAAAATAGCTGTTTTTACAAATATCGTCCACATTTCAAGCCGATTCTTTCAAATGAACACATTTACAAATCCTTTCAAATTTACGCGTTAAGTCACTAACTTATTTTTTCAAAAGGATATTCTTATAATATGAATCATATTCAATAAAGAAAATGCGCTGTCCATCCAAACAGTGACTTAAGGATCGTTTATTTGAAAAAAACACCAATTCTAACCAGCGATCGCTCTTCACACCCTTTACATGGCGGCATTCAGTGGTTTAAGAATGACGTCACAGCAAAGGGAAGTAAGTCATACAAACTTTCATTAATCGGTGCGCTATGACGGTGATTATGACGTAATGCTTTATGATAAAATGTTGCAAATAATTTCAATGTGATTCTTTTACTTCATATTTTGATTTTATGAAATAAACCCAACCTTTATATATGGCCTTTGCAAATGGCGTCATTTGCGACAAAATTAAGAAATTGGCGCAAGAAAAACAAATTTGGCGAAAGTTGCTGGCGCCGACTATTTTCCATGAGAATTTGATGTTTGTTTACTGCATGGTTGCCAATCTCGAATCAATATCATTTTTTTTACTGTAAAGCAGAGAACCATGTATCGATGGTTCCCGTAATAGCAGTACTTTGAATTAGAAATCAGGCACCAGCTTGTTTATCAAATGCCATTTCCAATACAGGATAATCCTGTTTTCATACTTGTTCAGTCCATTATCTGTTGATTGTCCCAGTTGTTGAAGGTGACACTTTCTCGTGTACACCATTTAGTCATTCACCAGCCTTAACAACTTCAATTATATGGAAAATATGACTTTGATTACTTTAATTGCTTTCCAATCAAAATGTTTGCCCTCGCGCTTCTTTTAAAGAAGTTAACATCAAACATCAACGAAATCAGTTGTGTTGATTGACAAATAACTGGAACTCTCTAATGCACCTATGTTTCAGTATATAAAATCCGCGATTTTCTCTAAGTGACATTTCATTCTGATCCAACACAATGACTTTAAATCGATCTTCTCAGTCTGTGAATATGCCTCCCACTAAAAAACAAATTGACATCTGACCACCGTAATTTCAAGGAGGCTTGGAGGACAGGAAATAGTTGGTTAAAATATGACGCCAAGGTGAAAGTCATGTTTCTGCTATGTCCTGTTTCAAATGTTGAGTGTGAGAGAGGATTTAGTCCATAGAACCTAATGAAAACAGCACTTAGAAATGGATAGAACAGACGAACACTTGTGAACTTCTTTAGAACTTCTTTAGAACCGTAGATGACCCTGATGAAGGATTTCCCCTTCTACAGAAGACTATTTTGGCTCCAACTTATTGAATTTGGCTCCAATTTTTTTAATTTGGAACCAACCTTTTGAATTTGGCGCAAGTGTTGGCGCAAAGAAAATTTTAGCCAGAGAGAACCCTGTTTTTAAAGCATTAAAGAGAGTACATGTATTTGAAGTTTATCGAAAGGTTATTCATTGCAAACACTGCAATTAAACAACAATAAATATGTGATGACCCATTCATTCATTCAAACGATAAACTTCTACATTTTGTTTTTTCTTTTTTGTATTTTCATATTATTGATTTTATATTCCCCATGACAGGCCCCCTAATTCCCCACCTGCAAAGGTGTGATGAAAAATTGAGTCTGCCATATAGCACATCCAATCCTGACTTTTCAAAGTTTATGATATCCATTATTCTTGACTTATAGAAAATCAAGCTTTCAGTCATAACAACTCAAGTCCTTACATACACTGTATTATGATATCATAATTGTAATTTCTTTAAAAAAAAAAGAACTCACTTTTTGAATTTGTTTTGTATAGGTACCATCACCAAAATTTGTCAACATAATATACTTATTCAACCAAATTTACTACTATTCATAACCTTAGCTTAATTCTTTCTCTTGTTTACACCATACTACACCTAGCTTATTTAATGGCTATTTTTAAATAAAAATAAAATTTCAAAGGTTTCTCAGATCCTTCTTTTTTATTCTTTTATTATGCTTAAATTTCAAACACTTAAAATTGTTAGGTTTCATTGACAAATTGTATGTCTCAAATGCCTTTTTTTGCATCTTAACCTTTCAAAACCCACCTCGCATTCTCAAACCTTCAGTGTTCGCTTCATTGGCCTCTCCTAATTGAAACTTGGCCTCTTACTCCAAAAAATAATAGCAATCCAAAGCCCCCTTATATACGCTTTGTTTGTTTGTATGGTGTTAAACGCTGTATCAACAATTTCTTAGTTATTTTTTCCTGGATCAATCAGTTCTAGGCTAGGGCTCTGAAGTGATTTGCAAAACATCATTCCCATGAAATCAGAGGTGTCAGTCGGACTCGAACCCGGTACCTCCGAGTTGTTGGTCTGCAACCTTAACCACTGGGCCATGCAGGACCCCTGATATACATATATGCACTTTACTGGACTGAAGCAGATGTAGTAAGAAATAATTTGACAAAAGAAGCAATTCCTTAACAAACTCATTTTCTCTTATTCACACTTGCTTTTACCATTTATCACTAGAAAATACTCTTTTATCTATCACTTCATCATTGTTGTCAAAAAAAAGATTCCAATGTGAAGAAATCAAATTCACCTTTTGTCAAAGTTGAAATTGAAGTCTTGTGATGCAAGCCCGTTCAATTTGTGTTTACAAATAGAGGGTAGGATTAAGAGAAAACTTAAGAAATTACAATGAATTTAAGTATGGGATGCTCCTTAAATGCTAGAAAAATAACTAACCTTATCTAGGTCTGTGATGACTGAACTATTTCTTCATGTTCTTGGCTTTGTTCTACCCTCTCTGATTCATCAGTAATATTATCCCAGTTCTTCATCAGTAGTGGCCACTAAAACGGGAGAAAGATGAAGCAATAACAGCTTGTTTTTTAGAAAAAAATGATGTATTTCCAAAGACATTTTTATAGAATAGTATAAAATGTATTGTCAGCCATAGGTTGACTTGGCTCAAAAATAGAGGGGTCGTTTTAAGCACCCAGTGACTGTGTTTTGCGCGGAACAAACCATTCTTCTATCAATTTTATTTTAATTAACAGAAATGTTCAGGGCTCAACAAAAGCAGTTTTCTACTGTCTGGGACATTCAAATCATTAGATTAGAGAAGTTGAACCTAGCAATTGCATGTCCAATGTGGTAAGTTGATTTTATCTCTTAAAGTCTTGTTTCTGGTGGAACAGATATATTGCTTAAAAATTTCAATTATGTCATCATGCTGGAGGAGTGATGTGATTTGATGAACGGAATTATTAGTGTTATAATTTTGTTTCTAGTTATAAATAAACACTGTTTCTTTAATTGCTTGAGCACTTAATTAAGCACTTTACTATTCGAGTTACCCATTTCAACTAAAATGTTCAGTATGCAGTTCATACAAGCTACAAGTAATGGTATACTTTGTCATTTTTCGAGTGTCTCTCTAAAAATCAGTCTGATGAAAAATGTAAATTTACAGTTAGTAAATAATACATTTCTGATAGTAAATAATACTTTTCCATAGCCATCAAAATATCAAAGGCCTGAAAGGCCAGACTGCGTCGCAGTGGAATTGTATTCCTTAGTCTGAAGGACTGTTTGTGTGTTTGAATTTAAAAAATATCTAGAAGATAAAATGCAGATAAACCATACAACTCTGTTGTATATCTTATTTATTAAAGAAAGAACAACTGTAAATATAAACAATGTGCAAATGCTTTTAAATGTATTCTATGAAAAACGTAATAAAAAATAAGTAAGAAATTAACTACAGTATTAAGTTTTTGTACGATGAGACATAACAAGAGACCCATGAAGTCCTGAAATACTGACTAAATTTTCATCGATATTGACAATCTGATAAAAGTTGGTAAAGATTTCAAGAACATAATTCAACTCTTTACGTCCATCCCCATCTCTTGCATGTGAATCAAAAATGAAAAAAAATCCAAATGATAACAAATTGCTTTTGCATTTCCCTTGTAAACATATAAATATGCTGTACTGAAATTCTTCTTGATTGGAAGGCAATCCAACTCCTATAGCCATCTCAAGTTTAACAAGGGGGCAATTGTCTGTGTAATTCGGGTTCATTGCACCACTGTACGTTTTCTTTACTTTGCATACAAAATACTCACTAGACAAACAAATGTAGGGAGGCAAGTCATGTACTTCAAGAAACTCAACTGAATTGTTGTTATATTTTCTTATATCAATACACAAATCATCTCCTGCAATCAAAACTTGATCCAAATCATAATTCCTCCAAGAAAACTTATCAAATGGATGTGTAAAAAGTATGGTACACACTGCTTACCTCTTGAAAACACACTAAACATCTCATTACCCTGGTGGATGTTTCCCTAAATAGGAAATTCATTCAACATTTTGTTAATCTGACTTTCTGGCCCAGGATTCGTTTCGACATCACCACATATCATCAAAAGTAACATAATAAGTAAGAGGTTTCTGTTAGCATGACAGACCATAAATAGCACTAAGATAAGATTTGGTTTACAGTCTGTGTCCTCATCTCCATCAAGTTTACCGGCTTGCAGTCGTAAACAAAAACATCCTATCCTCAACATCCACTGATTAACATAAATCCCCATTTCTTCACATAATATTGCCATGCAACTCAAAACAGTATCTCCCTTCATTTTCAAAAGATGAACAAATCGGAAAGGTTAGTGAATCCACTGTACACGAAGTCGAACTTTTTCAAGCATAACTTAACACAAGATAGCCGGAAATTCGAAATCTTGAACAATGCCGCTCAGCATGCGCAAACACTAAACGCCCCGGCAAGTGAATAGATAAAACAACATGTCTCTGGATGTAAACATTGAACGTTTGGAAGCGATCATGTAATTTTCCAGACATGAAACCGTATCTCAACTCTAGGACCAAATAGTTGTATCGACTCTAGTATGTTCTCCAGAAATAAAAACAATATACTCCAAGATAACTCCAGACAGTGTGCAGTGCTCACAATTACTTATTACAACGTAAATTCCCCGCAAAAAGGCCCCGACAGGAGTATATATATATGTAAAGCGAGTGTGTTTGGCCCCGGCAAGAGTATATATAAAGCGAGAGTGTATTGAAGGCAAAATAAGTCCACAGCAATTATGTAAACATGGAACGTTCGAACTTAATCTTCAAGCGATCAAACCATGGATCATATGATTTTTCCTGACAAGGCAACCCAATGCTAGAATGAAATATTTGTACCCCATTCCATCGAGAATACCTAAAAAGAATAAACAAACGTTTGAATTCGCCTCTGCGGTTCAACGTGGAAAGTAGTTCTTTGGTATACATGCGCGAGCGCGGGAGTATTCTCCCGCCAAAATTCGCGGAGAACTACTTGATTTTTCCCGCCGAAATTCGCGTAGGGTTAGTTTTATCTGAGTGATCAGCCCCAGAAGGACAAAGAACGATTCAGATCGATGACTATAAGCAGTCGCGCATACGCGACGCTTAAAAATTGTTTTGTTATCATAGAAAATGTATGATTGTAGTAAATACTAGCTTTCATTAATAGTGTGATTAGCATTTGTAGAAAATATACATAACTTTTACATGATCTAGAATGAGTGTCAATTTATCCAATTAAATTCACATGTTTAAAATCAGGTAAAGAATTATCGGAGTTATCAAAGGATCATTTAGCAATGATTGCTTAAATAGATGATGATATGTGTCTTTATTGATGATCCTATGTTTGATCAAATCTATCATCAAGTTAAGGGATCCGATTATGCTGGCAGTGTCCATTTTTACATGTTCTTTTTTAAACACAAACGGATCAGCTCTGTGATATTTGTTGGCCATGCCTGCCAGAATTAGCAAAATAAGAGGGCCATAATGGCCCTAGAACCGCTCACCTTAGATTACCACCTATTTGAAGAATAGTTAGAAACATTACTTTTAACTTTTACACAGAGTTTCTTGTGCCTCTATGCATTGACCTATTTTTCATTCCAATTTTACAAGTTTGACACTGTATGCTTGATGTGGGACATTAAAATGGTACATAATTCTTACAATGTGGAAACTGAATATTTTACTTTTACAGATTGTGTATGTACAAAGATCAGCCCGTACTTTTGTCCAGTATGATCTATTGTTACCATTTTGTTGTTATTATTTTGGCATATTTGGACATCCAAATTGATATTGATTGTTTTTGTTAAAAATTCTACAATACAAGTATATAGTGGAAATGCAAACAGGTTAAAATTTCAATGCACCCTGGTGGCCATGTTTTTCGAGATATCTATTTCTTTTTGCCAATCTTTATAGAAGGGCCCCTAAAGAACATTTCTGTGATATTATTTGGAAATCTGAGCAGTGGTTTTTAACAAGAAGATTTTTTCATGGTTTTTACCAAATATGGGCATGGCAGCCATTTTGGTCACATGACTGATTTTTTTTTGACAAATCTTTATTCCCTCCAACTAGGGATGCTTCACATGATATCTCATTGCAATTAGCCTAGAGGTTTGGAAAAAAAGATGTTTGTAAAGTTATAAATGTTAGCATTCATAATTTTTTAAAAATTGCAGAAATTCCCCTTTTTTCATGCCACAGCAACCAAAGTTCTGCATGGAATCAAATTCTTTTAACAACTTTTAAAGAGCATCACCCAATTGACATTCCTGTGAAGTTTGGTTAAGATTGGCGCAGTGGTTAAGGAGGAGAAGATGTTTAAAGAAATTGTTGACTGTGCACGACGGACGACGCACAACGGACGACAGACATTGGGCGATCACAAAAGCTCACCTTGAGCACTGAGCTAAAAAAAAACTATATTCCAAGTCCAGTAAAAAAAATATACCTATGTTTTGGGTTAACCCAATTGTAGCCACAACACCTTTACATGTTGAGACTGGTGACAAGTACATACTTGAATTTGCTGGTAAAAATGGGTATACAATGTATTTTACAATACATGGATACGACCAATTCCTTGAACAATAATATTAATATGGAGCCTCAGTATAGGACGGCAACAAAATGTCTTTCTAATTCATGTCTATACTCCTCATTAGTCTGAGTAATTAAGTTTAATAACAAAGTTTTATTTGGGGGAACTGTTCTAGCTTTACTCAGCTGTTGATTAGACAATGGCTCAGGACATGTACATGTATATGTTTTTTTGTTGAAGTGACATTGTATAATAAAAAATCTATGTAATATACTGTTTTTGGAAATAAATGGGCTGCCATGCAGCTGAAATTCAAAAAATAACTATCACATGCTGATGTGATTGCATCCACAAGCCAAACATAAATAAGTTTATAAGTTGGCTAAAAAGCTAATCTATGATGTGTTTGTTCATTGTACAAAGCTTTTTGATTGTCTTTTATTGAGAAGTTTTACACCTTGGATTTATGATGTTGCATAGGGTTTACTTTCTCACTCAGTGTTCCCTATAATTCATAAGCTTGTATATTGAAATAATTTCTAATTTAAGTTTTGTTTCAATAGTCAATAGCTGGCTGTTAACTTATCAATTTGTAATGATGTAAACTTGTGTTTGGCAAAGAGAAAAGATGGTCAGTCACTTGATTGGTCTATTGACAAAACACCTCAAAATGAAAATTCATAACGGTTAACCAATGAAAATGTGTTTCAAAACTCCACAAACAAATGCAAATGTACACATGAATATTTCTATCAACAGCTCTTATTGTGAAAACAACTCCGACAAACATTGGAGCAGGGGTTTGTTGAATGGTCAATCCCGTCAGACAATATCGACAGAAGACAGCGAATGTATTATAATTTGGGTACCGGACAAAATGGGGAAAATCAGAGCGCTTTCATCTACAATTGGGAATTTTCTAGGATTAACTTAATTCAAATGTAAGCTTTATTGGGAAAAATAGTCAGTTCAATTTGATTGGGAATGGGTCCTTTTTACAGTACCAAACATATAAAGAAAAAAATCACCTATAGATACCTGATCACGTTGTCCCAGTCCTTAATTAGCCTGTCTGTAGGCCTCAGTAGCATCCTTGTAACGACCATCAGCCTCCTTTGCCTTGGCATACTGAATGTGGATCTTCGGAGATGTGATGTGATTCAGTAGCTCACCAACCTTCGTCCTGGAAAAACAAGCCAATTACCCAATATTGACTGACATTGCTTTCTCTTTGAAATAACAAAAAGAAAAATATTGATGAATTTGTAAACCGAAGTGTTGAAAAATACATGTAATCATATGGCAAAAAAAAAAAAAGTGTTGCAGTTAACCTTTATCCAACAATATTCTCTTCTATGGGAATTTCTAACTGTTAAAATCTGAAGGAAAAATAGGAAATGTACAGACTAACTTGTGTTAAGCAACCACCCTTTTAAGCAGCCAACCTGCCTTAAACAACCACTACAGAAAGTCCCATTGTTAAATTTATAGCGTACATTAATTTGTGTTAAGCAGCCAACCTGCCTTAAACAGCCAATTCACTCTATCCCATAGGCTGACCTCTTAACACAAGTTTGACTGTACATGAACAATTCATAATTGATTATTCTTTAAAACTTTCAAATCAACACAAACCAACTCTTTATGAGACTGACTTTATTAACCCATTCCTCCGTATGAGAGATTGTGCCAGTACCTTCTAAAAAGCAACAGCTCGCACAAATGATGAATTATGAATCTATGTGAAAAGTAAAAATCACCAACATTCACCATCTGTTGCCCTCTATGCATGAATAATCATGATGCGGTATATTTAATACTCGACTATCTTCGGAACACAGTCAAGACCACTCGAAAAAGTCTGCCATGATCAATCTTATTTTTTCAATTGCAAACATACCCAAACAAAATAAAGTTAAATTGGTCGACTTTTATTCACTACTTCATTTTATGTCAATGATCGACTCTTAATGATGGAGGAAACTCATAAGGGCTGGTCACAGAACCATCGGCATTCCGTAAGTCAGTCGGGAGACTGCCTCTCATGAAAATCCATATCCCTCTCAGGATTTGAACCCACGCGGAGAGGGGCCATGTGATTTCAAGTTCTGTACTCTAACCACTAGGCCACGGAGGCCCACTACTATTGATTTTTATAACTTTCAATAGATTGAATTGAGGTATGGGCAATGTAACATAACCCTATAACATTAAATTAACACTTATACACAACCAGTTGTATAACAGCGTCCATGCTCTAAAATATGAGGATGCACAGAATGATTCATTACAGTATTTCATGAGATAAAAACTTACACCAAAACCTTTAAGCAAGATTTAAGTACAAAAGAGCGCATAATTTGCTTAAATTCAAAAGAAGAGTTATGAAACTTGATCAGGGACCTTAGATTATGACACTGAACACATGTTTGATGTATCAATCATTCAATACAGTAATTCATGAGATGCAAACTTGCACGTAAAATTTTTTACCAAGATTTATTATGTACAAAAGGCAGCATGATTTCAATTCAAAACAAGAATGAATGAATGAATGGTGTTTTAAGGTGCATCGACAGCTAAGGTCATTTAGCGCGCATTATGGCAATATGGATAAATGTATATCAAGTTATTTAAAGGTTAAAATGTATTTGGTAAAAAGGAAAAATAAATAAGAATTTGTAATTAATGAACAAAAGTAGATATAAGATTTGTAAAAAAATAATGATTGTTGATAGATTGTTTGTAATGAATGTGTGATATGAAATAAATAGTGTGTGATGAAAAAATGATATTGATAAATGTATATATATTTAGAATGTGTAAGGAATCACAATTTATTGTAAATCCCAACCTCTTTGAGAAAGGAAAGAATTAATTCAATCCTAACAGTGTCAAAAAGCTCATAAATAGTGTTGACATTGAAATATCTTGCACGAATTCTTTGAAAATCAATGCAATCTAGCAATATATGTTTGATGGTAAAGGGTGCATTGCATGGAATGCATTCAGGTGCATCTTCCTTAGCCAAGAGCCAGGAGTGTGTAATGTGTGAATGACCAATTCGGATTCGTGCAATTGTAACTTCCTCTCTTCGTACAGACCTGTAAGAAGGGTACCATTCTCCGAGGGTAGGCTTAATTGAATGCAATTTATTAAAAACATCAGCATTCCATTTTGATTGCCAGATGGATGTGATGTAAGTTAAAATGGAAGGTTTAAAATCGGTGTATGGTACTTTAAAATCTGAAATGGGAAGGTTAAGAGCTGATTTAGCGGATCTATCCGCATGTTCATTACCCATGATACCAGTGTGGCTTGGAAGCCAACAGAACACAAGTCTGTTTGAAGACAAAATATGAGAGATCCTCTGAATAATTTGGCATACCAAAGGGTTCTCCAACTTTTGATTTGATAAGGCTTGCAGTACTGATAGAGAATCAGAAAATATAATAAATCGGGTGGAATTTGCATTTTCCACCAGGTTAAGGGCTAGATCAATAGCCCTTATCTCTGCAGAGAAGATAGAAGACTTGTCTGGAAGGCGGCATTTCTTAACCCTTTCTCCATATACAGCTGCAGATGCAACGAAATCACCGTCTTTGGATCCATCAGTGTATATAGGTTTGTAGGAAGAATATTGTTCTTTTATCTCTCTATATTTACTGTGAAAGATAGCTCTATCTGTTTCTGATTTCTTATCAGAGGTAAGATCAAATAAAAAGTTTGCTGTGTCCAGTGTCCATGGAGGTATGTCAGATAACTTGTACTGGGCAATGGAATCAGTGTCTACCCCAAGCTTATCTATAATGAGCTCCATGCGAATACCAAATGGGGCAATAGCATTTGGTTTCTGTTGAAAAAGGCGTTTGTATTGGGGGTTAAAAACTACTCGATGAGTAGGGTTTAAAGGATTGGATTTCAATTTTAAAAAGTATTGAAGAGATAGTTTTTCCCTTCTGTAATATAGAGAAGGTTCATTAGCCTCTGCATAGAGGCTGTTAACAGGAGATGTTCTAAAGGCTCCTAGGGCAAGCCTTAAACATTGGTTTTGTATTGGATCTAGCAGCTGAAGATAGGATTTACGGGCTGATCCATACACTATAGAACCATAGTCAAGTTTTGAACGAATAAGGGATCGATATAGCCTTAGCAGGACCTTCTTATCGGCTCCCCAATCTGAGTGTGCAATAACTCTAAGAATGTTCATTGCTTTTTGGCATTTCTTTTTAAGAGATTTAATATGAGGTAAGAAAGAAAGCTTTTTGTCAAAAATGACTCCAAGAAATTTGAACTCTGGCACAACTTCTAGTTTAGTATTGCCTAGAGTCAGATCGGGGTCTGGATGCAATCTACGAAGATTGCAAAAATGCATACATTTGGTTTTCGTTTTGGAAAACTTGAACCCATTTTCATCTGACCATATTTGCAATTTATTAAGGCACTGCTGTAGTTGGCGTTCAATAATATCCATGTTTCTGGAACAGAAACAAATAACAAAGTCGTCTACATAAAGGGAGCAGTCCACTCCAGGGTTTATAGCTTTAACAATGCTATTTATCTTAATGCTAAAAAGTGTAACAGACAAAATACACCCCTGGGGAACCCCCATTTCCTGCTCGCGAGCACCTGACAAGGTGTTCCCAACACGAACGCGGAAGAGCCGTTCATCCAGGAATGCTGCAATGAATATAGGAAGGCGGCCTCTGAGGCCAAAATCGTGTAAATCTTTAAGTATACCATGTTTCCAAGTGGTATCATATGCACTTTCCAAGTCAAAAATACAGATACTACATGCTGCTTTTTAATAAAAGCTTCTCGAAGATACGTTTCGAACCGAACAAGATGGTCTAACGTACTTCGTTGTCGGCGGAAGCCACTTTGAACAGATACAATAAGGTTGTTCGATTCAAGAAACCAAACAAGCCTATCGTTAACCATCCGTTCAAGAGTTTTACAGATGCAACTTGTCAAGGCAATCGGTCGGTAGCTGTTTGGATCTTTTGCATCCTTTCCTGGTTTTGCAATTGGAATGACCAAAGCCTCTCGCCAGCTGGATGGAAATTCACCAGTCTGCCAAACATTATTAAAAATATCGAGTAAAATAGAAAGGGATGAATGTGGTAAGTGCTTGAGGAGTTGATAGTGAATTTGGTCCTGACCTGGAGAAGTGTCATGGGATTTCTTCAAGGCAGATTGAAGTTCTTTAAGAGTGAAGAGTTTGTTGTAATGCTCTTCATTTTTAGAAGTAAAATTGAGCTTTGTTTTCTCCGCTCTCGTTTTAAAGGTCTGAAATTTTGTAGAGTAGTTCTCAGCAGAGGATTTTATCGAGAAAGTCTCTGCCAAGGTATCTGCTATGTCCTGAGGGTTATCTATTTCTTGGTTGTTTGAAGTGAGGTGACTAATATGAGATGGACCTTTGCCATTCATTTTACGAATCATGTCCCAAGTCTTTTTGGTTGAGGTGCGACTATTAAGTCTAGAGACATAATCTCTCCAGGACTTGCGCTTACTTGTTTTAATTGTGCATCTTGCCTTTGCACGGCGGATACGGAAGTCGTTTAGGTTTCCTTGTGTTGGTCTCAGGTTAAATTTCCTGAGAGAGGCCTTTCGTTCCCTAATGGCTTCCTTACATTCAGAAGTGAACCAAGGTTTATCTGGACGTTTGGGATTTGTCGAGGTCTGAGGTATAGACTGTTTGGCTGCATCAAACAATAAAGAAGAAAAAAGGAAGGAAGGGTCCTCACAGTCCTCAAACGCATGGTGAACAATATTCTGTTCACAAAGCATCTGGAATTTACTCCAGTTTGCTTTGGACAACTTCCATTTTTGAGGACGATCAAGGACTGAAGGTTTATTTTCATTTAAAATAATAGGGAAGTGATCACTTCCACAAGTGTCTTCTAAACATCTCCATGAAAAATCAGGGAGAAGAACTGGACTGCAAAAAGAAAGGTCAATAGAAGAATATGATCCTGAAGCTGGATGCAAATATGTTTTTGCACTTGGATCGTTCAGGAACGAAAGAGAATTTACAGACATAAAATTCTCTATTTGATCACCACGGCGGTTTGTATCTGTACAACCCCATATGGTGTTATGTGCATTAAAATCACCAACAAGTAAAAATGGTTGAGGTAGCTGAGATATCAAATCATCAAGACTACCTTGGTGTATAGGTTTATTTGGTGGAAGATACAAAGAGCACAGGGTAATAGTGTTATGTAAAGATAATCTCACAGCTACAGCTTGAAGGGAAGTATCAAGCTGTATGTGCCTGTGAGGAACACTGTTATTAACAATGACAGATACTCCACCTTGGGCTTTATTGCCTTCAGTGTAAATCTTGTTGTATATAGAATGAAATTTGAGGGAGATAGTGTCATCCTCTTTCAAGAATGTCTCTTGAAGACAAAGTGCAGCAGGTTTGTGTTTATTAATCAGAAGTGACAACTCATCAAAGTTGGCCTTCAGACCTCGACAGTTCCATTGGATAATTGGATTAGCCATTGCGCTAAAAAGTAAAATAAAAAAAGTATAAAAAGGCATTCTATAATTCATTGCAGCAGATTAAAAGGTTAAGAAGCAGGTGACTTGGGGTCCTTGGTATTTGGGTTTTCCCCCCATCATCCAAAGGACCACCCCATATGGACTGCTCGACATCTGAAGAGTCGCCTTCAAGGACCTCTTCAGTGTCCATTGCATCCAGAACTTCAAAATTGTTAGAAGTTGCAATGGGGGTTCTTGCGACAGAACTTGTCGCAGCACCTGAATGTTCATCATTTGAACAAAGAGATTTATGTTTTTGAAGGTTTTTCCTTTCTTTCTTAGAAAGAGAAGGGTTTGCCTTTGATCCAGAAGATGGACCATTGGAAGAAGAAATAGATTTTTGTTGTTGTTTAGACTTTGATTCAGAGGCAGGTTGTTTAGCTTTAGTTGTTGATGCAGGTGTTGGTGCAGAAGTATCTTTTGGTGTAGTTGCAGGTTTTGGTGTGGCAGTAGAAGGTTTTGGTGCTGATTGAGGTTTGGGTGCAGAGGTAGATGGTTTGGGTGCAGTTGCAGGTTTTGGTGTAGGAGGTGGTTGTTTTGCTATGTATGATGATAGAAGTGGTGCTGGGACCTTGCCCTTCAGCTCCTCCGCCATTTCTGGAAACTTCCCCAAAAGCAGTTTGAGGAGAAGATCGCAGGTATGGCAGTCTTGCTTCGGGGAGGCTACTGCTGAGTAGCTGTTCCCACTGACAAGTCTTTCCTTGTCTTGCTTTTGTTGCAAGACAAGTTTGCGTGCTTCTGCAAAGGAAATGCCTTCCTTGTACTTGATGGTCAGGATATCCTTCTCATCTTTCCAAGTTTGACACTCCTTCGCATAGGCAACGTGACCAGACTTGCAGTTGAAACAGCATGCAGGTGCGGTGCAGTGTTCAGTGCTGTGATCTGCGCCTACAAATGCGCATCTAGCACAGACTGGTGTGTTGGTGCATTTTGTGGTGTGGTGACCAAATCGTTGACATTTGAAACAACGAAGAGGGTTAGGAATGTATGTGTCTACTTTTAAGGATTCAAATCCAATTTTAAGTGTAGGTGGAACTGTGGGACATGAGAAAGTGATTATGTAAGTGTTAGTGTTTTTCAACACTCCATCTCTTTTGACACTGATGCGTCTGATATCAGTGACAGACTGTGACTTTAAGTTCTCCTTGATGTCGTCAAGAGAGGAGCAGTAATGGAGGTCCTTGCAACGGATGACTCCTTTACATGAGTTGAGTGATGGATGTGGGTATACTTTGACTGCTTGTTTGAATAGAGTTTTATGTTTGAGTATGTTGATTGTTTGTTGCTTTGTGAAGCATTCAATTAGTATGGTGTTGTTTTTGAGTTTTTTGACAGATTTTGGTGTACCGAGAATACTTTTGATTGTTTTCTCGATAACAAATGGTGATATGTGTGTAATTGGTTTGACTGAGTCTTCTGCTTCAACCACAATAAATCGTGGAAAATTTAGTGGTGACGGAGAAGACTCTGCCTCTGAATCGCTGTCAGAAAGGGTACGCTTGGCAGCTTTTTTATGGGATTCCATATTAATTTAAAAAGTTCACCATCCTTGGTCCCCGCCCACCATGGAGCCCAACAAGGGGACTTAATCTGGGGAAACCCATCGCAGATCAAGTCAGGGTTACAAGGATGGTATACTCAGGGTGAAAGGGCTAGACTGGACAAATGTGTCCCAAAAGATGTCATTCCAAGCAAGCGACAAAAATTTGGGATGGTACAGAATGTCAATCAAACACCAAATCTTTCATCTGATTGACCCATGGGCCACCGTCATGGGGTACTAAAGGTGAAGAAATTTCAAATAAATTTGAAAATATGTTGTATGGTGGAGGATTGATGAAAAAACAAGTTGCCCATGACAAGGCATGACCAGCCGATTGATCAGGTCGGGCCTTCCTGACCTCTCGTTTAGCCCAAATTCAGGCCAAAGTGGTGTATTGAAAAAACAGGGTATTAACTAGCCTAACCCTGGATTCTCTCAACCACCAGGATCCCTGCATCAGGCGACACGAGTCGCAGCCCACGGCAAACGGGCAGGCACTTGGTGGGGTTTTACCACTCAGCAGCGCAGTGGCAGGACAATTTCTAACCCCCCGCCCTGCCATGGGGGGTGATAGAAGATAGAAAATTTGTAAAAAATTGAGTATGAAACAGTCTTAAGCACCTATTGTGAGTGAGGTGGTTTGAGAATGCAAATCAACAATCATCTTCAGCATGGAATCCCTCCGTCATGGATGTTTCGCCCCTGAACCATGTACATCTGATAGAGGGTGGGGCCACCGTAGGAACGGTGTGATTGTCGATAGCTCTACTTCTTCCAACTCCTTTCTTCTTGTCTCAGCCACAGCCAGCTAGAGGAACGTTCAGCCGCTTGGCTCAGTTTCTTGATAGTCCTCCGCCTATCCCTGCCCTATACCCTATTGCTGTCATCAGCCGGCACACAGATTGAGAACAGAATCCTCTCGCGCCTACTTCTATCGGGAAGAGCCATGTATGCCAGCCTCGTTGTTTACACTCGTCGAGGAGCTCTGTGTACTTCGCTTTCTTCCTTTCATAGGCCTCTTCACATCTGGTTTCCCAGGGTACTGTCAACTCAATCACGATGAGTCGCTTTCCTGTATTAGACCATAACACTATATCAGGCCTAAGGTTTGTCTGTACTATACTTGGGAATACCAGCTTACTGTCTAGGTCAACCAGCATGTTCCAACCTGTTGTACCATCTAGGATTGACGACGATTTCTGTGGTAGCTGTGGCTGTGTAGTTTCACCCGTCTTCACAAAGTTGATTCTATGAAGTTGCAAGTTACTCCTACGCTCCTTCTTTCTCTCTTGTTCCAACCAGTCAGCCACCTCTCTGAGGGACAATCACAGAGCTTACAGTTTGGATCTGTTGTTAGCCCCCATCGGCAGAGGTTTGCTGGGGATGGTAGGAGGTCGTGGACTGACCTGAGGAGAAAGGAAAGTCTGAGTGGCTCATACTTCCAGATGTCATCCCAGGTCAGTTTCCTGTCTATCGTGTTCCATGTTGTCCATGCCCCTTGTGTTCCCATCTCCACCGCTCTAGCTTGCCTAGTGTTCTCTTCTGCTCTCCTGACTTACGTCTGGATCATGGCTCGCCTCTCTTTCTGGTCTGCCCGGCACCACAAAAGTGTTTTCGTCGCACCTATCCCTTGACGTCCGACAGCGGTCATTCCGACGATGTCTAGATGCTTGAGGTTGCTGTCCACCTGGCTGACAGTCTCTACAGCTGATCATTTTCTGCTGGTATGTGTGGCAATCCCTGCTTCACGGATTTGCTCATCTGGGGAGTCTCTTAGAGTGAGAACCAGTCCAGTCTTGAATTCCTCCACCAGTGAGGACAGTGGGAGCTTGAAGCTTGTTGCTCTTTCCATACAGCACTACAATGGAAAAACTGGGGGGGATTCCAAGCCACTTTCTTAGGTGTCTGCTGGAGATCCTCTCCAAGGCTAAGTAAATAAAAAGTTTGTAATGAGAAAATGATATTGATAAATGAATATTTAAAATGTGTAAGAAATCACAATTTATTGTAAATTCCAATTTCTTTGAGAAAGGAAAGAGTGAATTAAATCCTGACAGTCTCAAAAAGCTCATGAAGAGTGTTGACATTGAAATATTTTGCATGAATTCTTTGAAAATCAATGCAATCAAGTTATATATGTTTGATGGTGAAGGACGCATTGCATGGAATGCATTCAAGTGCATCTTCCTTAGCCAAAAGTCTCAAAACAAGATATATAAAACTTTGTAAAGGACCTTAGATTATAACCCTGAAAACTTGTGTTGAGTATCATGTGTGAAGTAACAACCAATTCCATACAGTAATTAATGAGATGTAAACTTGTATATATTATAACTTAACCAAGGTGTGATGTTGACTGCGACGGAGTTGCAGATACCCAGGTGAGAAGTATAGTTCTCCTTATTCTTCGAATAGTCAAGCTAAAAATAATGGTTTAGATGTAATTAGAAAATACATACATTTTATATGAATCATTTCCTTTTTCCGACACCATTTTAGACAACAGTACAAAGTTTGTCAGCTCTTCCTTCTTGTTCAAGTGTGCAGAAAACTCCGTCTAACACAGTCTTTCCAAAGACTGTAGGACCATGGCAAGCTCTGTCAATGAAAAAAGGATGAAATGAAGTAAACCCTTTCTTGGTCGAAACTGTAAGCAATAGAGTAGTAGTGAGAAAACATTCCATTTCTATTCTATTGATGGGAAGAAAAGATGAATTGCTTATCATTTTCTGAAGGCAATACAGTAAAATGAGGTTTTACAGAGAAACTCTGACTATAAAAGACATTCCAAGCACTGTACCAATCTTTGTCAATCAAATTTATTAGATAACTCTTCATTCAAATGGAATTTTGTAAATTTCCTAAATCGAAAGCAACAGTAGACGACAAATGACCAAGCAAAAACTGCATTTTCTTTTATATATTCAGAATAGACCATTTTGTCATGCTCATAATGCTTTAATCAATATAATTGGTAATGATTCTCACATTATCATTGAATATTTAATACCGCAATAATCTAACATTTTAACCAACTTAAAATAAAACAAATAAAGAATACTCACCACAATTTCAATTGAAAAATATTTTGAATTGTTTCCTATACCAACCAATAAAATCCTTTTACATTAGCTTTATCAAGCAGAGACTGTTTTAATCATTTTTCTATTACAAATAATTCAAACCACCTTGATCATATACTTAATTAAACGATGTAAAACATTTTTTTGTCATTCATTACTTCATTTCAATACAAATTTGAATTGTTTTCAAAATCTATCTTGTTGTTTGCTGATTCTGATCTGATTTCATATTGATTTTTAATCCATTCTTAATTATGTGATCATTGTCAAAACCCAAAGTGCATTTTTTGTTATTTGAAAGACCTGTAGTAACATTAACCTCACAGAACTTGTTTGGAATTTATTCGAATTGGCAACTGACATCCAATGTAAATAGATTGTACACTTCAATCCAAAAAACTTACATTGTGATTTTTGTGCTGTTCACACAAACCTATGTGGTAGGAGCATTCTGAGATGTCAATATTCATAGTTCATCAAAGCTGAATACTTCAGAATACAGTGGACCCTCGTTTATCCGAACACTTTCGTTCCCAGGAGAAATGTTCGTATTAACGAATTTTCCGGAATAAAGAATATGCGAGTTACAGCGAAATGTTTACCTTTACACGGTGTCGGTGTATCATGATCATTACTATGAAGTAAGAAATACACATATTATTTTTTTTTGAAGGGAAATATAAAGTGTGTTAAGGAAGTGTTTATTTGGTCAAAACGGATTTTTAAAAAAATGACAATTTGAAGCAATGTCTTTCGAGAAGTTAAAATTCCTTAAGATAGCTCTGAAAAGAACTGTCTTCGTTTGGCTGTGGGTGTAGACATCTTCAAGTTGTATCTTCTTATTTCAATATCGAGAAATGAGATAGGTAGGTATTGTCGAGAGTTTATTTATAGGGAAAAGGAGCATATCGATTGAGTAATAATTGAAAATGATTGCCAGACATTGTCTCCCGATCGCTGTCTAAGCAGCCAATCAGCCAATCAACACCTTTTACAAACTCAACTATCGACATGCGACCGTAATTACAATAATGTAAGACCAATCAACTGACAGAATGACCGATTAACAAACAATCAACACCTTCCAGTACACTACACTAGGTGACATGTTATGGTCAAGCATACGTGACAGTTTGCAAAACGTGTGAATGCCGTTTACAACAGAAGACCGATCCCTTCATTCCCAACTGTAACCGCAAAATAAACGATTTTACTGGTTTCCGGACTAGCCATACGCATATACTATGAAAAGTGACTGTTGGTTCCCGAATATTTTTGTCCGGTTCCGGAACGCGGATTTTCCGCATTAAACAGTTAAATTGATGAAGGTAAGATCCGTTCCCTCAAAATTCTGTTCGGATGGTGAATATTCCGGATAAACGACGTTCGGATTATCGCGGGTCCACTGTATATGAGCTAACCTTACTTCTTTAACATTTTGAATTACACACCTTCCCAACAATAGAAATATATTGACTCATTCAAACAAACATTTTCCATGATTCCTGAAATAATTATCTGTTTTACTTCATTCATTTTGTTCGATAATACACTTTCCCAATTCTAATTTTTGACATCTTAAGAAAGCTTAATGAAATCATATTGGAGCCATTTGCTTAGAATTTGGCTCCTACTTCTTAATATAATTTGCATTTTATAGGCTAGCCATTTTTATTGTAGGTACATAAATGAAACATGAATTTCGTCCAAACTTCCCTATCTGCATCATAAATCGCACAACATATATCCTTTATCAGATATCGCAAATCAGATGACAAACTGATTGTATCGTAACACATCGATTAGAACAGGTGAGGCAGCCACCTTATAGAACATCGTCGATGGCATATTGCAGTTTTTAAATGGTTTGGTTTTTTATCATGTATAGTTCATAAACCGCGGGAACTCCTGTATTTTGATTTCGATATTATTCTTATGAAGCCTTATAATATACAGATTAATCAAGGTTAAATTAATCTAAATTGAAATTACACCAGACCAGTAGTTTGTTTTTAGATAGATCATGCCAAGTCAAACTTACTTCTCTTCCTCCGTTTCATCATCGTAAGTTCTCTGGATTCATATAAGGGTATGATGAGAGTCGGGTAGATTCTTCTTGGTTTCAGAGAAACATCAAATGCATTGCCAGTCAGGTCACATGAAAAAGAAATCATACAGTATATCATTAGTACAATCAATTCTTTTACCAAAATATAGAATTTGGAACTCATTAGCCGAAGATACTATTATTAACATTTTAACAAAGTCGGAATGATTTAATGCTCCTTTTCCCACAATTATCCAAAAAATAATCTTGTGTGTACATCAGTTTCTTTATTGTATGGTGTTTAACTCTGTATCAACAATTTCTCAGTTTTGTAACGGCTTTCCTGGATCCACCAGAACTAGGCTAGGGCTCCAAAGTGACTTGCCAAAGCTCACTCCCACGAAACCAGAGGTGTCATAGGGGCTCACAAGACACCCCCCCCCCTCCCCTACAGGAACCTTCAGTCTCTACAATGAATCCTATAGTGTGGGTACTCATAAAAACGACTTTAATGAGGCCTGTTTAATAAAAGGGAAAACATCTTTTGTCTGAAATGCTATTATCAACCTTCATTTATTTGGCTTTCAGGAATACTTTGGTAAATTTGACATTTGCGTTTGATGTAGTCGGCTACTATTCATGTTAAACAGGGAAATGGCAAAGCCAAGGCTAGAGCCTTAAGTATCACAATTTCTAAGACAGTTCTGGGGGCACAATACTTCTTCATAGTTCTAAATTCTAAATTTCTTTCTTAATATCTATACCTTAAAATCATCAATCAATAAAGAAGACTGTTTCAAGATATCTGCTCTTATAAAAGGAATAATGTTTGCTCAGCCCGATTAGAGAAAATCTTAACTTTCAATGCAATAGAGCAATAGATAATACATGAATGAATGCATGATGTTTTAAGGCACATCAACAGCTAAGGTCATTCAGCGGCACTATGATGATGTGGATAAATATATATTGAATTATTTACAGGTTAAAATGTATTTGGTTAAAGAAAAACAAACAAGAATTTGCAATGAATGAGATAATAAATAGAAAATTTGCAATGAGTTATTGAAAGTAAATGAATGAATGAATGAATAAATGGTGTTTTAAGGCGCATCAACAGCTAAGGTCAAACAATATTAAATAGATAATTTGTAATGAGTGTATAATATTGAGTAAAAATGTATAATGATGTAGTACTATTGATATATGAATATTTTAGAAGATTAAGGAGTCACATTTTATTGTAAATTCCAATTTCTTTGAGAAAGGAAAGAATTAATTTTTTTTTTTTTTTATTTTTTTATATGGGTTTTACATCACATCAACATTATTTCAGTTATGTAGCGATGCCCGACTCTTAATGATGGAGGAAGACCCCATACTCAACTGCCCACAAGGGCTGGTCAAGGTGAGTAGAACCATCGGCATTCCGTAAGTCAGTCGGGAGACTGCCTCTCATGAAAATCCATATCCCTCTCAGGATTTGAACCCACGCGGAGAGGGGCCCATGTGATTTCAAGTTCTGTACTCTAACCACTAGGCCACGGAGGCCCCCAAAGAATTAATTAAATCCTAACAGTTTCACAAAGTGACTGAAGTGTTGACATTGAAATATTTAGCATGAATTCTTTGAATATCAATGCAATCAAGTAATATATGTTTGATGGCAAAGGAGGCATTGCATGGAATGCATTCAGGTGCATCTTCCTTAGCCAAATGCAGGAGTGAGTAATGTGTGAATGACCAATCGGATTTGTGCAATTGTAACTTCCTCTCTTAGTACAGACCTGTAAGAAGGGTACCATTCTCTGAGGGTAGGTTTAATTGAATGAATGAATGAATGGTGTTTTAAGGCGCATCGACAGCTAAGGTCATTTAGTGCGCATTATGATAATGTAGATAAATGTATATTGAAGGTTAAAATGGATTTGGTTAGAGAAAAAAATGAATAAGAATTTGTAATGAATGTAATTTATCAAAAACATCATCATTCTATTTTGTTAGAAAAAAGATAAATTTGTCAATTGCTCAGTTTGGAGTATCAATTCTGGTGGACATAAGATTCATTACATCACCTGAGAGCTGAAATGTTTGTGGTAAGAAATACCTAATTTTTTAAGGAAAATAAAGCAGTTTTGTCGTATAGAAAGATGTTTGACAGGTGTTTGTATGGAGTACAATGGTCATCCTGTCGAAATTCTTGGAATAGATAAGAGAAATGTCTGAAAGCCTCTTGCAGCCTTAAACTTTAAGTATGCTGCCTTAAGGATTTTCTTTAAACCTGAACAGGATTCTAAATAACTGGATAATCATGGCATAAAACCAGTATACAGTGTACTAAGATTTCATTATGATATAAAAATTGCTACGAAAGGTCACTAGGATTTAGTTTCAGAAAAAATAAAATGTTAAATTGTACATTCAGTAATGTCCCATAGGATACCCAGGGGAGCCTTCTTGGCAGATTTTGATATGTTTCTGGGTATTGGCCATGATAAACAAACTGCAGTTTGTTTGTTTTGGGAGTATCGCATATGGGTTTTGGAAGAGCCCAAATGACTGTTTAATTAAAACAAAGGAAATGGGCATTAAGCCCTGATATTCCAATCAATGGGTTTTGGAAGAGCTCAATTGACTGTTTAAATAGAACAAAGGATATGGGCGTTAAAGCCCTAATATTCCCGTCAATGAGGCTATGGAAGAGCCGAAATGATTGTTTAAAAAGAACAAAGGATATGGGCGTTAAGCCATGATATTCCAATCAATGAGACTATGGAAGAGCCCAAATGACTGTTTAAATAGAATGAAGAATATGGGCGTTAAGCCCTGATATTCCAGTCAATGAGACTATGAAAGAGCCCAAATGACTGTTTAAATAGAACAAAGGATATGGGCATTAAGCCCTGATATTCCAGTCAATGAGACTATGGAAGAGCCCAATTGATTGTTTAAAAAGAACAAAGGATATGGGCGTTAAGCTCCGATATTCCTGTCAATGAAGCTATGGAAGAGCCAAAATGATTGTTTAAAAAGAACAAAGGATATGGGCATTAAGCCCTGATTTTCCTGTCAATGAAGCTATGGAAGAGCCCAAATGACTGTTTAAAAAGAACAAAGGATATGGGCATTAAGCCCTGATATTCCTGTCAATGAGACTATGGAAGAGTCCAATTGACTGTTTAAATAGAATGAAGAATATGGGCGTTAAGCCCTGATATTCCTGTCAATGAGACTATGGAAGAGCCAAAATGACTGTTTAAAAAGAACAAAGGATATGGGCATTAAGCCCTGATATTCCAATCAATGAGACTATGGAAGAGCCCAAATGACTGTTTACATAGAATGAAGGATATGGGCTTTAAGCCCTGATATTCCCTTCAATGAGACTATGGAAGAGCCCAAATGACTGTTTAAATAGAACAAAGGATATGGGCGTTAAGCTCTGATATTCCTGTCAATGAAGCTATTGAAGAGCCCAAATGACTGTTTAAATAGAACAAAGGATATGGGCATTAAGCCCTGATATTCCAGTCAATGAGACTATGGAAGAGCCCAATTGATTGTTTTTTTATATGGGTTTTACATCACATCAACATTATTTCAGTTATGTAGCGATGCCCGACTATTAATGATGGAGGAAGACCCCATACTCAACTGCCCATAAGGGCTGGTCAAGGTGGGTAGAACCATCGACATTCCGTAAGTCAGTCGGGAGACTGCCTCTCATGAAAATCCATATCCCTCTCAGGAAATTGATTGTTAAAAAAGAACAAAGGATATGGGCGTTAAGCTCTGATATTCCTGTCAATGAAGCTATGGAAGAGCCAAAATGATTGTTTAAAAAGAACAAAGGATATGGGCATTAAGCCCTGATATTCCTGTCAATGAAGCTATGAAAGAGCCCAAATGACTGTTTAATTAGAAAAACAGTTATGGGCGTTAAGCCCTGATATTCCCGTCAATGAGACTATAGAAGAGCCCAAATGACTGTTTAAATAGAACAAAGGATACGGGGGTTAAGCCCTGATATTCCCGTCAATGAGACTGGAAGAGCCCTGATATTCCCATCAATGAGACTATGGGAGAGACCAAATGACTATTCAAATAGAATGAAGGATATGGGCATTAAGACCTGATATTCCCGTCAATGAGGCTATGGAAGAGCCCAAATGACTGTTTAAGTAGAACAAAGGATATGGGCGTTAAGCCCTGATATTCCTGTCAATGAGATTATTGAAGAGCCCAAATGAGAAAAAAGGATATGGGCGTTAAGCCCTGATATTCCAGTCAATGAAGCTATGGAAGAGTCAAAAAGATTGTTTAAATAGAACAAAGGGTATGGGCGTTAAGCCCTGATATTCCTGTCAATGAGGCTATGGAAGAGCCCAAATGACTGTTTAAATAGAACAAAAGATATGGGCGTTAAGCCCTGATATTCCAGTCAATGAGGCTATGGAAGGACACATTTGATTGTTTAAATAGAACAAAGGGTATGGGCGTTAAGCCCTGATCTTCCAGTCAATTAGACTATGGAAAAGCCTTCATTTCAAATGATTTTCCTCTTATTTGAAGTAACCGCATCCTTCAAAGCTGTATGATCTTAAAAAAGTAATACTAATAAACCTTTGTAACAAGAAGAGGAACTATTGTCCAATACATGGCTCTATCATAATTCATATTATTATACTGCATTTGATATATGCAGTAGTAATATTTCCCTTCCTTCCACAGTTACATTAATGCCCAAGCCTTTTTTAGTAGCATGTGCAGTTCAAATTCCAGTGAACAACGATGGAGACAAGAAGTTCTTCAATTCATTAACTTAATGTTCTACTGTCTATAAAGATATTTTCCCAACGATTTGTTACTTCTTTTTTATTTGTTAAAAATGGCAGGGGACGTTTAAGTGTGGGTGGGTGAACATTACAACATGCCAATTTCCATTTTAAGGTCATGCCATTTTAATTGGAGGTACATAAATGATACACATATTTCGTTTTATCTTCCTAACGTGCATCGTAAATTACAAAACATATTTCATAGATCAGATATCATAAATCAGATGAAAAATGTATCATATCATAACACACTGAATCAGATAGGTAAGATGGCAGCCCTATCAAATAACGTCAACCGCACATCGCACAGTGCAATTCATAAATGGTTCGATATTTGAATGTGTATCATGCTTAAACAGTGGAATTTCATATGAAAGCACTATACTGCACATATTGTATCAATTATTTGATATTTTTGCCAGAGACCTGGAAGCTGGCCTGTGATCTAACCTGTTTGCTACTCTGAGTATCTTTCTTCATAATAAAAAAGCAGACATTTAACGTTTTGGAAAGCACACAAAACAAAAATTTACCATCATTCTAAGGGTTAGATATTCAGACAATAGGAAGTTAGTGTTTTCAAAAAGACGATGAACATGGGAAGTTTATAAGTTATTCTAAAATTTTGCAAAATAAAAATAATGCTTAACAACTTAACAACAAAATGCAAAAATCTAAAAAAAAAAAATACTCTTTAAAATCTGCAGATGACACTTATATTTGGTATTTAAAGTACTTTTGTAAACATCAAATATGGAAAATGTTAATTATTCTTTTTTTAAAACACAGAAATAGTTTTAAAAATTTGCTTTAAACCGTTATATCATACAAAGTTCTAAAAGTTACCTAAATTAATGCCCCGGCAGAGACAGATCATTAAGTATAGAAAGTTTGAAAAATTACAATTAACAAAAGCCATTGTGACAAAAAAGAAATACTTCCTTTAGAGAATATCTCTATTTTGTCTTAATGGAAACCATGTCTGCTCTTTCTATACTTAAAATGTACACCGAGGAATGTTTTAGAAAGTCATCTGCATATCCTATAGAGTTTACATGGTTTATAATCATTTATCCATAACTTATCAGCATAAACGAACAGTATAATACATATAATCAAAATAATCATAATAAATCAAATATAAAAAAATTACATAAACTGATGATTGGTACATTTCTTCTTAAATAAAAATATACAGCTTGAATTTCTAAGAAATCTTAAAAACAATAAAAATCAATATAATCCATTCCCTCATGTGAAATTTTGTTACTGATCCAAGTTGAAACCAATAGCCAACGGCAAAAAAAGGAAAAGGTAGAATTTCTCTGCAATATTGCATAGAAACTATTTCAACAAAAGAATAAATTATTCACTAAGAGCAATGTATTCTTTTGTCACGTTAGTTTCTCAAGTCTTCTGCATTATATTAAAAGAATTATAGTCTTACAGAGTAATGGTTTCATGTGGTGTATTTCTGCGTCTTTTGTTGGCACTTTTTCTTATGAATTTCTTTTGATTGGGTAATATGCACATCTTTTAGTGGTGCTTTGCTTCTTTTTAGCACATCTTTTAGTGGTGCTTTGCTTCTTTTTAGCACATCTTTTAGTGGTGCATTTCTACCTCTTTTATTGGCATTTTATTCTTCAACCAAGTGCAACTATCAATTAGGCATTATACACACCTTTTTTCTCAATTTTCATTTTTACATGTTATAATATATGAGGGAATGGGTTAAATAGTCATCTGCAAATTATAAAAGAGTTTTAACAATGGTTACAGTTTTATCCTAGAAATATCTAAATCTGAAAATAATATAATGAATATAACAAAAGTAATTATACAAAACATAATCAAAAATATTTGGTTCATTTCCTTTGGATCATTTAATAAAACACACACACACACACACCCCCACACGCACCCCCACACACACACACACAATTAATCTAAAGATTGCAATTCATGTCCTCTGTAGAGGGTTAAACTGTAAAGATCTACATAAAACAAAACTACATAACTATAATGCATAAATTCATAAACTCTTTGCAACCTGCAGATCACACTTAATAAAATGACAGTACAAACATCATAGTTTCTTTTAAAACCAGAAAACTCAAAATGTTTTGAAGATTATCAAAGGCAAAGTCTTTATGTTTCATGAAAAGAGAATTAGATTCAATAATTTTGCTTTAACCCATTTGTCCCATATAAACTTTTTGTACTTATTATAAACCTCAGCAAACAACTATCAATGTATTAAAAAAACCATTGTGACAAAGAGAAAAGACATTTCTTTTAGTGACATCTTTTTGTCTGCTGCTGTACTTGCATCAAAATAAGTATATATGAGCAAATAGGGTTAAATAGTCCTCTGCAAATTATAAAGAGTTTTTACAATGGTTACAATTTTATCCTAGTGATATCTATATCTGAAAAACAATAAAATTAATATAAGAAAAACATAATCAAAATTAATTTGTACATTTCCTTTGGATCATTTGTTAAAGTTAAGAAAAAAAAACACACATTTAAATTAATAATAAATTGATATTTCAAGTGGTGTAATTCTGCTTGATTTGTTTTGCACTTATCAATTTACACTTTAATTTGAACGCATCTTTTGATTGGGTAATATGCACATCTTTTATTGGTGCTTCATATTTTGTTTTTGGCACATCTTTTATTGGTGCTTCATATTTTGTTTTTGGCACATCTTTTAGTGGTGCATTTCTACCTCTTTTGGTGACGTTTCTTTTTAGTGCATCTTGTATTCAGGCAAGAACACACCCTTGTCTGCTTCTGATATCAATTTTTACATGATTGAGAATATTGAGGGTAAGCCAGTCATAATTTGTCTTGAAGGTTTCTTCATTGATCTTTTCAAATCACTTCATTAAGATTTCCTTACTCTAACTAAGAGAAGGAACACATAATGGGGTAATTGGTAAAGATATGGACTCATTTTGAATTGATAAATGATATATCACATTACAAAATTTCTTAAATCTTAACGAATTCTGGGTTAACTCTTGAGCAAGATGGATACTAGTTGAAATTAGAACAGAACTGGATTACTCTCTTACATTTATATTTTCACCAAGACGAAATAATTTGGAAAACAAATATTGATCTCAAAATCCACACATTCCCCATTTAATGGAATATTAATATCAAGTGTACAAAACATGATTGAACACTTTACTTTAGATTCAATACATCCTAGCCTCAGACGTAGACTTAAAAAACCATAGTGACAAAAAAAGACATTACTTGTAACAAACAATATCTTACTTTGTTAATGCGGTTTCTAATTACTACAACATTGAATTGCCGATACTTAATGGAATCACTGCTGTTATTTACAATTAGAAGATTCTATTTAGGGGAATGAGTTGATTTGTAAGGAAAATACTTAAACAATGAACATAGTTCAAGTTGACCAGTCAACAAAATCCTGTTCTATTTTACAATATGAGGTTTAAATGCAAGACAATAGAAAGTCCTTCACTTTTGAAAAGGTGTAACTATAGTCTTGCACTAAACTCTCAATAAGTAGCTGTAAAAAGCAATGTTTATTTGCATTTCTTTGATGGAAGGCTGAATGTTTTTATAGGTTAAACTGTGATACATTTTTGTTTTCAACACTTATAATGCTGGAACAGACTTCATACTTATGCAAACAGGTTAGATCCAGGCCAGCCGCCAAGTAAACTGGCGGCTGGCCTGTGATCTAATCTGTTTGCTTGTCTGAGTATCTTTCCTAATCAAAATTAAGCAGATATTTAAGGTTCTGGAAAGCAGACGGCTTAAAAATCTATTTTATGAAAATTAACCAGCATTCTAAGGGTTAAGGGTTTTGGGTGACTGGTCATTTGCATCATTTTTACAAAAACAATTTTTTTTTTCTTTTTTTTTTAACACTTGCATTTCACTGTTCCACAGAGACACAAAGTTCAACACTTCAGTTTATGTCCATAATAATCATCTAGCACTAGTAACAGTTGATGATCTCCAAATTCAATGTCAAAATAGTCCGAACAACTCCACTAGGCACATGGGTAATTCGTACGCGATATCCTATACATGCTCGATCTGGTATACGACTTCTAGAAGGCATAGAAGTCTGTATAGGATAACACGTTCACATGTCCTATTCTGTACAATGTTTGCGTTGTACAGTCCACACTCGACGATCTGCTGCATTGTTTAATCTCCATATTTAATGTCACAATAGTCCGCACAACTCCACTAGGCACATGGGTAATTCGTACGCGATATCCTATACATGCTCGATCTGGTATACGACTTCTAGAAGGCATAGAAGTCTGTATAGGATAACACGTTCACATGTCCTAATCTGTACAATGTTTGCGTTGTACAGTCCACACTCGACGATCTGCTGCAGGTTTAATCTCCATATTTAATGTCACAATAGTCCGCACAACTCCACTAGGCACATGGGTAATTCGTACGCGATATCCTATACATGCTTGATTTGTTATACGACTTCTAGAAGGCATAGAAGTCTGTATAGGATAACACGTTCACATGTCCTAATCCGCAAAAGTTCATGGTCTATAAGTCCACACTAAGTCCACACTAAGTCCACATTAAATCCACACACAATACACTGTCTTCTAGTATGGATTATGATCAATGTTCATAACACTAACTCATTACATTGTCCAAAATAACTGTACAAAAATAAATGTTGATTTTTTTTCAATCAATGTCAATTTTGTAGGATGTTTTTGCACCATGTGAAATATGTCTACTTAAAATTACTTCGACATAATATCAGTAGTTCAAGAATAGGGGAGGTTTGAAGATGCAAGTCAGTAAATTATTTCTATTCAAGGCCCATGTTGTTGGTACTTATTAAGCAATCTTCTATGACCAACATAATGAGTACTAATAACATGAGTTTTGTTTCACTTTTCCTAATAGAGAGTCAATCTTTCAAAATTGTGCAGCAGATAACTTAAAAAAAACTTGGGAAAAAAAAAGAAGAAATATTTTAAGTTATTTGCTGCCATGTCATGTATTATTCCATTCACCTCCCCTTCACTTGATAATTGGTGCAAACAAAATTGTTGTAAAAAAGTCATGACTATCTGCTCTTTGTTCTTTTTTCAATATTACCAATAATTTCAAAGATGTCCAAACCAATTCAGTATTAGTCAAGCATGAAGTAAAGCAAGTAAGAATACCTCATTAATTTTGTGTTTATATCTTTCATAAGAATCTTTGATGAACAAATAATCAGTGACTTCTTTGAATCAATAATTTCATGAGCAAATGAATACACAATGTGTTTGATGTCCAGCAATATTGTATGTAGAGTACATGTCGAGCAATTAATTACCACCAAATATACATTATGTTGATACATTCATATAGATGTGAATACCTACAGATAAACTTATGTTTAATAAACATGTAGGTAATTTGCAGACAATACCATCTTGTCACTGTAATTATAGTCCCTGTATAGACTGTGGAGGTTTCTCCAGCCACTTAGTCCGTCATTGGGTACTATTTCATTTATTTATTTATTTTTTTTAAATGCACACATGCATCACTTTGTGATACTAAAAAGTACACAGGCGGACGCGAAGCCTACTTACATGTGCATTTTAGTGCTAGGCAGAGCCTGCACATTATATACTTCATACTTACCTTTAACAGTGCAACAAGATGGGTTATTAATAAAAAAGAACATGAAATAAGCAAATGTGCTCATGTCTTTGAAAATTAAAAGTTTTTCTTAAGAATAGAGGTGGCAAACAAATTCTATACATGTACAATAGCACAAGAAGACTGTACACCATACCTTAAAGGGAATTATTGGGAGTTTATAGAAAAAAGAAATGTAAACAATTAAAAAAGAGCTCTTTGTTTTAAAAAATGAAGGGAAAAGACTTATTTGTTAATTCATATTTCCAAATGTAAGGTACTTTTCAAAGGTCTGAGCTCAGTACCTTGATATAGCAAAAATCAGGTACACAGATATTTCTGCATAAAACTCCCATTAAGAATCCCTTTACGCCGTTTTCTTTCTTTTTTCTTTTCTTTTTTTCCTTTTCTTTCTATTCTTTTTTTTTCTTTTCTTTTTCTTCTTTTTTCTTTTCTTTTTCTTCTTTTTTTTTCTTTCTTTTTTTTTTCTTTATTTTTGATTTCTTTGTGTTCCTAACTTAGTTGTAATCACTTTACCAAACGATACATAAAGGTACAAAATGCAGGAGTCTGGTGTGAACCTTTAGATGAAATAGAATTAGACGTCATTAATATAATAAGGATATAAATTGTTTACAGTCACTTGAAGCATAATTATGACATCCCTAGATCATTTGGTAAAGGATAAATATTGAAAAATACTACAAACATACAATCAGATCAAAAACATATCTTCCTAAGTTGAACCCTTTTCCTGATTATGATAATGTTAAATGCATAGAATTTGAAAACATTGTGACAAAAAGAGGTTTGATCAAATTCTATTTTTGTAGCAATGTTTTCATTATGATAAGAGATAATACAGTATTGCATGAATTTTTTCTTGACAAAAGATTTTAAGGATATACATGTTCAAATTTCTAAACACAGGAAAAGGGTTAAACACAAGAGTAAACTATATATATATATATATATATATAAAAAAGATAAAAAAAAAATACCCAAATAGGCTGAGGTCTAGATAAAGGAGGCTAATCCGTGCCTTTCACTGGCAATTTTTTAAAACCCTTATAACCAATCCTACTTTGTGAGCATTCATGAGAAATGTCTGTTATGACCTTCTTAGTGCATACCCACAAAGTAGAGTTTCTGAGAGGTAGTCGTTCAAATTGCCAGGAGAAAAAGCCTCTCATTTATATAGACCTCTGAATAAAGAAAAGTGATCATTTTGTGTCAACCAAATAATAAAAATATGAAAAAAAAAATATTTTCATTAAATTCTTTATTATCTTTATGCAAAAAGGAAAAACATACAAAAATAGTTACAAAAAAAAGTACAAAACACTAATAACACATTGCCTCAAACATACATGTAATGACATTATAAACTTCCCATGTTGTATTGTAGACCTATATATAAAAAGGTTTAATGATTCAAAGAAAACATTGTGGATACAATCTACTGTGATGAATGATGAGCAACTTCTCCATTTGCCAATAACGTTGCTTTGGTTATATACAGTAGTGCTATCGTATGGGCTCACACAATTTACAGACGATTCACAATAAAAAAACGAACCATTTACAAACTGCGATATGCGATGAGTGATTCACCATATTTAATAGGGCGGCCATCATACCTTCCTGATTCGATGCGAAACGACATGATAGGTTCTTCATCTGATTTAGGATAACTGATGTACGAAATTGTTATGCAATTTATGATACTTGTTAGGATGTTAGTACGAAATACATGTATCATTTACATATCTACAATAAAATTATGTGAACTTAAAAAGGAAATTGGCATGTTGTTATGTTCATCCACCCACACTAAAACGTCTCCTGCCCTTCTTAACAAATAAAAAAAGGATCAAATATCGGGAAAATAGTATTATATTCAGGAATTACATTTTGTATCTGTTAATATGAGCTGTATGCACTGAAGATTAAGAACTGGTCTATGAGTAGGGTTAATCTTGTTCAATGTCAAACTTGAACTGGATAGCATAGGAACAGATGTTTTTATTAAGTCTAGTAAAGATCAGGTTGATGGTTGACAGAGTGAACCTCTCCATTTGGAAGTTGAAAGAACGGGATGAAATAAACGTTCTCAAGTCCAGACATTCTTTTAGGGTGGTGATCATTTTTCATGGGGTTTAAGGTATATGTGTGGATAGTGCATTCATGGAGAATTGTGAATTAAGGTAGAATACCCATAATCTGTTAGTTTGATATTCATTCCTTTGCCATGCAAATGTCTATTCTTCTCTGCTGGGCCTGTGAAGGTACCATTCTTCAAGGCAATGTTTATTTGAATGCAATCTAATTAAAATGTTAAAACTCAATTTTGATTGCCAGATGAATTAAGTCTATATACAATTAGAAGATTTAAAATCAGTGTGAAGAACTAAAACTCTAAAATGGGAACGTGAAGTGCTGATTTTGCGGACCCATCAGGATGTTTATTTCCGATGATACTGGTATGACTTTGTATTTAGCTGTAAAGAAGTCTATTTGAAGACAAAATCTGTAAGGTTCTTTAAAGTAACTGTTATACCAAAGGGTTCTCCAGCCTTTGATTTGATATGTCTTGCAGCACTGATAAAGAGTCAGAGATTATAATAAATAAATCAGGTGGAATAAGCATGTTCCGACTGGTTAAGAGCTCGATTAAAAGCTTTGATCTCTGCCGAGAATGTCTTTTTCATTTTTTCCGTGTATAGCTGCAGCTGCAGGAGAATCACTGACTTTGGATCTGTCAGTGTATATTATATGAATTTGTATCAAGAAAATTGTTCTTGAACTTCACTGTTTTTTACTCTGAAAGAAAGCCTGTTATCTTATCGGAGGTCAGACCAAATAAAGATTTACTCTGTCCAATGTTAATGAAGGTGTTACAGGTACCTTGTTCTTGGCTATAGATACAGCGTGTACTCTAAGATTATCTATATTATTCATGCAAATACTAAATGGGGAAATCACATTTGGTTTCTGTTAATTATGGCCGTTTGCACTGGAAATTAAGAACCCCTTTATTAGTATAGTTAATCTTGCTCGATATCAAACTTAAACTGGATAGCATAGGAACAGATGTTTTCTCATAGTCTTGTAAAGATATGGTTAGAACTTTTTTTAAAAAGAGCGGCAAAGATTTAATGACAGAAAGATAAGGGTAAATCAAAATGTACAAAATAGTGGTACACACCACTATGGTTGGAGACATTATCAGATCTTGGCTCAAAGATTACCAAAAAGATGAAATGTTTGTTATAACAAACTCTTCTTTTTTAAATTAATGTTACAACAATAACCATTCACTACCGTTTGCAAGAATTTTTCTTCCTTTTTGTTACAACTTCAAGCCAATTCGAATTTTTTTAAATCAATGCAATATTGAATAATTCAGAGAGATTCTTTAGGGAGTGCCTCTTGGGACTATAAATTTTGGGATTACCACTTTATTCTTAATAGATTTTTGTTGAATGCTGTACAACATCCTCAAATAATGGTGCGAAAAATTGCATTTTGTGTCATTTAACTGGGTAATGATTTAAAAACAGGAAAATAAAGGAATAATTTGAACTAATTTACAGAAAATTTAGTTTATATCTCTTTCAAAGGTCCTTTAAAGAGTAAATGACACCTCATTAAAACCAAAATTATTGCATTGTGTGTTTGCATGGGACAATAGGCTAGATATAGATGTCTATTAATTGAGTTTCATAATTTGTTGGAAGACTGGAAAGCTGGACTTGATTTGAATATCTTTGTTTAAAAGAATGAACAAATATTCATGATTAGCAGAGCTAACCTCTGCATTTCTATAGCTCAAAGAGAGGGATAAAATTAACATCCACAAGTACAGACATTCTTTTAAAGGCGGTCACTGGTTTTCATGGGGTTTAAAGTAATAAATGGAGATTTTATGGTGAATTAATAAATGAATGAATGAATGGTGTTTTAAGGCACATCAACAGCTATATGGTGAGTTAAGTCAGAATCATTACTGGTAGAGGATATGGAGGAGCCAAAATGCATCGTTTGAGATAAACATGGAGTGCACAGGACTTTTTTTCTTTGAATTGGGAAGAGGACTAGGTCTGTTAATTTTGGGAAGTTTTATCGCTGAAATTGTTGAATTGGGAAACCAAAAAGCTGATGTGATTTTTGGAAGTCTGCCTGATTTTAAAGAAATTTCAAATTGGGAAGGTGCCTTTCATGAGCCCATATTATAGAATGCAAAAAAGCCCTGTGGCAAAAATTAGATGTCTGGAACCTTATAATTTTTTATGTTTCATGTACAGTGTAGTTTTGGAACTAGTTTTTGAATATATTCCCAAGTAAATAGGGTTATTTCAAATGAAGATTGGTTTCTTTAAGTACCATATGGCTGAGCCTTTCACAAAGATGAATTATTCATCTATTCTACCAACTTACCCTTGGTGCAGTGGTTGGGCGTCTCACTCTTGTACATACGGTCCCGGGTTGGAATTAGGTGAGGTGAAAAATTCTGGGACTAACCATCAAACCGGCGCGATTACCGGGTTGGTATCCAGGAAGCAGTCATTGAGAGCAGATTTGAACAAGCTTTAAGCTTCCTTCACAATCGATGTAAAACCAATATGGTGAAATTTTCATGTGTTGATGAAACAGCAACTTTTCTGTATCTATTAGTTGAGAACACTCTTGAAGTAATTTGTAAAGTTGTCTGGTGAGGAGTAATAGTTGTCTTGCTGGCAACTTCCAACAGATATGAAAATAGAAATGAAATGATGTTTTACCCATTACCAAACAATAACGAAGTTTGACACTTTTTTGCAGACCACTCTGGAAAACATGAGAAAAGGAGTAATTGCTCTTTAAGAGCAATTTCTCCTTTTCCACACAATGTTTTCTACCCTTTAAGAAGATTGTTTCCATTTCAACACATTTTGAAATGTCGTCTGCAAACTTTTTCAATTTGGGATCGTCGAAATTTGGCGTTTGGTAGAGGATTGAATGAAAAATGTCGAGTCCCACCATTTTGGCTTCTTATGAAGAGGGCCCAGCACCTCGTCAACATTTTTTTTTTTCATTTGTTTTTACTGGGTACTCACCAGTACTATGCTAGAACACTGAACTGTCTTATCAAAGGACATTCCAATGAAACAGGCAACACGGATGGGGATTGAACCTGGGTTCCCCTATTTTCAAGTCAATAACTACCTGGCCACTCTGGACCAAAGCATATGACGTCATATGGCAAAGACTCAAAAAAGTTAAATGAGACAGATTGACCAGAATGCCAGAAGACAAAAAGTTACTCAATGTCAAATTTGTAATGGCTTTAACGTATTACCAAACAATAACGACATTTAACCATGTTGTTACAGATGACTATGGAAAACACCTTGGGAAAAGGAGAAATTGCTTGTAACAACCAATTTCTCCTTTTCCCACAATGTTTTCCACTCAATCAGTCAGAAGATTACTTGCTAATTTTATCCCATATTGAATGTCATCAGGAGACTCTTTCAATTTGGGATAGTACAAAATTTTGGCATTTGGAAAGGGGTTAAGATTGATTATCTCAGCATAATGAAAGCGAAGTCAACGTGGTGAGAGACTGTCCAATATTTCAATATAGAAGCCCATTCCACCATATAGGTTTTTGTGACTCGAACAAAGCAACAGTAGATGACAAGACAGAAAAAAAAAAAAAGTTTTATGATATTGTGAAAAAATAATTGTTGTAAATTCAAACAAGAGACAGTTCACTCGACTGTTCGATAATTGTCTCAAAGGGTTATAGGTCAATAACAAACATTTGTTTCTGAAATGTGAAGATGCACAGTGTTAGAGATGTCTTATTTGGATAATGCAATATTTTTCAAGTTGAGTTATTTGTCCTTATGTGACAATGTTTCTAGTTGGATTTTATTTCAAGTGTTAAAAAACATAAGTTGTTCTGGAAACAATGAAATGTATCCTAGAGTGACACAATAGGTGTGACAATTGCTCACAACATTTAAAAGAAATGTTTTCAAAACTAGTCTTCTACAGATGATTTACAAGTAAGCTTGAGTGTAAGACTCAAACCCACAGCCACCTCAAGACTAAGAGTGTGCAGGTGCTTGTATACATTTTAACTTCAATGTTGGTAAGATATAGCGTTATATGGTACAACTTACCTGTAAAGATATGAATGAACTATCAGTCGCTTAATTGTGCATTGAGTACACTGGCATATACTAGTAGACCTTTCCCTTTTTTATGTACCGGTACATGTAGTTCTATTCTGGTCAATAATAAAGGATGGAAGTTGACTTGTCACAGAATAATGGTATGGTTCCGACACTAACAGTTGATGGAAAGCAGCAAAAACAGCACATGAAAATAAATAAAAAAGAGATAAGCTTTTTGATAACTATGCTCTTCAAGATAATTAACAACCTTGTTGGCATTCAGTCTGAACTATAACTGACCCCAGCAACATCTTCCATTAGACATCAACACACTCTCTTAAGTTCAGACAACAAGCTACAACAACAGCTTACTACAAAACAAAATTATACTATGCAACTGAAGCAGAGGCTCCAAACTAAGTATTATTTCAATCGACTTTGAATGCCATTTTGTGCTTTGATACAGAAAATCTGATTTTGATTATTTCCTCTACAGTTTTGATTGTTCAAAATTTCGAAGTTAGATTGCCCCATCAGAAAATAATTTTAAGCAATCTTCACATTAAATCATTTTGACTACTACAGTCGAGCCTCGTTTATCCGAACACTTTCGTTCCTAGGAGAAATGTTCGTATTAACGAATTTTCCGGAATAAAAAAATATGCGAGTTACAGCGAAATGTTTGCCTTTACACGGTGTCTGTGTATCACGATAATTACTATGAAGTAAGAAATACGCAGTTCTTATTTATTTTGAAGGGAAATATAAAGTGTGTTAAGGAAGTGTTTATTTGGTTAAAAAGGATTTTAAAAAAATGACAATTTGAAGCGATGTCTTTCGAGAAGTTTAATTTCCTTAAGATAGCTCTGAAGGAGCATATCGATTGAGTTATAATTGAAAATGATTGCCAGACATTGTGTCCTGATCGCTGTCTGAGCAGCCAATCAACACCTTTTACTTTATCAACTCAACTATCGACATGCGACCGTAATTACAATTATGCAGGACCAATCAACTCACAGAATGACCGATTAACAAGCAATCAACACCTTCCAGTACACTACACTAGGTAACATGTTATGGTCAAGCATACATGCCAGTTTGCAAAATGTGTGAATGCTGTTTACAACAGAAGACTGATCCCTTCATTCGCTACTGTAACCACAAAATAAACGATTATACTGGTTTCCGGACTAGCCATACGCATATACTATGAAAAGTGACTGTTGGTTCCCGAATTTTTTTGTCCAGTTCCGGAACGTGGATTTTCTGCATTAAACAGTTAAATTGATGAAGGTAAGAACTGTTTGCTAAAAATTCTGTTCGGATGGTTAATAATCCGGATTAATGACGTTCGGACTATCGCAGGTCGCCTGTATATTCAGTCTGCTACAGAAGACTTTAAAACCCATTATGATAACATGAAAAGATGCTCCTCACAAGCCTCATAGAGTTATTCTTGCCGATCAGTGATAAAGAAAACAATGTTGTCTGCATTTGGAAATCCATGTGACACAGCTTTAAAGAATGAAAAATAATTTTACTAAATAATCAGCTGAGGAGGGGGAAAGACAAAAGGGCGCCAAACATGTGTAAATCAATTTCATTCCCCCTTCCATTATCTTAACCTTTCTCTGCGGGCATATTCATGATATTGGTCCATATCGGCCCCTCTGATGAAGTTGACTCATTGTTCATCTTACAATATGATGGCATGTTACCACAATGGTTTGAGTGTTTGATTGAAGAATTTCTTATGTACATGTGACAAGTTCTTCCGGTTTAGCAGTTGACTAAACGGTAGTAGAACGGATTAATCATGAGAACCATCACTGGTCATCGAATATTGACATCTAGTCTCAATAATGATCCGTGAACAAAGCTTTTTTCATCATTTGGACATGTATCGTGCTTCGCTACGTCTCAAGTCCAACGTGATTTTTATGTTACAAAATTTCGAACGACCGAATGAGTGCTTTTAACTTGCGATTTTTTGTGTTCAAAAAGGACTAAAAAATAAACGGAAACTTGAAATATATACATTAATAATTTATGAATCGTTTCAGCCCACAAATGTATCCAGTAACCTTATATGCGAGTTATCAATCAAGTAACATCAACGATGCCCAGGAATAAACAATCGCCATCCATGTTGTTTACAACAGGCCGCGAGATTTTCGCGGGTCATAGGTCATCGCATTATGTATACAGTTTTGGATGAAGTATGCGTCTTTACATAAAAGTCGAGTTGTATTAAGTTGACCTCTCTTCACATACAGGGAGAAGACATGCATGGATAAGATGTTTTTTTGCAAACAAGCATTTGAAGCACTAGTTTGTTATGGTTTTTCGAAAATAACATCCTTGTTTTTGTTATTTATTAATTTGCTTCCTACGTAATTGTAGTCTTACCAAAAATAAATATATATATTTATATATAGAAATAAGTAGCCTCAATATATTTTTATACTTTTTTCAAAATAAACGGAAATCATTTCATGTTTTGTTTTGAATCGAAACTAACAGGAATTAAGTATCATTTAAAAGTTCAATTTATAAAATTGTGTTGGGTGCGAAATTAGTGAAATTAATAAACGCTTGACGTCGGACCGATAAAACTTGCAGTTATCTTCCTTGAAACTGAACAAGCTAGTTCCTTCTCCTGTGATGGATCGGTGATGTTCAGTCCTATGAACACCAAACATAGTATTGCAGCTAGTGGTTAAAAAGTTACTCATGAAGTATTGCATTGGGTGTTCGTCGTGTACACGCAATCAGCGACCTGTATGTGAAAACCGCATAACAAGAGGCCTATCTTTCACATATTTACACAGTTGATTGAATGCCAAAGGAAGGAAACAACACAGTTTGACATTATGAATATTTTTCTTAACAACTTCATAACAATGTCGTTGCGCAGTGTTAATAGTGTTTGAAGAAGGGGTGGGGATAAATTGTTCAAGCCTATTCATCATCATCAATCCTTTACCAGACAACAAGGAGAATCTGGTTTTTGCAGACGATGTTATACGCATGCAATATAAGTATATTAGGAGCAAGTGGTACACTGTTTTTCGAATGTAACAAATTCTAAAATTCATCGAAATTATGAGAACCCATTTACCAAATGTAGGACCTATATACATGTACTTGAACCAGGCTTGTTGCTCATAAGAAGCGAATTTTTAATAAGTCACATTGATTTCTACTCCTTTTTAAATAAGAACTTTAATCTGTTGTAACAATAATTTTGTTCCGCCTGTTAATCACTGAATCTTGGACTTTTAATAAGTGTTCAATGGAAGTATTCTTTTGGAAAAACTGCTCTTTTACAGACCGTTTCCCTGTGCATTCACATAAATTCCTACAAATACTGCAACAAGTTCATGCAGTGCATTCACAAACGGAACAATCCTTTTCAAAACAATAATTTGAACTCTGTATTTCACACTTGTCCATTCGATGCATTAGCAGTTGACTTAAAGCTTTCTCCTTCAAACATGTGTTGCTATGCACGAGATCTCTCATAGAGTCGTCGGTGATTGATTTCATAAGGGATCTTCTATATGGAAACAGAATTCTGTCCTAATCGCCCACTACGCCCAACTTCTTGCCAGTACGAAAGTACACTTTTGGAAGCCTCCCAATGAACAATCACTTCAATATTGGGTACATTGACCCCCATTACAAATGCAACAGTACATACAAGAACACGAATGGGGGGGCAGGCGGACAGAATTCCTTTATTATCCATTTTTTTCTTAGTCCTAGAACTGTGAAACATTTCCACGATCATTCATTGTGGCCTTTAAATGGTATCCGGAGAAGTGCCCTCCCGGAGAGGTGCCCCCTAATTTCAAGAAGGCAGAGAAGTGCCCTCCCACTACATCGGGAGGGTCGGATATTAGCCCCCTTTAAAAACAATATGAAACTTTGTCTTTTGTACAAGCGGAATAGTGCAATTTTGCATTTTGCAAATAAGGCCTTATACAAGATATTGCAGAGGTTTCTTGAATATTTTTTGACCAAATACTAAAAGAGACTTTTAGAAACAGTTTGCATTTTGAGCAGAGTTAAACGCCATAATTTATTTGGGGGACCGGACAGATTTTAATAAATGAGTACTGACTTGTTACCTTTGAAGAGAACAGGCAACATTTTATCATAAAATCATAATTAACAGTCGGGATCAGTAATATAGAAGACGGGCAAACCAATCATTTTCTTAAGTTTGTAAATGAATTCATTTTTTTTTTTTTACTTTGGTTACTGCACATGAGGAAAAACATCTTTCAGAAGGGTATTCTTTAAGGGGTAACACCACCAAGAAGGGCTTGTTTGTGTCACCAGTTTTGACGAGAGGGCACCTCTTTGCCCGCTAAATTCCAGTAGGAGGGCAGTTCTCCGTCCAGTTAAAACTGTTTAAGAAGATATACTTCTCCGGGAGGGCACTTATCCGTAATCCGGCCTTAATATTGTCTTTGTATGCTTGTTTACCCATTGAATCAACAAGCCATGACCAAACACTTTTCAAAGGAGGTCACACTTACCCAATTTGTCACTCAAGACAAACCATCCAAAACAAAGAAGACCCAAGGTATTTCAATTTGTGTCAGTATGACAATTATTAATACGAGAGAAATAATTTAGCCGAAAATAAGAAAATTAACGTTGAATGAAGTTTCACGGATGGATAAGCATAATTGACCAAATGTCCGTATATCATTTCGCAAAATTCAGCCAATGCGTTCAACTAAGTCTGCCAAAAGCGCAATTCAACTTTCCATGTATTTGGTTTCACTTAGAAAAAATGACGGCCTCAACTTTGTCTGGACTTCCCATTTTTAGAACAAGATAGTTAACAACAGTCTAATTCCATAAATAAATCCATCGTTTCAAAAGAGTAACAAAAACATATATAATCAGATGATGAAAATACTCAGGGAATTATTTTAGTCGAAGTACAGTATGAAGTGCTCACAAATATTGTACTCCCGCTAAACGCGTACACCGTTACCAACAGTGATTGTGTGTAAATTGAGTGTTGACCTGTTTATCGGACCGTGTAACATAACCCAGAGCGAGACTTGGCATCCGGATGTTTCGTATTTCTATGTAAACATATGTTAGCATGTTTTATGTGTGTGATCTAAATCAAAGTTTCGGATATTTATACAAAAGTGACACTTTTGAGACTTCACACATCGACAGATAAAAGGTTAAGCTCTAAACCAGTTTGTTTGATTTCATAACCCATTGCATATTTATGGAATGATAGGTGGTCAAACGTGCGCAGAAAATCTGTGCACAAAAATCGAACGTAAAAATCAAGGTTGACTCTGGACTCGAAGGCGTCAGTCAAAATAGCAATAGCCTTCGAGACCAGTTATCTGGACTAAAAACTGCCCCAGAGTGGGCCAGATACATTAACGGAACAAGAAGAGTCTCTTTAACAAATAATCTTACATGTTTAATCCTTCAATATGTCAGCCTGGTGCCATATGCCACTGCACATTCCTAGGCATCTTCGCAGGTAGCAGCAATTCCAATATAAACCTCACAGTTTCATCGAATTTTAAGGGCCAAATTTTGCCTGCAAATAAAAGACACCAAGTCAAGTTGACATCCGTTTTCGCGCCCGATAGCTAAGATCCATTGCATGCATGTTAGCATTGTCTGGTGCAAATAGTGCACTATGGCTTGTAGAGTGAACCGAAATAATTGTCAATGACAGCGTTGTCTAAAACGGGGGTGTTTTCTTTTTTGTTGTTGCATGATGACAGGGTGGGTGGGGTGAAAAAAATGGATTCCATGCAAATGAACTTTATCTCGATCTAGACTACATTTCAAAGTTTATGAAACTCCGAAATACAAACAGGTCTACGTTCAAGATGAATTTAGGCACTAGATTGAACCAAATTTACACATATGAGCACCTAAAATCGAAATTTGAACATTTTCTTTACCTGCTCAGCCATTCACGTGTATAATACCACTCTGAACACCTCTCGTATTTTTCCGCCGACGGAAATACCCGATTAGTACCGATTGACATGCCGTATCGGGTTTATCCAATGAACACAGCTCACGGAAATATCCGAGTAGTTCCGATTGGCATGCCGCTTCACATCTAGCCTGGGGTCCTGGCCCGTTCGTATACCGCGAACTAGGGCCAGGTGTCAGAGAAAGTTTACCGAACACAATAGTGTTCGGTTATGCCGAGGTATTCCGAATGAAACAACATCGACTGCGCATGCGCGTCGATTAAGAGTCTGCAAGCTTATTCATGAGAAAATTCAGCTATTTAGCGAGACACCCTACTTAGGGTTGGATCCTTTTGAGATGAAGCCGTGACTCCGGTTTTTATTGTATTTTATAGCGTTGTGTTTTGTAATGGAACACAAATGCAGTACACCGCGCAAATCGCCCAAACAGGGTTGTGTTTGTGACACAAGTATTGAAAAGCTCATTGCGTCGTGTTTTACCATATAACAAATCCGGAGTATATCAAAGTAAACTCAATGGTGGAATTTCTGTAATAGATGGTTTTGCTTAAATTGTTATAGAAAGGTATTTAGTATGGCCCCATTGAAATATTGACAAGATAGTTACAGAATAAAGGAAGGCTTGTCAATCTTCCAAAGTTAGAGTTAAACGTGGTTTTAAAAGACAAGATATGACGAGACAAGAATATATCTGGAAAAAATCGTTTGATAAGCAGTATATGTTTGAATAGTATATATTCTGATATCAAATTCTTGAGATTTAAATGTGTCCAAAGCATTTTATTCTTAGATCATGCGTTCCCCATCTTCTTGATGACTTCGTCAACTACCGGTTCTTATGTTAAATCAGACTTTCAAACAACACTTAATAAGCTTATTTAAGCGATAATGTTTAATACTAATTATAATTGATCTTGTAGGCTTCATATGATTTTGTCAAAATGAAAAATAAAGGTGTTTAATGTGTCGAGAAGCTTGGCTTTTGATTATTATTGGAAAAGAAAACTCACGTTCTTTTTTCCTTGTTTGTTATTTAACTTATGACTGCATAAAGGGAATAAATACAGATGCCGTTTCGTTGATATACCATAACTGTTGTCGGTGGGATTCTTATCTTTATTGCCTGTTAATTGAATTCGTGATTGTTTAACCAGAGATAAGTGAAACCCTTTACCCTTTCCTTTTATGTATCGTTGAATTTGATTTAAATGAAGATGTTATGGGAAAGATAGAAGAAAATCCCATTTTTTTTTCACATTTTTATGTGGTCTTTCTTTCTTCAAAGTCGCCTATGAACACTTCACAAGCCTCAAATTTAAGCACCGAAGGAAATAAGATGATATGTAATATTGATTGGTGGAGATATTTGTTTCCAATTTGTTTCCATTAAATTTGTTTTGTGTGTGATTTAAAACTCATTTAAATATATAAACAATATTTTTGGTAGAATTCATTCAGAGAGAACTACTAAAGTAAAAAGTTTGATTCTTTTACAAAAGATATTAATTTTATCTGATATGTTGAATCTCAATATTTAAATCCAACAATAAATTGATAGAAAATTGAAATGAAATGAACAAAATCCATTAAATGCAATTAATTTATAAAAATGGAGTATTGTATGACAATTGTAAAAGGTAAAGGCAGAGACATAGATCTATGTCTCTGGTAAAGGCTACCCTGAATAAGGGATGGAAAAGGGTAAAAATGATAAGGGTAAAAAAGGGTAAATGCACAATTCAAACGCCATCATTTCATATGAGACGAGTGGCAATCCGTTAGCCAATCAGAAGCGACAATTCATTCTCTGACACCTGGCCCTAATGCGGGTTAGCATGGGCCAGGACCCCAGGCTACTTCACATCGCGCACGCGCACTAGTCCTGACGGAAAACAGAGAAGTATTCGGCAAAAAAGTAATTGATTAAACCATTTTGGGATTTGTTGCCACATATATTTTTCAATGAACAGGAAATTATTTAGGAAATTGTTTAGACCATCGGTAGAAGACAAAAAAGCGCTAACTAATATCAGAGACATAGATATTATCTATGTCTCTGCTAATATCACCACCAATCGTAGGTTCTCGGGCATTTCCGTAAACGCATTTTTATTGGATAAATCGGATGAGTACAAATCGTTTCGTCACCACACTTTGTCACCTAAAGATTTAGTACAATAGTAGCATTATAAATGTGCTAATACTTTCTGGTTTACTAGGAATATCGAACAATAACTGAACTTGCTACAAATTTCCATTTACGAGAAACGTAGACTTAAATGTCAACAACGGACATAGTTTTAACACAGTATTTCGATCAAAAATAAAGAACAAATCAAAATACATGCGTTACCTCTTACCCCAGTGTTGCTCTGATGATCATTTCCCCCTTCTTTCACACATTTTCAAAATTGTGCTCAGCCATGGGCAATTACACATCATGTGCTGAAATAGATAATCCTTAAAGTTACCAGAGACATAGATATTATCTATGTCTCTGAAGTTACCGTTAAACTGCATATGTGTATGAAACGAATGTATTATTTAGAATATAATATCCGTTAATATCAGTGTAGGCCTACCAGATAACACATTTGTTCAAAGGTACCACGATACGAAACGGTCTAAAACATAATAGAAAAATTCATCGACATAATGTTTCTAATTTCATTTTGAGAACGAACACATACATGTATAAATTTTAAGTTTCAGCGGAACTTTATAAGCTCAAGAAACGTGAAATGCACACCCACACATGCTGTAGAGAAATGGTTGGTTCCAGGGTATGCTGGAGCTGGCGTTGAAATAAAGTAAGTTAGTATATAAATGTTGTTATAGTGACATTGTTTTATGTACAGAAACATAATACATAATGCATAACACTATTTTCAACACAGGCCACGCTGGGCCTATAAGTCATGTCGACTTTGCTTTACTTTAAACATATTTTATTGCCATAACATTTTACAAAATATACATGTACATTCAATCATATAAACGAGTAATAAGGCAAAAGTTCTTGGCCACAAGTTCTACCAACTTAGATTCGGCCATCCCCTTTGCAGGTATTTACATATTGTAATTATCAAGAATGTTTTCATATGTACAATGAATTTGTAAAATTATTGATTAATCAATTTTGGAAAAACATCTCTACTATATGACAATAAGGAGATAACAATTGAAAAAGAATGATTTGGAAAGAGAAAATATTGAATAAGTGAAATAAGTGATGAGAATCGTGTGCTACTGGGGCCCAGGTTCTACGACCGAATGAACGATTTTATTTTTAATGAAATACGTCGACTTGAAAGCATTGTTTAAAAGTAAAGTTGACATCATTAAATTGCAAACGCAAAAATGAAAATACTAGATCTAGTTATTATAATCAGTTCATGTACATTATTTGCTCGTTCAAGTTTGCTTATCTCCGCGATGCATCGAAGCAGTAAATAAATTAAAGAAGCTATGAATAGTGAGCCAATACGAGCGGAAGCTCACGAGGGCAATACCAGAAGAAGGTAATTGAAAGTAAATGATAGACGGAGAAGCTGTGTAGGTTGCAACAAATGCTGTATTTTACTTCGCTGATAAAATTATAAACATTGGTTTGTTACATAGCGCTATGTTCCTCAAGTTCATCTCAAAGATATGAATTGTGTTCTCGCTATTGGTTCAGTCGATGCTCGCGAGCCTATAACCCCTTTCCAGTAAGCAAACAAATCGTGTTTAAATAACTTGACGCTGAATCTTAGTGTTGGAGTCATGAGATAAACTTCTGTTCTGTTCTGTTCTGATGTCTGTCCAAAGAAAGACAATCAATACTAAAATGAATGCTATATAAAATTTGAGTTACTTCCCTTTGACCACGAAATCAAGCATTGGCCGTAACTTTATTTTTAGTGAAAAGGTAAATGACGAAATGTAATGCAGCGTCGTTTCTTATTATATCCATCTCACCTTTCATCAGTAGATATTATTTTTACACACTAATGCTATCAATGTAACGGAATTACTGACTCAGTCTTCAGCAATGGGTTCCAAAAGGTCCGTCAGTGCTCTGTCATTATTGTTGTGCAGAATTGTATCGAGAACAGACAATGGGCTTCTTCACTTCTTTATTCCCAGCCGTTTTCCAGAGATTTTGCCAACCAAGGCACAACGCTGACAAGAAATGCGAATCGACAAACAAATCAAAATTCTACTTTTTTTTAAGTTCTTAAGAACTTACATATATTTTAATCAAAAAGCCTGACATCGCTTTTGATATCTACCGCATATAAATTACACATACTCAGGTAACTTGACGCCTCTTGAATCAGTTATGCATTTAATATCTACTTTTTACTGTTTATCCAAGAACACCACAAAATCTGTACTGTTTCCACAACATTTGTTTTTTTTTCTTTTTATACGGGATTTACATCGTGTCAACATTATTTCAGTTATGTTGAGATGCACAAGTCGACTCAAAATGATGAAGGAAATCTAATTTCAGTTTAGTTAATTCATTTTTTAGCGATTTTATTCTACGGTAGGTATATGAAATATTTACCACGTCAGATATAGGGTATACACGTATTCAAAGAAGATGTGAAAATGCAAGAAAAAATAGTAATAATTGCAATTGGAGTGGGCTACGAGTTAAAACAACAAGTTATGGAGGAAGACCCCATTCCCAACTGCCCATAAGAGCTGGCCAAGCCGGGTAGAACCATTGGCACTCCATAAGTCAGTGGCAAGTCTGCCTCTCATGAAATTCAAAATGCCGTCATCGGGATTTGAATCAACGCGGAGAGAGGCCATGTGGTTTCAAATTCTGTGCTGTATCCATTAGAAGCCCCCTAACCTTCCTATAATGTCTCAATATGCCCGTGGCTGATACTAAACAGTTTTTCCTTATTTACCATCGCAAAAAGTACAAACAGAAAACGTTTGCTAGCGCTCACATTGTTAAACGCAATCTGAACTCAACGGGTTAATCCAATGAAAACATCGTATTTCACAGCTCACGGAAATACCCGAGTAGTTCCGATTGGTCTAGATCTTGCAGACGCTAGATATTTACACCGCCTGGATGAGCAGGACTAGAAATCTAAAGATGTAAACAAATAACACGCTACTTTGCATCTCAATCGATTTTTTTTCTAGATTAATCTGCTTACTACAGTCATCAATATTGCATGGAATGAAAACGGACCACGGAAGCAAAGGTTCTTACTAGAAATACCAGATTTCCTGACTGTAATAACCATTAGACGGGTAATCAGTACACGGAAATAGAACTAGCGGATTGTCTAAATGGCCAAGGAATCTCCATTGAAGGCAACAGGTAGGTTATTTCAATAATAAACATCAGTGTTTAGATTCATCGAAGGTGGGGCTGTCGTGCCACTAAGGTACTAAGATACTTTAAACGTTCACTCTCGCTGTTGCTCATTATGCATGTTCCCTGGATTATGAATCCCCCAAAAATCGGTACACAAGCCTTATGATTTTCCCCATCCACACTCTATGATTAATTGTATAATTGCTATCTGGAATCCAACTTGGGTTGTCTGATCTCAAGTTCTTTACTTAAAGCAGTCACCACTGCACCAACACCATTCTTTTCAAAGTTGCAGCTGTTTCAAGTAACTTGATTCTCTCAGTCTGACTGAAACAATATTAACCCTATAGCACTCAGGCACCTTTAGCTGATAAGCCTGTATCTACTTATCCAATATTGGGTTTTGCTTTGCCCTATCCTCAGACAATTTACCAATATTTGTTTTTTTAAAATAAAAAAAGGGGGTATTCATACAAATGCTAATATCTTTCGCATTAATAATTGCATTTGAGCAATTTTTTTTTATTATGAAGGTAGATGAATTGTCTTTTTTTATATATTAAAATTTCAAATGGATGCATGATAATATTTAATTACTATAGCCAATTAAAAGGGAAGAATGAAAAAAAGGTTAAAATAAATGTCATTCATTAGAAAATTTCATTTTTATATAGTTTATATAATAAAGATAAAATTTAAGATATAAATTTTATGAGTTCATATTTCAATCTTGCAAAGGTAAATGTTAAAGCTTATTATGAGAAGATAGTTGAAAAATCCAGATATATCTAAAAAGGTATTTAAACACCACATTGATTCCATAAAACACAAAGCAGTTACAGGAATATTCAAGCTCATTATGAGTACATTTTAAATGTTTTTTCTCTTAACTACATAACAGTGTTTGTCACAGGAAACATTAAGGGACAACTGTTATAAAAAGATAAATTGCTCCCAATCAGCAGTTAATCAATTTGCAGCAATGGCTTCTTAATTGAAACTGTTAAAAGTACAATTGAAGTTCATCCTGGGGTCTATTTCAAGTCCATACTGTCAATAAAATGAAAATTCAAACAAAAAAAAGTATGGTCACAACAAATGCACTATCTTGATTCATGAAATTGGACATTTTATTGTTTTATTCATCATTAGATTAAGACAAAGCAAACCAGAAAATGTGTGAAATATGGGCAGAGGTGGTGCTTGATTGGGCTTGTAAAACAATAAAAAAAAGTATAAGTTTTCACAGTTATAAATGCCATGGGAGCAAGGGCTAAATTTGTTGCTAATTTAACCCTCTATTTTACGAGTAAGTATATACAGGAAAACTAGTGAAAACTAGTTTGACACGTGCTGCAAACACTTATGACAAGAATTGCACTTACTGGGTCAGTGTTTACACAAAGGATTTTATCAGAGTCATAAATCACCCGCTGAGAGTGGTGTATATTTTAATCAATAAAAGATGCTAGATAAACCTTGGTCAACTATGCCGACAAAGTGTGTAGTAAAATTTTTAAACTGGGAGAAAACTGTTGATTTAAAAGAGAGTTAAATGGTACTTTAGGAAGAGGCATAGAGCGCCCTAGCAACGTGGAAATTTTATGGAAAATTTTATTAGTGATTCGCTGTTTAAAGGGGAATTTATGCAATATTTATGTAAGGTAATTTCTTCGTTTAACTAATACTTGATAAAAATACCATCATAGCTTACATTTTTGTGAAAAAAAAACAAAATATTTAATTGTGATATCTAAGAGAATTTTAACAGGTTTGAATGTATGTCATATATCGACCAAAGTATCGATGTCAGAAAATAGTAAAATGTCGATCTTGGTCGACTGAAGTAGGGGCAAAAGAAACGATATAGACGCATTGAGTGCTATAGGGTTAAAGTTGCATTTATGAGATATGATCACAATAGAACATACTGCATTTGAAGAAGACCTTTATAGCATCCAAAGTAGAACTAGAAACCCTTAATGCATTCCATATTTTGGAATCTGTTACAAAATGAAATTAACAGCAGATGATAAAATATAGCAATACTACAAAATAACTTATCTATTGAATGGAAACCATTGTAAAAATAGGGAAATGTTTTTTAAAAGTGGCTGCTGCAAATGCGTCAATGGGAGGTATCTACAGAATATTTTTTTGCAAGGTATCTTCCCGGTGATTGTTTTTGCTTGAGTTATATGAGAAAATGTGTATCTTGCAAGACCAAAGGATATTTCATAAACATAGGATACTGTGTGGCTCAATGGTAAATGTGGTGGACTTAAAGTTCATTGTGATTGGGTTAAAGCCCCACTGAGACCTCTGGTTTGGTGAGAGTGGCCTTTGGCAAGTCACTTCTGAGCCCTGGTATAGTACAGGTGGATTCATGAAAGCTGTAACAAAACTGAAACATTGTTGGTACGGCACTGGCAAAGAGGACCCCTGTTGGACCTGTGTCAGAAATAACCTCAACTAAATTAACAGCTCATAAGTTTAGGATTCTCATTTTAATCCTTCAGCGCAGGAATCTTTTTGTGCGGCGAAGTTGATTCTACCATAGAAACGGGCACTTGTTTAAACCTGACTTGATGTAACCTAGGCAACAATGGCAGAGAAAAGTTACATGTCTGTCCTCTGTGGACAGTTGGATAATTTGCCGACCTTGAATTCCAGACTTGTCAGGATTTTCATCAGCTCTACATTCACAGGTAAGGATTTTCATCAGCTCTACATTTACAGGTAAGGATTTTCATCAGCTCTACATTTACAGGTAAGGATCTTCATCAGCTCTACATTTACAGGTAAGGATCTTTATCAGCTCTACATTTACAGGTAAGGATATTCATCAGTTCTTCTTTCACAGGTAAGGATTTTCAGCGCTCTACATTCACAGGTTAGGATTTTCATCAGCTCTTCTTTCACAAGTAAGGATTTTCATCAACTCTACATTCACAGGTAAGGATTTTCATCAGCTCTACATTCACAAGTTGTGATTTTCATCATCTGTACATTCACAGGTAAGGATTTTCATCAGCTCTTCATTCAAAGGTTAGAATTTTCATCCGTTCTACATTCACAGGTAAGGATTTTCATCAGCTCTTCTTTCACAGGTAAGGATTTTCATCAGCTCTACATTTACAGGTAAGGATTTTCATCAGCTCTACATTCACATGTTAGGATTTTCATCAGCTCTACATTCACATGTAAGGATTTTCATCAGCTATACATTTACAGGTAAGGGTTTTCATTAGCTGTACATGAACAGGTAAGAATCTTAATTAGCTCTACATTTACAGGTAAGGATTTTCATTAGCTGTACATTCACAGGTAAGGATTTTCATCAGCTTTACATTTACAGGTAAGGATTTTCATCAGCTCTTCATTCACAGGTAAGGATTTTCATCAGTTCTACATTCTCAGGTAAAGATGTTCATTAGCTCTGCATTCACTGGTAAGGATTTACCTGGAGTCTTGTTTATCTTTAGGGTTTGAAAAAGTATGAATAATGAAATAGTTTGATATGCATATTAATGATCAAACAATTTCATTAGAAATACAATGACTGAAATCAATAGATAAAAACTAATTGGTTGATAAGCTTCCCAACCCTGTTTATACCTTTTAGAAAAAATATTCATGGATCATTTGTATTCAATGCAGATATTGCAAATCGTTCAAACAGGTTTATTTCATATTCGAGGTTAACTTAGAATAAGAGTTCCTATTTTTAGATGCTTTCCTTACATTGGTCTTAGGAAAAGTTTGAATGTCATGTGATGTTATTTATAAATCTGATTTCTCACAAGGGGCACTGTGACAGGCTGGACTTCACCTTATTTTACGAATTCATGGGAACCCAGCAACTTCTTAGTAAAGAAATTGAAAGTGGTCTTTAGTTTAATGACAATAATATTATAATTAAAAGTTTGTTTATTACTCCCAGAGCTAACATCTCCAAGTTGTTCCCTTTAAAAACAACAAAATCATAAATATCACTTTTCATACTTTATTATTGTCGTCTGCTGTTGCTTTCAATTTAGACCTTTCACAAAATTCTATGTGGGGATTAGATTGATATACCATTTTGTTCTTGACAGATACTAAAGAAGAACGAAATCTTTTACTAGAAGATGTGTACCCGAGACTCAAGTCCCATTGCAAGGAAGCTTATGGAATGGACTTTCAGGTAAAGGTTCTATCATTGATGAAGAGAAATATGCAGCCAACTTCTGAAAACATTTTGAAAAAGGCAGAATTTCCTTGATTAGCAAGTTTATTTACAATTACAAAGTTGAGTATGATGCACATAGTTATGTGATTTGCTTAGGTATTTTTAAGATGCTTTCCCAATGGTTACTATTTATCAATTTGTGTAGTATCATTTGAAATAATCTAAAGAAAAACTTATCACACTCTAAAAAAGTGATTCTATGGGTTGCGATCAAGGTAACACATTGATATACCGGTAACTGAAAAAATTGTTGAAATGGTTTACCGATGCTTGGTCTAGTATTTCGAATAAATCTGAAAATGTTTTTGAAAAAAATGTTAAAAGCAAAACAAACAATTACATCTACAACCATTCTTTAGATTTTATTGCCATAAGTTGTGGTTTGAATCTAGGGATTGTTGTGGTATAGTCTATTTATTAAAGCATTAACGAGGGATGTGGGTGTTAATGTAGCAGTCTCGGGAGTTCGGAGTTGGATTCCCACTGGTACCTCTGGTTTCAAGGAAGTGTCCCTTTGGCAAGACACTTCAAAGCCCTAGCATAGTACTGATGAATCCAGTAAGGCCTTAAGACACCTGAAAAATTGTTGGTATGTCATTAAACCCCATATATACGATCCAAACAAACTCGCATACTTGTTACATTTCCAGTTAGTCCACATGGTATTAACCCCATTTTAACAAAGCAAACCAGCTAACATGCCATCTTGTTACATTTTCAGTTAGTTGACATGGTATTAACCCCATTTTAACAAAGCAAACCAGCTAACATACCATCTTGTTACATTTTCAGTTAGTCCACATGGTATTAACCCCATTTTAACAAAGCAAACCAGCTAACATACCATCTTGTTACATTTTCAGTTAGTCGACATGGTATTAACCCCATTTTAACAAAGCAAACCAGCTAACATACCATCTTGTTACATTTTCAGTTAGTCGACATGGTATTAACCCCATTTTAACAAAGCAAACCAGCTAACATACCATCTTGTTACATTTCCAGTTAGTCGACATGGTATTAACCCCATTTTAACAAAGCAAACCAGCTAACATACCATCTTGTTACATTTTCAGTTAGTTGACATGGTGTTAGACCCATATAAACAAGGCAAACCAGTTAACATACCATCTCATTACATTTCCAATTAGTTGACAAGGTGTAACCCCATAAAAACAAACCAAACAAGCTAACATACCATCTTATTACATTTCCAGTTAGTTGACATGGTGTTAGACCCATACAAACAAGGCAAACCAGTTAACATACCATCGCATTACATTTCCAGTTAGTTGACAAGGTGTTAGACCCATAAAAACAAACCAAACAAGCTAACATACCATCTTATTACATGGTGTTAGACCCATATGAACAAGGCAAACAGGCTAACATGCCATCTTTTTGACATGGTGTTAGACCCATATGATCAAGGCAAACAGGCTAACATGCCATCTTATTACATGGTGTTAGACCCATATGAACAAGGCAAACAGGCTAACGTGCCATCTTATTACATTTCCAGTTAGTTGACATGGTGTTAGACCCATATAAACAAGGCAAACCAGCTAACATACCATCTTGTTATATTTCCAGTTAGTTGACATGGTGTTAGCCCCATATAAAGAAGGCAAACAGGCTAACATGCCATCTTATTACATTTCCAGTTAGTTGACATGGTGTTAGCCCCATATAAACAAGGCAAACAGGCTAACATGCCATCTTGTTACATTTCCAGTTAGTTGACATGGTGTTAGACCCATATAAACAAGGCAAACAGGCTAACATGCCATCTTATTACATTTCCAGTTAGTTGACATGGTGTTAGACCCATATAAACAAGGCAAACAGGCTAACATGCCATCTTATTACATGGTGTTAGACCCATATAAACAAGGCAAACAGGCTAACATGCCATCTTATTACATTTCCAGTTAGTTGACATGGTGTTAGACCCATATAAACAAGGCAAACAGGCTAACATGCCATCTTATTACATTTCCAGTTAGTTGACATGGTGTTAGACCCATATAAACAAGGCAAACAGGCTAACATGGCACAGGCATTACATTTCCAGTTAGTTGACATGGTGTTAGACCCATATAAACAAGGCAAACAGGCTAACATGCCATCTTATTACATTTCCAGTTAGTTGACATGGTGTTAGACCCATATAAACAAGGCAAACAGGACATGGTGTTAGACCCATATAAACAAGGCAAACAGGCTAACATGCCATCTTATTACATTTCCAGTTAGTTGACATGGTGTTAGACCCATATAAACAAGGCAAACAGGCTAACATGCCATCTTATTACATTTCCAGTTAGTTGACATGGTGTTAGACCCATATAAACAAGGCAAACAGGCTTACATGCCATCTTATTACATTTCCAGTTAGTTGACCTGGTGTTAGACCCACATGAACAGGGCAAACAGGCTAACATGCCATTTTGTTACATTTCCAGTTAGTTGACATGGTGTTATCCCCATATAAAGAAACCAAACTAACTCACATGCTTGTTACATTTCCAGTTAGTTGACATGAGATGGGGAGTACCTATAGATGCTGCGGACGATCACCTTGCCTCCAAGATATGTATGGAGGAAATCCAAAATTGTCAGAAACTATCAACTGGTCCTAACTTTGTGGTAGGTAATCTCTTTCTTTATTTATTTCTTAGTGATATAAAATGTCTTTTTGTGACTCTGGTTCTTATCCAATAGCCCAGGAAAAATGCTGTTGCTTTGAATTTAGAAGGTCACAAACTCCTGTTTTGAAATTGGTTGATTCTGAGCTGTTAACCTGTTATGATCAACCTCAGGATCAGAGGTCAAGATAACTCTTTTGCATGGCTTTATTTAATAACTAATTGACCAAACAAAGGCTGTTTTAATGTATACATACTCTTTTATGAACAAAATGACCATTTGAATATGCAGCTCATTTGTGAAAACAAGCAATCAAGCAATTGCACAATTCCAAACATGTCATGATTTAACTCACATACTAAGATGAATAAATGTACTTTTAGATCTCTAATGTTGACGCCATTATTTCAGGCATTCCTGAACCAGAAATACGGGTACCGACCCCTGCAGTTAACCATTGCTGAAGAGGAATTTATGAAGATGGTTTCCTGCCTCCAAGAGCATGAAAGAGATACCTCCCTGATGAAAAAGTGGTACCAGAAAGATGAGAACCAGATTCCACCAGTTTATGTCTTACAGACCATAAGCTCTCTTATACCAGGTTATAAGGACAAGGTAAGGTATTTCATGTCTGCCTGAATCCATTGATTTGTTTAAAATTCTTGATACTGTCCCAGGTACTGAGATGGTGGCTTGCATAGCCCTGTGTTAAAGGTGGTGGATTTGTATCCTTGGTGTCACAGTTTGATCATTACCAACAACGTTGGTTTTGTGTTGGTCTCCTTTTACAAGATAGATACCTTAGAGCCCTTGCCAAGAGTTGCTGAAACCCAGTGAAGCTGTAAAATAATTGAAAAAATGTTAAGGTGCTTGTTCACAGATGTGAGAAAATTCGAAAGGAAAGTTAATAAAACTGCACAATAGCTGTTTTGTTATATGATATTTACTGAAGAAAAAAAAAGTCTTTGGAAGCAACATTAGGCTGTTTTTATTTCTTTGAAGTGTGTATACAGTGTACACACTTAAACTTTCATAATCATATTGACGATTAACCTTAAAAAGTCCCAATTGGATGTTCATTGATCACTGTGACAAATAGTTGAATACTGTTTAGAAGGGCCAAAACTCAAGACAAAAGACAAAACACATTGCTGTAGCACATTGGTATTAACCATGTTTTTTTTGTTTTACTACAGCAAAATGAGGATGCAAAGAGGGAATGGGATAATGTGTTCAATACATTGAGAAAAGACTTCAAGTTTGCTAGTAAATCATGCTATGATACTGGGCTGTTGACTGAGGAAGAAAAACACAAATACTTCATGTCAGGTAAAAATTCTACCTGTTTTCCCAATTTATGTGGTAGTAGGAGTCTCAACTTACAAGATAGAGTTAAATGTATAAGTAGATAGGTCGGTCCGCAGAGCATTGCCACAGTTTGCAGAGGCCCTGGGTGTGAGTCCCAGTTAATGCATGTTTCACTCACCAAAGCTACATTGGCACCCAGCAATTGTCATAACTCTAGACATATGAAATGTATTTTATGATATATGGGCCACGTCACGGGGAAAAGGGGCACTGAGACATAGCAAACAGTGTAGCCCCGGACCAGCCGCCACATCACTGACGTGGCTGCTGGTCTGGGGTTGCACTGTTTGCCATCTTGTAGGACATCAAGTTTTACCTTTGAATAGATACAAATTAATAGATCAATAGCGCTAAGAAAGAGCTCAGTCAGCATTGTTTATTTATGTCTGAGTGCCCCATTTCGCATGACGCGGCCCATATGTAGTATGATGGGCCGGAGGCCTTAATGTACAATAAAAGACTTGTAACTTGTTAAAAACTCACAAGAGCTACAGTTATAGATACTCCTGATTAGTTCCTCAGACAAGTGCAGTTTGCAGGAAATTTGTGACAAATTTTATTTTTGTGGAGGAATATGAAGTATGGGTCTTGATTTGCAAGGTAGAGATACCTCTGGTTTTGTGGGAATGTCCTTTGGCAAGACACTCCAGAACCCTAGCCAATTACTGGTAAATCCAGGATAGCATAGGATAATGAACAATAAAATTTCAACATTTCAGTTACAGAGGAAGAAATATCACGAGGCCTATTGCAATTACAGAAGAATCCGAAAGATCACTGTCTGTGTTTTGTTAGGATTATCGAGGACCTAAGCTCTCATCTGGATCATAGCAAGGCTTGGCGATTCATTGACATTGTCAAACAAGATAAAAATGTTGTCGACGAAGAGGCGCAAAGTTTTCTCTCGAAACTTCGTGATAAGAAGGTTATAGAGAAGCTGCAGAATTACAATATAACCAAGTAAGCTTGCTTAGTGTATGTTAGCCCTTATAGTGCTTGGGCCCGTTTTACTCAACAACTTACGGAAAATGTTTGCGTAAGTCATAATTAATAAACATGGATAGTATCTTCAATGAAAATACAATGTTGCAATGTGGCACTTCATTGGAAGCGTCTTGGAGAGACGATTCCAATGATGTGGCACTTTGCAATATTGCTTCGTCCAATATTGAAATAAGAGGAATTGTTGTTTTAGAATTAAGCAAATCTTAAGCGTAAACTGTTTAGTAAAACGGTACCCTGGAACCAACCTCATGCCTATGCATTCAGGTTAGATCCAGGCTAGCCTTCAAGTATATTGTCCATTGGCCTGTGATCTAACATGTTTGCTACTCTGACTATCTTTTCCTCATCAAAATTAAGCAGATATTTAAGGTTTTGGAAAGCAGATGACACACAAATCTATTTTAGGAAAATTACCCAGCATTCTTAAGGTTGAAAATATTATTATACTATCAAGTAAGGTAAATGGGTCAATGTTGGAAATATTGTAATATAACCAAGTAAGCTTGTAAAAAGTGTATGCTAGAGGTATTATTATAATACTGCAGGGCCTCCGCTGCCGATCGCCAATGTCGCCAAATGCGAAAAATCTCATCAATTTGCGACCAAAATTACAGTTTTGCGAAAGTGTTTGCGACAAACCGTATTTACCAATCATGCATGACATGAGTGACCCGGAGTAATAGCCAGTTCCCGTACTGGAGTTATCGAGGCATTCTGCGTGTATAAACACAGGAAACAGCCCGGTAATGACCCATATCTTTCGCAGTTTGCACGCAACCGAGTTCATACACAAATGACTGTCACTTATCCGAGTAAAGTTTTATCACTTCATATGACTCGTGCAGCAACAGTTATGTTTGTGCCGGGTGTGTGAAATTGCCCTGACACCTAACCCTGAAATTGGTGTGTAAATATAACAGTTTGACGCAAACGCATGATCGGAAACAATGTGAAAATTTGATGACAATTATCAAACACTGTCGGGTGTTGAAAATTAAAGACGGTGAATAACATACCTATTTTAGGTATGTTGCTCGTTCATCACAATGAAGCATTTACTACAAAGTCGGCGAGATGCATTCTCTTTATAAACTGACTGATTTCGCAATTTATTGCAAATTGAAAAAAAAAATAGAAAAACAATAGACCTTTTATTTTAACATTGGTTTCTGTCAATTCCAAAGCTTGTTCCATTTTTTTTTTATAGATCCGCTCAGCTCAATTCATATGAGTTATGTGTTTCATGTTTTTTTGTACAATTTAGAGATATTTTCAGACAACCCTTATGGTATCTTTAGAATACATTTATATTAAACGCAAAATAATGAAGCATGTGGGACCATTCTTGCTTGTCTGTTATCAGGTGTTATACAATTTGACATCAACTCTTTATTGACAACAAATTATTTCTTTTGTAAAACTATTTACTTAGCACATGGGAAGAGTCAAAGACTTCCCCATTGAATAATAGTTTATGATAAGATAAATAAAGAAATGAGCTGCTGTACATAGATTTAAAACATTATAATGAACAAAACGCTTCTTACTACTCATTCCATTAATTACCGTCAAGCCTTCAATTTAGAATTGGCTCAACTTTTGGCTTCACTTTCTCAAATTTGGCTCCAAAAAAATCCAATTTGCGAAAATGGTTGTGACAAGAAAAAAAATTCCAGGGGAGGCCCTGTACTACTTAGTTAGCTTGATGAAGGTATGTTGCAGATGGAATAACACTACCAAATTGAATAAATGTATGTGATAGCTATTACATTGTCAGGAAAAAAGCTTACAGAATGTATATAAGTCAAAATAGTGTTGTTTGATATACAATTAAAAGTAGCTATTGAAAGGGTAGTTAATTCTGAAAGCATCAATTTACCTAATTATCTTCACTTTATATGCGGTAGATGTAAAAAGTGATGTCGAGCTTTTGGATTGAAATACATGCTAATTCACTGTGTACAGTCTAAATAATTAAAAATGATTTTTTAAGTTGAGTTAATTTTATGCGGTTTTCAAAGACTATTCTTAATTGTTTATCATATAGCAATAAATCTGTTGCAGTTTTCAAGAAATTAATATATAACTTTCAAATTTCCACACATCTGTGAAGAAGCACCTTTATCCCTTTTAGTGAACCGACTTCATGCTTATGCACACAGGTTAGATCTAGGCCAGCCACCAAGTAAATTGGCAGCTGGCCTGTGATCTACCCTAACCTGTTATCTTCTCTAAGTATCTTTCCTCAACAGAATTAAGCAGATATTTAAAGTTTTGGAAAGCAGACAGCACAACAATCTATTTTTAGAAAATTACCCAGCATTCTATGGATTAAGGTTGTCATTGCTATACTTTCAGAAATGTTGTGAAATGGAGCGAAAAGGAAGGTATCAATAGAGAAGACCATGAGGACCATTTGAAGGGTTTTAAGGAGACATTTTATAATGGAGTTGTTTCCCTTATACAGAAGGCTGTTAAGAAGGAAGCTTCTCTCTCACAGAATGAACTGTATATAGAGGTATGGTCAACAGCTCAAGAGAGATCCATTTTGCATACAGTGTAATGAGTAACACACTCAGGCTGGGCAAAAGTTCATTTATGACCTTAGGCATTGCATAGAAATCCAAGCACACTTTGACTAAGATTCCCAAAAGACCTCGTTTAATTTTTTCTGTGTTTTTGGCCACTTTAAAAGAGCACCATAGGTCACTATTGTGGAAATTTGTTTTTAGAACATGCCAAAAAGACTTCTAAATGTGCGAAATTAAAAGTCTTTAGATGAGAATTAAAATAATGGTAGCTTAACATTTGTAAGACTGAAATGGTTAACCCTCAAATACGATAAGAAAATTTGTTCATTAGTTATTCATACAAGGAGAAAACCTCTTGTATGAATAACTAATTAACTATTACAGAAGTTTTATCCAAAACAAATATTACAGTTGTTAGTCTTTTAAAAGTGCTGGTGATTTTTCTTTCTAAAAATGAACATGTTTTGCACTATTTTGAAACAAAGAGATTTTTTTATGAAGAAAAAATTAGGACTGTAGTCTTCTTCCTGATTCTAATCTATGTTTGACTAAACAGCTATAGAAAAATGATACACTTTTTGTCCATCGAATGCTACCTACCTGTTTAATAGTGTTGTTTCTTATTTTTTCAATGTTATTTCAACAACTTTTCAGTGAGACTGCTGTGTAGCAAACTTATACTGCCTTCTTTACCTGCAACTGGCTTTCCAGCTGTTACACAGAGTATTATTAAGCTTATCTCTTACTACCGTTGATAATTGGTCTTTGGTATGATTCAGTACGTATATCATACCAACCCTAGGATAACAAAAGGGTCAGTGATTTTCACCATCCATTAAGGTATGATCTTTACCAACCATTCTAGGTCCTACAGCATCTGGTGATGGCCAATCAGCGCTGCACAACGTTTCAAGGTCGAGAGGATATACTGCTGCGGATAAAGACGTATTTGGTGGGGAACCAGACATCCCCGCTGGTGCTATACGGACAATCAGGCTGTGGAAAAACCTCTCTGATGGCTCAAACGGCTCAAATGGTAACTTTTTTGTTTGCCATATAATATGCCTTATAGTTTATATTTTTTTGCCATTTTCTTTGCTTTATAGTTTCCATTTGTTTGCTGAGGCATGCAGACCATATCCTCTTTCCAAGATTTCTTTTGTCATTATATCTAAAGCATTTTGTTTGCGGCGTCTTATGCACCAATTTCTCTTTAAAATTCCTTTTGACATGAGTTGTCAAAGCAGGTACTGTTTAATGACCAGACCGCCTTTAGGTATAATGTCCTTTACCTTAGGTATAATGTCCTTTACCATTGATAATGGAATTCCTATAAATTTGAAGAATAGTTGATGCATTGTAAAATTAAAATAAAATAAATAGTTTGTAGAAAGACATAAGGTTTTACTTCTGTTTTTTTTTTCTTCTTTCTTATAAACATTCAGCCTGGTCAATATTCTTTCCAGCTGTTAATGAAGCCATTACAACATTACTCATTCTATACTACCCACTCAATAATTAGGAGTACTTCTCCTTCTATGATGTACCAGGAATCACAACATGACTTGATAATGATTGGCGTACACTTTATCTATCAATTATGTTTTCTTGATAAAAGTATACTTTATCTATCAATTATGTTTTCTTGATAAAATGCATATACTGTACAGTATGTAATGCTCCCAATTTCAAGTTCTAACGTTTATTCCAAAACCATTTAACCCTTTCCCAAACCATAACGACAATTGACAAATTTGTTGCAGACCACTCTGGAAAACACTGTGAGAAAAGGAGAAATTGCTCTTAACAAGCAATCTAGTCTTTTCCCACAATGTTTTCTGCCCTATCAGAAGATTACTTTCCAATTTCATTTCATTTTGAAATGTCGTCTGCAAACTCTTTCAATTTGGGACAGTCGAAAATATTGCGTTTGGTAAAGGGTTAAACTAACAATAAAACAAAATTCTTTTCCAGGTGCAATCAGTGATTAAGTCCCGTGTTGTTGTTCTCAGATTCTTTGGCACATCTCCAAACAGTAGTAACCTTTTGCGTCTGCTGCACAGCTTGTGTAAGCAAATACAGATCTGTTACCAAAAGGATGAAACCAAGGTACTTGCTTCAGTTGCAGTTTATGAAATAAGACCACTTGTATTGCCAACACGTAAACACATTATACTATCCTTATTTCTGTGTATATTTTTTTTTACTTTGTTGCACATAATACTTAAATAAAACAGAAAAAAACTTTAGTTGCAGGGGACACTTTGGACCAATCCAAATTGAAAGCAAAAGCAAACGACAATTATGAAGTTTGAGATAATATTTTAACAAATCTTTTGTTAAATTGGCTTGTGTTGTTTAAGACAATCGGAGGAATAGTTTGTTACAAGCAACATACAGTTGTTTCACCTTTCTTTTGCTGCAGATTTATCCATTACTTTTTTATTGGCATATTCCACAAACATTGTCGTTGGCCATTTACATAATAGGCAATTGAAATTTGGGTAAGACAAAAGAAAAAAAAAATAAATGTATATATTTAAAAAATGTTTTAGCAAGTCAGAGGGATGCTACCATAAGTGCTGCAAATTGATCACAAGCCAACACCAATTAAGCAACCACCAGTCAATTTATACAGCAAACGAATATAACTCTTATCAAAGACTTTTTTCATTGTGTTTGACTTAATGCTTCTTCACAAATAATTCTTATAAGTGATTGATAATCAAGTAACAGGTAACCATTCTCTTAACTTATCTAGAGCATACCCAATTGTAACAAATTGACTAAGCCCCATTATCCCAGTCAGTGCCATGTCCATTTTAGAATAAGCAGACCAGGACCCAATTCAACTTATATTCTTTCTAGTATACATGTGTATGATATATATTCTTTCTGATATTTAATAGGTCAATTCAATACTATTATTTTTCCCTTACCGCTAATCAAATATTTTTATGTTGAAAAGCAGTAAATGGCTGTACTGGTGAGGAAAGACTAAGATCATGGAGGGATGCACTGACCATTGCAATATGACTTATATCATTTTGAATGCAGCATTCAACCCCTAAGCAACCAGCAGACTTATTCAGAGCAATTGCATTAACAACAAATTGTTTAAATGAAAAAAATTGTATTTAACCCTTTAAGGTATAGAGATAAGGCTTATCAGTGACACTATAGGTATAAACTATCCGATTATCGAAGACCATTAACGCATACATAATAAGTCGCTCTGGGTACTTATTTGCACAGGATTATCTCCGATAATTGTTATTGATTGGGGTACTGTTAATCAAACCCAAGTTAATGCATTTTACATTCATCTAATAGATTTTATCAAAGAATAAAAGACGATGAGAACAAAATTTCCTTTAAGTTGATGTTTTTTTCTTTATTTAGTGATACATTCATATCAAGATTAAGTTGTAGAAAATTAAACAAACAATGAAAATGTATGTTAAGGTGTGAATTATCCAAAATCAAAAGTAATAATATGACTTATGTGTTCTCCCTGAGAGATCCCTAATTTGTTTTTCTGTTTTGTCATCAATTGCAGGGAATTTTGTTGCCGAAAAATACCATTCATGACTCGAGATACATACTTTGTCTTTGCATATTTCTCAGCAAAGCTGAATCGTTTTACTTCAATTCCCGTTCAAACCGTTTCCAAAATGAAGAAAAGAATGTTTTTCAACACAATATTGCTTTGTAAAGAAGTTAAACCTGGTCCTTATAATAAATGTAAAACAGTAAAAATCAACTCATTTTGGCAACGAAACATGCTAATATTTCCGTAAAATACGTGTCCATGGGTGATGAATTTACCAAAAGCTCGTAGTTATAGTCAAAGTCGGAGGAATGATCTAATTTGCTTGTCCGTGAATTGGTAATATTTATCAACATTTCATCATCTTCAGGCTTTAAAAAACCCTATCAAATTACTGCTCTGAATCTACATTGATGTCTGACTTGCGATCGGAAACACCAAATTGGCTAAATATTTTAAAAGGCCGTCTTTATAACGGCAATTATTTGACGGCTCGATTTTCAATCGCCTTTAAACTTTGAACAATAGCTCCGTGTCATAAACATCCTTTACAGGTCGCGTGCCGTATGCTCTCGTTTTAATTGGATAGTATTTTAAGAAATGTGTTAAGTTACTAAAGAATTGCATGAAATCCTTATCGAGTCTTTACAAATCGGCAGTGTTTTGATCTTTTATGACCGGAAGACTTCTCATTAATTGGATTGGTAATTTGGATTCCCTTCATCTCAATTTGATAGCGTTATTCCATAAGCGTGTCGTGAGACCATTATCAAAAGATTCTCTCTAGAGCAAAAGTTTAAACTTTGACCCTATAATTTTATCATCGGAAATGAAAGAAGACATATTTATTTAAAAGGAAGATAAACTTTGGAGAAAATGACGTGTGTGCAAAAATGTGTTATTAAGAGCTAAAGTTGAATCAATTTTTCAGCTGTCAAAAAGCGTTCTATGCGGTAATCGATAGACCGTCAAAATAGGTTTTATACGGTAATAGGTATAACGGCGAAAAGGGTTTTATACGGTAATCGATAAGACGGCGAACGGCGCTATATACCGTAAAGGGTTAAAAGAAAATTCTTTGTTGGTAACCAAAAATTGGCATACACAAATGTATCACTGATATTTTAAATGTCCCTAGTTGCAATTGCATTCAAATCCTTATGTGTTTTGCAAGAGTTTTGTTACTGCATAAGGGAAATGGTTATGATAGTTTCCACAAACCAGTATCTTAAAACACTTAGCATGATGTCAGTCTCATAAGCTAAAGTGGAAGTCAATTAGAAATCAGTTTTAAATCAAGTTCAGGTTATTTCTGACAAAGGTCTCATAGGGGTTCTTTTCGCCAGTGACGTACCAACAATGTTTCAGTTTTGCAACGGCTTTCCTTGATCCTCCAGTACTAGGCTAGGGCTCTGAAGTGACTTGCCAAAGGCCACTCCTACAAAACCATGTCTCAGTGGGGCTTGAACCCGGGACCCCCAAATTTTAAGTCAACCTTCTTAACCACTGAGCCACTCAGTTTTGCTGATACTTACCACACTTTGATTCCAGGTTCCAGAAGAGTTAAGTGACCTGAAGCAGTTTTTCCTGGAATCTTTAAACCTTGCCTCTGCTGATAAACCTCTGATACTCCTGTTAGATTCCCTGGACCAGCTGTCCAAGGAATATAAAGCTCACAATCTGAACTGGTTACCACGGAAACTACCGGCTCATGTCAAGTTCATCGTTTCCACGTACACCGAGGCTCAGGACCTTATTGGTACCCTGCGACTTGCATTTCTGTCAGAGAACTTTATCCTGGTTCCCATTTTCTCGACAGAGCTAAGTGAAAAGGTGCTAACATCATGGCTGAAGAAGGAAAACAGATGCTTAACAGAGGAACAGTTCTTAGTCGTCGAACAAGCTTTTGAACAGTGCAGTCTCCCATTGTTTGTAAAGCTTACGTTTGACAGAGTTGTGAGATGGCAATCCTATACACCAATGGCAGATTGCCAACTCACCCACACTGTACAGAGTAGCATAGAGTACCTGTTTCAACAACTGGAGAAGAACCATGGCCAAGTTCTGGTGTCCCAAGTGCTTGCGTACATCTCTGCTTCAAGGCTTGGTTTAAGTGAGACGGAACTGGAAGATTTGCTGTCCCTAGACGACTTTGTTCTTAGCAGCGTTTTTCAGATCCACACGCCACCTGTTAGAAGAATTCCGCCCCTTTTGTTAGTGCGAATACGTTACGATATAAGTCAGTATCTCGTTGATAAAGAGGTGGACGAGGTGAGATCGTTTTTCTGGTACCATCGGCAGTTCTATGAAGTTTGCAAGAAAAAGTATCTATCTGACAAAAGCGTGAAAGCCCAAATCCATTCAGATATGGCTGACTACTATATAGGAAAGTGGTACGGGGTAAAGAAACCTTTCAAATATGCCCCAGAACAGATGAAGAAACTTGAACTGACCGACCAGGATGGTGAAGCCGATCGTAAAATATCAGCTCAACCACTGATATTTAACAAAGACCTGGGGTCTGGGAAGGTAAGATACAATAAACGAAAGCTCAGCAGACTTCCCTACCATCTACACACTGCGGACAGACAGGCAGAACTCAGACATCTGTGTTTGTTCAATTATGAATGGTTGAAGGTCAAGCTACAGGCAACCTCGCTTCAGGAGATGCTGTTGGACTTCACCAAGTTCGGAGAGAAGGATAGCATCCTTATCAAGGTGTTTAAGTCTTCGCAGTCAACCCTGAAGAAGTTCACAGACACCCTGTCTTTGGAAATATCGGGACGTCTATTGGCCTTGTTGCAATCGAGGCTGGAGAGTCATGAGCAGAATTTGCTGGAACAGTGTTTGAAGGCCTCGGCGAAACAGTGTAAGCTGGTGCCGTGCCAGCCGTGTTATACGATACCGAGTGAGGCACAGATGTACCAGATCGAACACCAGAACCTTCAGACGAACACAACCATGTTTGATCTGTCCAGCGACTCTAATCATCTTGTCATACTATCTGGTAAAAACGAGGTGTTGATATATGACACGAAGACGGGTGAAATCGACGCAACTGTACCACTGCCTATTGAAGATGGAGAGAATTATAATGTGCTGATTAAACCACGAGGAAAGGATGTGATCATTGCTGCAGGTACGAACCAGATGAAGTCCAATACAGTTATACTCCTTGACATCAAGACAGGCATTATTGAGAACAAACTAGCCTTGGAGAAACTTTATCCAAGGATTGGTTTCACAGACGCTTACACGTTTGAAATAACGGAGGACTACATTATAAGTCATGTGATCAAGCAGGCAGCGGATGTGTTTGACAGACATACGGGTAAACTTGTTCACGAGTTCCAGGGGGAACCAGATCAGATGACATTGCTCTGCGAAGACAAGTATATTCTTTTACACCCCAAGCAGACGAATGTTTACATGATTTACAATGTGACTGGTTTCCAACTTGTTACCCAAATCACCTGTGACGGGACGCCAGAACAGCTTTATATTGGGAACCAGTCCAATGCAGGGTGCATTGTAATGAAGGGCACACCAAAGATACAAATTGTTAGCATGGCAGACGATAATAGACTCGGAGCCGTCATCGGGGAAATCAGCTTATCCTCAACTACCAAGGCAACCATACAGGAAGCCCAAATATACGGACACATATGTCTCATATCAACCTTCGAAAGTTTGCATTTGTGGGACATGAAAATGGGAAAACTGAAGCATACTTTACGCATTCCAGAAGAGTTGGTGCCCAGTTACAGAGTAACGGGTATTACAGCATTCATGACAAAGGACCTGTCGACGGTGATAGCTGTTTACACAAGACATCTTATACTGTGGGATGCGTCATCTGGGAAATTTATTCACTCTATTGAAGCCTCTCGGGGCCTCATATCTAGGGTAATCCTGTCAGCCAATAGCGACTTCATCATTAACACAACCAGACGTTCCAATACTGTGTCCGCATGGGATATCAACACCATCAAAGTGAGGTCACGCCAGTTTGAACCCCTCAGCATGTCAGATTCAGCCAGGTATCTCACGGTGAACAGAAGGGGTACAGTTGCTGTTGTAAGGAGCTCAAAAGCTAATGAGTTTGCGGTGATAGATATCGGTGTTGGCGTGAAGCGACTAATGATATCTGAGGAGTACGAAGCGATGAATGCATTTGTGACAGAAGACGGGAAATATGCAATACTCAGAGAGTACAATTCCGACAGCTGTCTAAAGTCATGGGACCTTACCAATGGGAGTCTGGTTGCAAGTCTACCGGTTTCCAGTCTAAAATGGCCGTCCTATTGGAGGATGAGAGCACTGGGAACCATTCTCTTAGATTGTGTCAGGTACCCGGCAACGAAACAAGGCACGAGGTTCCACTCCCAAAGTACAACATCATGCAGGTGGTGTTCGTTCAGAACGACAAATACATATTAATGGGAATAGAGGAACAACTTCATCCTGGCGTAAAAATATATGTAGATGTGTACAGCGTTTCCACGGGAGAGCATGTCAGACGTTTGGATAAACTTCATCCAAAGAACATTCAGATGATAACGCCAGAGCATGACTGCTTGATCGGTCATAGAATTCACGCGGACTCATCTGGAAAAGAGTCATGGCAACTTATAAAGGCTACCATAGCAACGGGAGAGGTGGTTATGGCATGTTCAGATGCTCCAGAGTCCAACCTCTATTTTGGGTCAATTGGTCGCTATGGTATCAGCCACCAGAGGGAGGTCTATGACATTGAAAAGGGTATAAAATGTTTGCAGTTTGATAAAGATGGAGATTATCCAATCAAGCTCCCTAGTTTCAGAACAGCTCCAAAGGTCACTTCGGACGAAAAATTTGCTCTCTGGTTGAGCTTAACGCAGAATTTACTGATGGTCGGTGAAATCTCATCTGGTTCACTGATCTCTGTATGCCCAATTCACAGTATACCAATGAACATTGAGGTCACTCCAGAGAGGATTGTTCTGATTGGCTGTGAGGATGGACGAATCATGATGCTTCAACTCATGGTAGACAAGGGCGCTGATGTCACAGGAACTTTAAAAAACATTTTCAGCCGATCGAAAAGGATCGTTGGGAAAAGTTTGATGAAGCCGTTAAAGGGGCTGAAAACTGTGGGGAACAAATCAACCGGGAAAAGCAAGGCCTGTGATATATTGTAGATTGTGAGGGGTAGATTTGTTAAAAAGTACTATTTATTATGTGAAAGCAATCAGAGGCTTTTAAAGAATATTTTTGTGTACTGTTGAGGATAAATTTGTATCACAGAATGTTGTGATATACAATGTAATGTAGTTGTTGTTGAAAACAGCACATAAGCCTTTACTTGATTCAACAGCTTCAATTTTTTCTTTCAACATCATATTAATCCTTTTTTTATTATGAAACAACCCTAGTGCTTTAGAATTAGATGAAATTTGAAACAATGAGACAGACTGAAGATTTAGCTCAATTTATTTTCATCCACATAATTTGCATCAGTATTGACTGCTTCTACAAGGATGAACCCATTCACATTTATTGGTATTTGAACTGGTCCAATTATAAACAACAGCAGACAACAAAGTATTAATGTGGTAAAAAAAGAATAACATAATTTTTCTATGGTACTGGGTAGAACCAATTAAAACAAATGGACAAATTGCTCATTATGACTATATGCAGAAAGCATAATGGTTTTATTGTGTAAGGGTAAATATATTCTGATGGTTTAAAGGTACATGTACTGTAGAAATACTCAAATGATTTGTGATATTGTTTCTTGGATAAAATATTTTAATGTTCATTTAAACAATTTACTCTTTACATGGATAAACGAAATAATTAAGAAAATATGAAAGTAGATAGAAAATTGTATAATTTTTCACTTTTAAAGGCTACATACATTTACCTTTTTCCTTATTTATTTAGAAAATGCATTTATATTTACAAGTGGCAATATTATCAACTATCACAAACATTAAAAAATATGCTTGAAATTATTTTTCTTTATAATCTAAATTACATATGTGTTATAAAAGGACAGAATTATATATTGAGTCCACATGTTGAAACTTATACTGTTAAATAATAACCATTCTATTTCTATTTATTTCGTAAAGTAATTGTGGTCATTGTTAAAACATTATGAAAATGATTACTATTAGTCATCTTTTCCAGAATCTTTTTGCATATTATTTTATATTTATTTATTATGTACTTGTACCACAATTTACATGAATTTTGTTTGTGAGGTAGGATTTTACATTTTAGTTATAATTGGGATGCCTGACTCATTACACATTAAAGATGGTGGAAGACCTTCAGCTTTACCCTTTACCAAACAATAACGACATTTGACCAGTTTGTTGCAGACGACTCTGGAAAACATTATGGGAAAAGGAGAAATTGCTCTTTTAGAGCATTTCTCCTTTTCCCACAATGTTTCTACCCTATCAGAAGATTATTTTCAATTTCATCACATTTTGAAATGTCTGAAAAATCTTTCAATTTGGGACAGTTAAAAATTTGGCGTTCGGTAAAGGGTTAAAGATAGTGTGAGGCAGTCAGCTTAACTACCCATAGTGGCTGGTCAAGCAGGGAAGAATCACTGGCATTCCATTACATTTGGACCAAGCAACAAACGGGCCATATGATTTCAAGTTTATTTTAACCAATGCTTCTGTGATACTTTTGAAAATGCTGTTTTTTTTTTTTATTAGATCAGTTATTTATATATTTTATATCATAAATGTTTCACAGAAATTTAAACTTTTTCTGTATTATAATTATTTACATTGTTATCTAATGTTGACAACTTTAACTTGGCATTTTGTGTTAACTCATTTTTAGGCAAACACAGTAATAAAAGGAGATATTTAAAAACGTCTACTTCTGTTCTTTTTATTTATCATGTAATGTTTATTCAAATTAGACCCATCACATAATCCTACATGAGGGAGTTCATGAATAAAGGCTGATGCTTTTAGTTAACCCTAATGGTGCTGGAACCGACTCCATGCTTATCCAAACAGGATAAATCCAGGCTAGCCCCCAAGTAAATTGGCAGCTGGCCTGTGATCTAACCGGTTTGCCACCCGATTCTCTTTCCTCAACAAAATTGAACCGATATTTCAGGTTTTGGAAAGCGGACACACAAAAATATATTGTTAGAAAGTTACCTAGCATTTTAAGGGTTAAGGTCAGACTTCAAAGTCAAATGATCATTTGCGGCCTAAAATGAATATTTCAACATCTTATCCAACAATACCTTTCCTTGAAATTTAGTATTTATTCACCCCTCATTGTCGCCTGCTGTTGTTTTCAATTTGGACCTGACACCAATTTCTGTAGCGGTTATTGGTTAATGATTCTGATTGTTCACATGTTTCTATATGAAAGGCGATGGTATATTTGATAAACCCTTTACCAGATGCCAAATTTTCGACTGTCTCAAATAGACAGAGATTGCAGACCATATTTCTAAATGTGATGAATGTGAAAAAATAAACTTTTGATGGGACAGAAAGCATTGTTGGAAAAGGAGAAATTGCTCTTTAAGAGTCGTCTACAACAAACTGGTCAAATAGTTTGGTTATGGGTTCAAGTAGGGTTTGGAGAATGTCGCTTTTCTACCTGAATGAAAGTTTTAATTGATTCATAGAATGACCTTTGGTACAAAATATTTTATCATTGAAATTATTGAAAAGGGCAGACACCCATTATCTGCTGTTGAAAAATTATTTTGAAACTTCTGTAGTAAATCATAATACACTGTATAACAGTACAGCTGTTGTGAAGCTTTAGAGAAATTAATCTTTTAAACTTCCAAATTTCCTCACACCTGTAAACAACCACCTTTAAATGCAATGCTGCTGCTAATTTAAGAAAAATATGACAGAAAAAAACATCTGCTCTTGACAAAATGGTTTTTACCACATTTAGTTATGAAAATATGAATATCAATCGCAAATAAAACTGTAACTGCTTAGTTTAAAGTGATTTATTCAGCTTCCAATTTGTGGGTTAGTCCTGGCATTCTACCTCGCCACTATGGAAGATCAAACCCGGAACCCTCGGTAGGGAGGTTGACAGTCTACAGCTGCACAATTGTTGCCCACACAAGTATCACTCTAAATCTAGACCAGTCACAGCATCCAATTTTTTTATATAGGTTTTTTTATTGCATCAACATTATTTCAGTTATGTTGCAATGCCTGCCTCTGAATGAAAGAAGTCAACCCCCATATTCTGGTCAAGCCAGGTAGAACAATCGGCATTCCATAAGCAGAGAGACTACCTCTCATGAAAATTCAAATGCCGTTACCGGGATTTGATCCCCACGCAAAGAGGGGCCATGTGATTCCAAGTTCTGTTCTCTAGCCACTAGGCTACAGTGGCCGCCTAATATAGTTAGTGGGAATGGGCGAGGAACAAACAAAAAAATAAATATAAAACAAAATGAGTATATGTACATAACAAATTTATTATTTTTTACAATTTTAAAATTCAGTACCATTCCACCTTCACTCTAGAACATGTTGGGATCTATGTTACATAATTAAAATCAAATGGAACTAAACAATCAATGAAATATAAAATCAAATGATCATAAATAGTAAACAGCAATATGAGAACATGATGGGGGAAAATCCTATTTTTGTCACAATGTCTAAAATACAAGTCTTCTCCTTTGCCATTCAACCATGTCATCTTTTATTACGATAAAAATCACAAGGATATAAATCACCTATGTTAAACCTTGTAAAACCACACAGATGTGCAATATTTTAGTTCATACTTGTCCAAAAGTTTCTAACATATGAAAGCATCAAAATGATCTATACACAATTTGATTTATAGGACCACTACAGCATTCAGAAACTTCCCTTGTTGCATATGCAGCATAATATATGTATTAGAGAAATCATTTTGAAACAAAAAATTGGGAATTACACGCAATATTTAATATCATGCGAGGGAACATATGTTTTCAAATTTTGTCCACTAGGCTGCAAAAGCCCCCTAATAAATCATTTATAGGCTTTGAAAGAGAAGTCATTGAAAAAGCCTGAAAAGGAAATTCATTTCAAAAAGTCTTCTTATAAGCTTGGAAACAGATTACCCTGCTTGAAAAGTGTAATGCAACAAAACAGGGTTTTTTTTTTACCATCTTTATATTCAAATTATTTAAAACTCTATTTTCGACATAAATTATTGAAATAATGAACCATTTCAGCTTTGACACAAAGCAAATAAGTTCTGACATATCCTCCAGCTTTAAACAGGGGAGATCGCAAGAAAGACTTGTGTTAGAATTCATTTTAAAATCATCTTTTAAGCTTCACAATGAGGGACCATGTTAATTCAACTCCATTCTTAAATGTCAATGGCTTTCCATACTGTCACGAAAGAATTAGTTTCTCTTGAGCTTCGAAAATGGAACACTGTTGGTCTATTGTTGATAGTCTTGTTATTTTAGATCCACAAAAGACTTCTGTCATCTCATGTGCTAATCTGCTCGATGGCATCAAGATCATCTGCATCTAGCTTCTCAATTTTTCTCCCTGAATAAATAAAAAACCATCAACATTGACGCCAAACCTTGCATTGGGTGAAAAGGAAATCAGACATTGTTCATAATCTCTAACGGTCAAGTCTGATGCAGTACCTCCGCGTGGTGGGGGCGGGAAGTTTGGGCTGTGACCTGCATTGACTTGGAAGAGGTCATTCCCTAGACATGCGGTATGTCTGGACCAAAACCTAAATGCCCATGAAGACAATCGATTATGGGCAAATAGCCTCTGTGCTTCGAGGTAAATCTTTTGGTGGGGAGCTAAGGGAGGGGTAACCCTGACAGAAATCCTAGAGAGTTAAAGTATGAGGTGCTGGGCAAAATGGCGCTCTCACACAGACCACAGCATCATGCATTTCTCGCTATGACTACACTTTTACACATCTTAAAATAAACATGCATTTGTTTGTGAATATCCAATTATGAGTCATTGTGTTGATCTTTCAATGGTAGGTTTTGGAATTACCTTCCAAAATCAAGGTATTACCCAAGGATGAAAACCTATTTAAAACACTTCTATATATTACAAAAAAAATACACATCTGAAAACGGTGACTTAAGGTATTACTGCAACAAAAGGAGAAATTCAATGGTTCTTAAAAGACGACTTTTTCAATTTCATTTCATAAGATTTGAGCATGAACAATAACCTTTTCATGAACATGACCTTATTCAAATACTTTTGAGATGCTGCTGTCTAATCTAAGTACCCACAGTATAGGATTTATAGAAGCAATAAAGAAGTTATATAATTAACCTTGTATTTGGTCATGTTTTACCCTTAGAATGCTTAGTAGTTTTCTAAAAATAGATTTTTGTGCAGTCTGCTTTCCAAAACCTTAAATATCTGTTTAATTATGATGAGGAAAGATACTCAGTGTAGCAAACAGGTTAGATCATATGCTGGCCCCCAATTAACATGGCAGCTGGTCTGGATCTAGCCTGTTTCCACTAGCATGAAGTTGGTTCCAGCACTATAAGGGTTAAAATTAATGAAAGCTTTGTAAGACATCCTTACCAAAATGTTTTTCTATCGCCCGTAGAATTGTGAATGACTTTGGTGTGTCGACCATGTTGATTGCAATGCCCGCCTTGCCGAATCGCCCCGTTCGCCCGATACGGTGCAAGTATGTCTCACAATCAGCCTGCTTGTTCTCATGTAAAATGGGTAAATCAAAGTTGACAACCACCGTCACCATTTCAACATCGATACCTGAATCAGAACAAACATTTTAAAATTCCGTTTTTATAATTGAAATTTCATTAATGGACTTGGTAACTTCCCATATGAAATGTACATTATATCACTTTAACCTCGCAGAAAGAAGGGGAAAAAAATAACCCAAGTCTTGAGATGAAAACTTGAATAAGAGCAAAATTATAAATTTCTTTTTTTTTTTCCTTCTTCTTATATCTTCTTTTGCCTTTACAAACAACTTGTCAGTAGTATAAAACACAATACGAACTTTGTTTAATACCGTTATTATTCTGTTTCATTAAATAAAAAGAAACCCATTTTTGAATTAAGCTAATAAGAGAATTTAAGTGTTTTATTAGAGCTATATATCCCATTTTGGGGAGTCTTACCTTAAAGTAAGAATCCTATTGAAAAAAGGAACATTATCTGAGCCATAGAAAATAAATGAATCTAATTGGAGAAATTGAAATAAAACCTACCTCTAGCTGAGACATTGGTTGTAATTAACACCTTTTCTTTTCCATCCCTAAATCTGTTAATGATGGCGGCCCTTTGTTCTATCTCCAGATCCCCAGATAACAGACCTACAGCATGCCCGTCCTTCGTCATTTTTTCTGATAACCAATGGGCAGTTTGCCGCATCTGTAAAAAATGATCTTTAGTAAGCCCCTAATCCTGATCTTTTGCTTCTTCTTTAAAAAACTACAGTGATTCAAATAATTCTAAACACTTTCATTTAAGGTAGTTTTAGTTTAATTAAATTTGTATGGTGTTTAACACGGTGTCAAGCTTTTTTGTTATGTTACGGCTTTCCTGGATCCACCAGCACTAGGCTAGGGCTCTGAAGCGACTCGCCAAAGGTCACTCCCAGAAAACCAGAGGTGTCTGTGAAGCTCAAACCCTGAACCCCGAATTCTAAGTATGTCATCTTAACCACCGGGCCATGCAGGGTCCCTGAGGAAGAAAGGAAAAAAAACCTAGCTTTACTGCCTATAAGGAACAGTCAAGATAAGTAGAAACGTCCACATTGTGTTAGTCTGCCAGGATAGTGTCAGTCTGTAAGTCAATTGAGAGACTGTCTCTAATGAGAAATTTACTGGTAGTATGAGTTGGACCCACGCAGAGAAGGGGCATGTGAACTCTATATTCTTTATTCTAACCACTAAGCCAAAACGGCACCTGACCAAAACAAAAACATTCCCATAAACCTACAGCACAGAAAATCATTGACTGGCCAACCGAGATCGTCCCGTAGATATTGGCCACGGCCTGATATTTGTCCTCTTTGTCACGACACTCGATGTAATACTGCTTGATGTTATCCAAGCTCTCTTCCTCTCGTCGCAGTTTTATCACAACAGGACTGTTGGGTATGACGGCTTGCGCAAACTTCATGACTTCCTCCTCGTAAGTGGCGGAAAACAACAACATCTGACAGGACTTTGATAACAATCTGAAACAGTTGGATGACATCCTGAATATATTTGGATTTATTGCTTCATAAACCTTTAAAGTGCTGGAACCGACTTCATGCTTATGCAAACAGCTTAGATCCAGGCCAGCCGCCAAATAAATTGGCGGCTGGCCTGTGATCTAACCTCTTTGCTACTCTGAGTATTTTTCCTTAACATTATTTAGCAGATATTGAAGGTTTTGAAAGCAGACAGCAGAAAAAATATATTTTTAGAAAATTACCAACCATTCTAAGGGTTAAATTTGATGTACATTATTGTGAGAACATGTTAGTACCTATAATCATAAACTATGGGGCCTTACCTTTGTATTCGTATACTTTGATCTTGATGACCTTGAGTGGCTATCATCACGTCTGCTTCATCAAGGACAAACACCGATAATTTCTTCGGGTCAACACTTTTAAATTTGATGCACCAGTCCGATACCGTACCAGGAGTACCAATGAGTATGTGGTATGGGCATTTTTGTCCTTGAGGTACTGAAGAGAAAAGAAACCAACATCTAGCTTTATTTCTGTCCTATTGATTCAGCGCTTAAATAATTTATCAATGTAACAAAAGGATACATTGCTCCTAATGAGCAGATTTTGTCCACAATGGTTTTCTGTCCAAATACATAAATAAAATATCTTTTTTGTCATTCTATATTTTGCCTGTGCTGATTCCTTCAGTTATGACTGTACACAAATTTCTATTTGGAGAAAGGACTCATTCTCTCCGTCTCCCTAAAATACATCAGATATTGTCATATAAGTAAGATAAATGAATGGATAAATATATAAAAATAAAACAAATCAAGCAGAAGAACAGTTTCAAAGCTATCCTTGCTTCTTTAAAAAGATCAATTTTTGTGCGTGTGTGTAAAAGTGAATAAGATAAATAGATAAATGAATCAGCAAAAAAACGTTCAAACAAAAACGAATTGTCAAGGCTCTCCTTATTTCTCTTTAAACAGTGAACAATATATATATATATATTGCATATTTGAGTAAAAGTCAATTAGATAAATGAATAAATAGATAAGCAATTATCAAACACAAATAAGTTGTCAATTAGATAAATAAATAAACAATCATGCAAAGATAAGGCTCTCCTTACTTCTCTCCCCTTTCACAGCGTAGCCTATTTTTGTAGTCGTCATGTGTTTGGCCATTTTCTCTGTCACACTCCCAATTTGTAGAGCCAGCTCATATGTTGGGGCAAGGCACAGACACTGAAAATGACAAAAGGTTCTTTATACTCTTTATTAAGCCCACTTAAAACTCTTTTCAAAATCTTTCTACAATTTATTGCAACTGCAGGAGATTACTTCCAAAAGCAATTGTGACAAAAAGAGAAATTTATCATGATGAGCAATTTCTCCTTTAGTCTCTATGAATTCATTCTTAGATCACTAAGAAAATGTGATCATTTACATCAATAATCATTGTCTGTTTTTGCTTTGGATTTTAGCTGACCACAATGTCCTGTTTTCTTATTATCATTTTTGTTGTCTGTTGTTTCTTTCATATAGGACCAGCTGCACATAGGGAATTGGTTTACTCAGCTGCTTACCAAACAATAATCAAAGATGTTAAGTATTTTTTTGCAGATGACTTAGGTAATCATTGTGGACAAAAGTAAAATTGCCTGTGAGAGCATGTTTTTTAACCATAGCCTAAGAACAGTTGTATCCATCATCAGGGCTTCTGATTCATGGCGGGCCAAGGCCAATGAATCACAACTAAAAAATATAGTACAATTCTTTCTACAGAACTTTGTATATAAGTAAATGGGTCCCTTTTGATAAAGAGTATCACTCATGGTATAGTTTTTGGTCCTTCAAATCAGAAATTGACCAACAATTGGCCAATATGGTCCACCTTTTCTGAAAAGAATTTGAAGCACTACATTAACTGTTTCAGTTCATTCTTAGCAAAACAAACTTAAAAACAGGAGTTCACTTTCTATACTCAAAGCTGTTTGTTTCTGTAATATTACTGTAGACAGTTATACTATACCTGTGTGTGGGGTAGAAAGGGGTCAACGCGACTCAGCATTGTGAGAACAAACGCCGCTGTTTTACCTGTACCACTCTGACTTTGGGCTATCATGTTGGTAGGCCTTGAATAAAATTGAAAATTAATATGGTAAAACCCAATATGATGGTTAGAGAGTGAATTTCACTCACACTTGTGCTAGTTTAATCCATTATAGAAACTGCTGACAAACATATCTGTACTTGTGGTATTTAAAGACAAGTGCTGCACCATTTTCAAGCCACTGTTTCCTTTCCCACATGAATATTATTGACCTGAGTTGAGAGACACATATCAAGGGTTCAATGCAAGGCCATATTATGTGCTTAATAAACATGTAGCACTTACTATAGTATTGCACTGAACCCTCGATATGTAATGTTACACTGACTTTCAAAAGATTTCATGAATAATATTGGGTGAGCCAGGTCTTGAACTTAAGACTCTTATTTTCCAAATCACACAAGTTACCTATTAAGGCTCTGCAGACCGCTGATTCAATATGAGGTAAAGAGTAGAGACAGTTTTACAAATATATAAAACAAACAATTGTGTTGAAGAATCTACTCACGGATCTGCTAATAAAGATGGTAGTGCAGTCTCCTGTATTTTGGATGGTGCGTTAAAGCCCATTTCAAAAACTCCCTTCAATAACTCGGGTTTCCTGTGGGTGTAAAAAAAGGATTAACTTATATACCTTCATATATTCTTGCTTAAATGTTACCGCAGCATGCACACATGACATAGGAAACAATTGTTACAAAGGAGATATTGATTTCTTTCTTTTGTCAAAGTGTTTTCACACACAGAAAAGGATTATTTTTCATTCTTAATAAAAGCCGTCTGTTTCTGTTTTCAATTAGGATCAGTTAATGAATTTTTTAACATCAAATTGGTTGAGTACCTTAAGGAAAGACAGTTATAACAAGATTTAAGGCAAGATAAAAAAAGTTCTCTATTTAGAGCATTTTACAGTTTTATGAAAAAAAAGTTCTCTTTTTAGATCCGTTTACAGTTTTATGAATAGAAAGTTCTCTATTTAGAGCCTTTAACAGTTTTATGAATCATTAATTAACTAAGCTGTACATGTCATTCTTCAAGCTGACAAATATTTCATCTTTTTGATGTTTTTTTTTTAAATTTACCAACTTTTTGTTTTTATTTTTCTGATAATTGTTTTCATTGGGTTAAAACACCATAACCCCTCACTAGGTAATTCATCACATTGGCGCACCTACATAAAGACTTTAAAAATCACTTATGTAACAATGGTTTCAAAAGAATTCTTCAGCCAAGGTTCACGCTGGCCTTCGCAAATGGCGCCATTTGCGACAAAATTAAGAAAGTGGCGCAAGAAAATCAAATTTGGCGAAATTGCTGGCGCCAACTATTTTCCGTGATAATTTTATGTTTGTTTGCATGGTTGCCGATCTCGATTCAATATCGATTTGTTTTTACTGTAAAGCAGAGAACCATGTATCGATGGTTCTCGTAATCGCAGTAATTTGAATTAGAACTCTGGAACCAGCTTGTTTATCAATTGTAATTTCCGATACGTGATAATCCTGTTTTCACACTTGTTCAGTTCATTATCTGTTGATCGTCAAGTTTGTTGAAGGTGACACTTTCTCGTGTAAACAATTTAGTCATTCGACAGCCTTTACAACTTCAATTATATGGAAAATAGGACTTTGATTACTTTAATTGCTTTTCAATCAAAATGTTTGCCCTCGCGCTCCTTTTAAAGAAGTTGACATCAAACATCGGCAAAGTCAGTTGTGTTGACTGACAAATAACTGAAACTCTTTTATGCACCAAAGTTTTGGTATATAAAATCCGCAATTTAAAGTGACACTTAATTCTGCTCCAACACAAGAATGACTTTAGGTCGATCTTCTCCGTCGTTTAATATGCCTCCCACTAAAAATCAAATTGACATCTGACAATCATAATTTCAAGGAGGACAGGAAATAGTTGGTTAAAATATGACGCCAAGGTGAAAGTCATGTTTCTGCCATGTCCTGTTTCAAATGTTGAGTGTGAGAGAGGATTAAGTCCATAGAACCTAATAAAAACAGCACTTAGAAACAGATAGAACAAACAAACACTTGAGAACGTCTTTAGAACTGTTGATGACCCTGATGAAGGATTTCCCCTTCTACAGAAGACTATTTTGGCTTCAACTTATTGAATTTGGCTCCATTTTTTTAAATTTGGCTCCAACTTTTTGAATTTGGCACAAGTGTTGGCGCAAAGAAAATTATAGCCAGAGAGAACCCTGCTTCAGCCGATGCATTAAAGTGGGGTATTGTGCAATGAAGGGTTCAAACAATTAAGATGAAACACAAAGCACTTACAGATTCAAAGCTTCAAATGTTTTAACGGAATACAAAGGTGAATTTGGATCTTTCTGCAGAACTTCAAGGTCTGCTTTTGTTGATACCAATTTGGAGTGTATAAGCTTCTTTAGCAGAGATTCTTCTTCTTTTGTGACATCTGTAATGAAAGAAATCAATCATCTATATAATAAATAAAATCAAAATAAGTTACTTGGCAGAAAAACTTGAGGTACAGTGTATTTGTTTGTTTATATTGGATTTAATGCCAAGACGTTAACTTTCCGTTATGTTACGGCTTTTCTCAATTCAACAGAACTAAGCTAGGGCTCTGAAGTGTCTTGCCAAAAGACACTTTAACGAAACCAGAGGTACTATGAGGCAAAAACCTGTGACAATTGAGTTCCAAGACCGCCACCGTTACCACCTATTCCCTAGAAATACTTCTTAGTTATGAACCCTATATTGTGGGTATTCATAATGTGAATTATTTAAGACAATTCTAACCAATAAACGAAAAATTAAAATTTTGTACAGGGTTTTCAACGCTACATGAACAAAAGTATAACACCTACTATCTGGTTTAATGGGATTCATAATTGTGTCAACAATTTGTCATTTCAAGTTTTACAGCCAAGTAACTTAATCGAACTTTGTGTGTTGCATTTTTCACAGGGTTTGTACACATTGTTTAAACTATACTGGACATTCATTTTTAAGTCTTTTGGCTACTGGTCAAATTTAATCTCTGGGTCCAATCAATACAATAAATAATAATAAGATAATTTACTTTTGTCATCTGTTGTAGTTTGAGGCGATTCGGTCGGTGGATTTGCTGATCCTGTGTTTGCTGGTGGAGCATCTCCTGATGGGACTGTACTGTTATTAGACTGATTTCCCGCGGCGGTTGCTATATTCAAAGTTTCAACCTGAAATGGTCCGAATACTTGATTTACAAAACAGAATAGATTGAATGCACTCTATTTCAAATCTTTATTGTGTCATTTCTTCAAATTGATATTGTTTTTATCTGTCTAAAAATTTCAACCCAGAATGACAACAGATTTTGCATTGAAGCGTTTTGGCCCATAATTAGAGAGAATGCTCGAAATAGCAATTGACTTTGTACTAAAAATATCAACCCAAACCATAAGATTAATTGAAACAGTAAAGGCTTTGTAATATAATGACCCTTTTCATCTTACATTGTTTTAGTTGTCCTTCTAATCAAGCAACAAATCCCCTAATTGAGACAATTATTATGTGTCGGGGTTTTAGAGGCTATGATGAGTACAAACGAAAAGATGTTTTGATGTGTCTGTAGCCATACATCAACTATGCCAATATATCAAGGGATATTTTCAAATTGTGTGGGCCAGATGACCATCATGTTTTGCCTTGAACAGGCCAAAATTTGATCTAATCCTCATTCCCAAATATCTCTACAAATTAAACTACTAAGCTTGAACAAAAGCTTCTTTCAAGTTTCTGAATATTGCATTACATTAAATAAAATAAGAAAACGATAACAAATGGTATGTACTGCATTCAAAATTCAAATTGACACCAATCCATGTAAATTGGGCAGATCTAATTATCTTATTCTTTTTTGTATTTGAATATCAGCTTGTCTTAACTTTTTTTCAAAGCACTGCAAAAAGTCTTAAAAGGAATGTTCAATTAAAATGAAATATTTAAAAGCACTGTTATGTGGAAATAAGCACTGGTTGATTTTTTTTAGATAATATTTAAAAAATATTTTTGTTAAGAAAGGTATACCTTTTTAGACAAACCACTTTCTTGCTCATCAACGATTGCACCCCAGTCATCTGCCATAATTGTTCCTGTAAATATCCAAATAATTTTTCAAATGTACAATTGCTCATGACTTTTGCTTTGGTTGTGTCCCAATCCTTTTCCAATACATCTGTGTCTGAAATATTGCTGAACTATTATTATAAGAGAACTTACTTATTGTTCTTTTTTAAACAAGAAAACAGAACAGCAATACATGATGTCACAAGATGTCAAAAAATCAGCCAAGGGTTTATATATACATCGTATACCATGCAAGGCCCTTTTTTCTCTTGATAAAACAGATTGATGTGACTAAAACGTTTAAGGCCATTTAGTATACTCATTCATAACATCCAATTTAATGTAACAGTAAACACCCACTTGATGAAACATATAGAATCATCTAATATAGACGTAGATGATCACTCTAACACTCTTACTTCTATGTAACAGTAGGCAGGATGAGCATTCCAACATGGAGATCACTTTTCAACATATATAAATAACTCTGCCTGGAGCATAATAGTAAATACTACATATTAACTTGGCCTTCTGTAATCTAACAGGACTGGTTTAGATAATAGTGCCCTAGCTGTCAAAGGAAACTCCAATGTGATGTAATCAGGTATCTATTGAGATCAAACAAGGCTTGTCAAAAAAAATTAACCACTACACCACTGGATACCACTTCAGACGTCCAGATTAGAAGCATTTTTTATCCAATATTTCTCATATAACTTCTATATTGTGAGTACTCATTAGAATTGTCTTTTCAAGACGATTCTTAAGGGTACCATCAACAAATGGTTTATTTCTACTTTTGCTTGTGAAGGCAGCTGGTGCTGATGAATTTGAACCCTTACCTGGGACACTGCTTCACATGTCACAAGGCTAAAGAAATTAAAACTGAGCAGAATTTATTTCCTAAAACTTTAACAGGCCACAGCCTTTTAAGGTTGTGAAGGTGTATCACTGAAATATTTTCATTGGGAAATCTATTGCCAGCATGTTCTATTCTGCTGTATATTCCTCCGTTTGCTTGTCAGGGAACCCAGGTGATTCTAATCTTTTTTTCTTTTTTTTAAAGTGCATGATTATTTTCATCATTTGGGAAGACGTATTTTAAATGACCCTGTCCTGTATAGTTGTTTTATTCACCGTATTTGTTTAACATCGATTGTGAAGGAAGCCTATTTAGCTTGTTCAAAGCCACTCTCGATGACTGCTTCCTGGATACTAAACCAGTAATCACACCAGTTTATGGGTTAGTCCAGGAAATTTTCACCTCGCCTAGCAGGGATTCGAACCCGGGACCTTTGGTACAAGAGCCCGACGCTCTCCCCTGCACCAATGTCGCCCACATCTTTACAGTATCAGTTTAGGGTCGCAAGTCGTATAACAGATAAAAAGTCCTGGTGATTTAACAGCACTTTGAGAATCATGAGGATTATCCAGTAACTCTGATTTTAGCTCTGACACAAGCTTATTCACTTTTGGTTAAAGTTGAGACTGTGCTAAACAGATAACCCTTTTCAGAGTGGTAAATGGCCAAAGCGAAACCCCAAAAAAGAGTTAATGGATTGCTATTCTAACATGAATGACACTGTATTCAATTTTTTCGATATACACGTTTGGGTAAAGGTGAAACAAACGATCCTTACCGAAATAAAGCACGTTACTTTACACGAATAGAAAATCAAAAAATTCGAACCGGCAGAGTTGTTTTGAAAGCACGATTTTTACCGGAAGTCGGAAAGACAATTGTCTATCTGCACGGCAAGGAACATAATTAGTTTACAATATACAAAATTTTGCAAATGACTGGTTGTAATCTTTTTACCCTAAAACAAACCAATCCTTAGTTTTGATTTATATTTAAGGACTATGAATCAAATTGATTCGCAAATAATTTTTACAGCCATATTCATTTTTGTCCTAATACGGTTTTATAGGCTAATTGGGCTAAAGTCAATTTAACAAAATTAGTTTCGAACCAAAAAAAGGGAAGAATATCGCTTGAACTTTTTTTGAAAATCTTTGAAAAATCAAATTTAGATCGAATATTATGTTTTGGTACCAATTTATGATGAATATTCCAAACAATTGTATTTTGCACTAATTCGCATATTCTTTTGATATTTATCTGGTAGCTTTGCGTAACGAAAGATGATGCAGAAACTGAGAGTAGAAATTAGAAAATAATCAATAATTCTGGTACATCCCAACAGACTTACCGAGAGAAGTACTTCATTTTACAATCCTTTGAAACCAACAAATGACACAAATACGATCTAACCTTTATTTGATCGTAGACTTGATAGCTTTGAAATGAAATTCGGTGCTATATTTTGCTTATTTTTGTTGGGATGGTGCGCCGGTGATGATAATCTCTACGATGTGCTGGGAGTGAGGAGGTCTGCAACACAAACTGAAATAAAGAAGGCTTACAAACAACTTGCTAGAGATAAGTGAGTATTTATTCGTAATGCGTTTCAATCAATATTTAACTATCGATACATTAGTCACACACAAATCCAGTTCTTCACGAAATTATGGGAAATCATGCAGAATTGGCAATTTGCACTTGTAAGTGATTAAGGTGGTTCCATTAGGTCACCATACATGATCTGGGTTGAACATTGGTTTGTGTTATTTGACTAAGCTATCCAGGAAGTTGTTGATCTCTCTCCCAACAGCACTTGATAATGAAATATTTGGCTGCTATGGAAAATTGAACCAGGGTTATGATTATCCTGTCTCAAGTCACTTATGTTTACCGTATTTGTTTTACATTGATTGTGAAGGAAGCTTAAAGCTTGTTCAAAGCGATTCACGATGACTGCTTTCTGGATACTAAACCAGTAATTGCGCAGATTTTGTGGGTTAGTCCCGGAAATTTTCACCCGCCTAACAGGGATTCGAACCTGGGACCCTTGGTACAAGAGCCCAACACTCTACCCCTGCGCCAATGATATGTGTCTTTGCAGATTTTTCTTAGATGAAAGTTTAACAAAAAAACTATTAAACACAACTCGTACAGAAGAAAAGCATATACCTTGTTCCGTAATCCTATCAGGCAAAGCAAATTCGATACATTTGCTTCCTCAGAAGTGTGTAAGATTATTGGAAGTTCTCCTTGAGAGGCAGTCTCCTAGCTTACTTACCAAATTCTAATCCCTCTACCCAACTTGACAAGCCTTATTGGCAGTTGAATATGGGGTCTGCTTCTAGCTTTAAGAGTCTGGCATCATAACATAATTGAAATTATGTTGCCATGATGTAAAGACCTGTTTCTTTGATTCTAACATAACTATGTGGATGAGAGAAGTGCTTCAATTGTGAGGCACTATACCACTTGACTTAAATGGGCAAGATGGTCTTGCTCCACACAAAATAGTCCTCTCCAACTTACCTTGAAGTTGCTTTAAAAGGCACTCTAACACCCACCATGATTGGCTCATTAGAAATATCTCATTGACGAGATGCTTAAAGTTACCCATTGAAAGACTTCCATTTTATTTGAAATGCTGCGGGCAAAGACCCAGATATTCACCCTTATCTTTGCCTCTGGTTCAACAACACTGTCCTAGTCATAGTAATGTCTCTTATGATGGGATCAGTTCAACTCTAAATGAATAATCTGATATCTTATTTTACCATTTCAGCCATCCAGACAAGTCTAAAGATCCAGATGCAACTTCAAAGTTTACCAAGATCAATGAAGCTTATGAAGTATGTTGAACTCTCTTCCTCATTTATAAAGGCTTTTCAGGGTTTTTTCATTTTGAAGTAGATGGCAGACCATCAGTGCTGTTAGAATTTCAATAAAGTTTATCATGATTTGTATTTTGTAGTTTTGATACTGCGAAAAGCATCCAGATCACTAAATTATGTTTTCTATTCAAAATGATATTTCTATGACAATAAGAAAATAAATGCAATTACTGTATCTATGAACAATTGATTTATGAGTTTGTCTTAGCCATGGACCTGTTCTATTATTGCAGGATCAATCAAGCTAGAAAGCTGCTGGTCTTGATGACCAGTTGATAAAATTAGGCAGTGTTAAACCCTGCTTTTTAATGCACCTGAAATCTATAGAAGCTGTCATGGCAAATTGTAGGAATTGCTCTTTAGATTACTATTGCTCTTACTGAGAGCATTCAAATTTTAAAGGTAGGGGTTGGATACTAAAGTAAAAGAGTGCAAAATGCTGCTGATATCAAGACCCACTGGAAGTCTACACTAGAACATAACAAATGCTACACTTGTCTTATAAAAGATGTTGCTAGGTAATGCTTGCCTACACTTGTCTTATAAAAGATGTTGCTAGGTAATGCTAACCTACACTTGTCTTATAAAAGATGTTGCTAGGTAATGCTTGCCTACACTTGTCTTATAAAAGATGTTGCTAGGTAATGCTTGCCTACACTTGTCTTATAAAAGATGTTGCTAGGTAATGCTTGCCTACACTTGTCTTATAAAAGACGTTGCTAGGTAATGCTTGCCTACACTTGTCTTATAAAAGACGTTGCTAGGTAATGCTTGCCTACACTTGTCTTATAAAAGATGTTGCTAGGTAATGCTTACCTACACTTGTCTTATAAAAGATGTTGCTAGGTAATGCTTGCCTACGCTTGTCTCATAAAAGATGTTGCTAGGTAATGCTTGCCTACACTTGTCTTATAAAAGATGTTGCTAGGTAATGCTTGCCTACACTTGTCTTATAAAAGATGTTGCTAGGTAATGCTTGCCTACACTTGTCTTATAAAAGATGTTGCTAGGTAATGCTTACCTACACTTGTCTTATAAAAGATGTTGCTAGGTAATGCTTACCTACACTTGTCTTATAAAAGATATTGCTAGGTAATGCTTGCCTACACTTGTCTTATGAAAGATGTTGCTACGTAATCCAGCAAGAAGACATTTTTAAAAAAATAAAGATACATTTCGTTTTATGCCATCTGTATCCTGAGTCCTATGCTGCAGGTGCTATTTATATGAGATGTAAATGTTTGTATAAGAGAAAGGGTTAACATTGCACTGTATGACATTTTTATTATTAATAGCTCATTAGTCTGAGTCTATAGGTATCAAAACTAAATATAAAATTAATGCTCTTGTGTGGCCCAGTGGTTAAGGTGACAGACTTAGAACTTGGGGTCCCAGGTTTGAGCCCCACTGACACCTCTGCTTTCGTGGGAGTGTCCTATCATGGCAAGTCATTTCAGAGCCCTAGCCTAGTACTGGTGGAAAGCTGTTAAATAAATGAAATAATGTTGATACTGTATTAAAAACCACACACACAAAAATATTTATTTTTGTCAAGAACTCAATAACTTTTTAAGCTATTACGAGGGGTGATCAAAAAATATGTGGACTTTTGTTTTATCTCTCTACCCATTCTGTCCATTTATTTAGTATTTACACAGAACATAATTTAATATGTCTCATTTAACCATACAAAATATTATACATCTACGATAACTGGTTAAAAAGTTATACACTACTGAACATACCCCTGTCTGTTATCGCGGAGCAGTACGATGACGTTACAACGACGTTAGTAATCTGGGGCAATTTAACGTCGTGATGTTTATGACTTTTCAAAGTAACTACCCTCTGTCTGCACACACAAACGATGTCGATGGACCCACTTGTCGTATATGGATCTGTGCCAGTCTTCGTCGTATTGGTTAAGAATCATCTGGGTAGCAACGCGTAGTTCTGTCAGTGTAGCGAAATGCCTACCTTTCAATTGTGATTTCACCTGAGGAAATATAGCGAAGTCCATCGGTGCAAGGTCCGGGGAATAGGGTGGATGGGGAATACAGAGATAGTTCTAACCGTGTAGTCATTGATACGTGTGGGGGTGCGTTGTCTTGATGAAGAAGAAACTGGCTGATAGACATTCCTGGTCGCTTCTTCGCTAATGCCTGAACGAGATCACGTCTCAAGATCTGAAATATATTTAAATGTAAATTTTGAATAGTAGGTGGACTAGTCCTATCCATTGATTGATACTGTATACCTACTATTCAAAATTTACAATACGACTAAACGATAGTAAAGTGATAATAATACAGTATTACTATTGAATAAAGCCTACGCTTACCTTTGTGTAATAGTCTGAGTTGATGGTGACTTTGTTAGGTACAATGTGCGTGAGTATCATTCCCCGTCTATCTGCAAACATCATACACATAAACTTTCCACCACATTTATTCACTCGGGCCTTTGATGGGGGTGGTGATGATGATCTTTTCCACACGGACGATTGTTGTTTTGTTTCCGGATCGAATAACCACAGCCATGTCTCATCCGTAGTGATAATTCTGTCAAGAAATGAATCACCCTCAAGTCTGTATCTTCTTAGGAATGTCTTTGAATCTTTTACCCGGCGTTCTTCTTGGTTATCCTTTAAAAGTGGTGGCACCCAGCGTGCGCACACTCTCGTCATTTCTAGATGGTCCCTTAAAACAATCCATGCGGATCCGTAGCTCATTCCCATTTCCGCCGCAATCTCCCGAATAGTAACGCGCCGATCTTGGTTAACAAACTGTTCAACTGACGTCACTAACCCTGGTCCTATAATGGGTCTTCTGCCTCTACCTTTATCGTCAAGAATTGATTTTCGCCCGTCTTTAAAACGTTTGTGCCACTTGAAAACGAGTGAGCGACTTGTGTTGGCAGTCATGTTTGCCTCCTGCATCTTTTTCATGGTCTGTGTAGGTGTCTTATCAAGATTTACGCATAATTTTATCACTGACCGTGTTTCCGTATAATCCGATGACGCCGATGTTTTCTGTGCGTGTCTTGGCTAGTGGTTGTACAAAACTGCGGTGCAAATGTTTACGGAACAAACTAACGTTCGGAAAACAACATCAACCGCCGGAAATTACGTCATTCTACCAGCGTACCTGTTTTGGTGGATTTTTAATCAGAATGAATGGAAAATTGGTTAAATGAATAGTACGGGCTCTCTGGAAAAACGACGTTATTTTGACGTGCTCCGCGATTTCAAACCCGGGGTAATATAAACAACCGTAAAATATTTACTTCGTACCACAGGAATACAAAAAATAATACCACTTGATCACATTATGTAGATGTTACAAATGCAGTAACTTTTAATAACATATTCCAATCCGTTTTTGAGATATAACAAAAGTCCACATATTTTTTGATCACCCCTCGTACATACCCTGTTTCATTTCTCTCTAAACAGACTCTTGGAAATCCAGACAAGCGTCGGGAATATGATGATTTTGGCTACACCTCGGCCAACGCGAGACAGCCTCACAGACCACAACACCATGGCTTCGATGGGTTCGGGGGATTTGATCCTTTTGATCAATTCTTTGGCGGACAAGGTTTCAAATTTGGAGGAGGAGGGGGCGGTGCAGAATCCATTATTTATAAGAATATTGTAAACCTAAGGTTGGTTGTTTTTTTGTCTTAATATCATGGGGTTGTATTGGGGTGTTAGTCATGCAATGATCTAGAAAATATTTGCTGTGCTTTTTTTACTTAAGTTTGGAAGAGGCATAGGTCTGCTAATTTTGGGAAATTGAAATGATGAATTACTGAAGTGAGAAACCAAAAGTGAATTCGAATTTTGGGGAAAATGGCATGATTTTAGACATTTTCAATTAGAAAGGTACCTTTAATGGTCCTCTGATATATAATGTGCAAAAAAGACATAATTTGGCAAAGTCTATAATGTGAGTACTCTGGAAAATTGATATGTTGAGATGGTGCCAGTGTGTACCCACAATATAGGGTCAAAATATGCAATGAAGTAGTAAACTATATGGGAATGCACCTCTTATGATGTGACCTGTTTTTTATAGGCTCTTGAAATGTTGGTTATTCCCAAGTCCTGTCTATCTTAGACTGCCTTTAGTTAGCAATGAACTAATCTTCCATTTTCTAAATGTATTCATATTTAGGCAATATTCAAAAGCATTATGATAAAAAAGTAATAGATTCATTATAAGAAATTCACTTTTCACTTTGTAAGACATTATGTTATATTAAACAGTAGAATGAAGCAGTTTTAATAAGAAGAAGGGTTTTAAGGCAATATGCTTTGTTTGACAATTATATAATTATGGTAAATGGAGATATAGTGGCAGAAGCTTCTAGTATCATGTACTTTATCCTTTTTATCACAATGTTTTGCATATATGAAATCTTACTTCTTGTTTGTGTTAAAGAAATTAAGGACATGTGAATGTATTTTTGGTTGTTGCAGGGAATATGAAACAACTATTTTGACAAACAGCAACAAGAAGCCTTGTATAATCTACTTCTTCAGTGATTTCTGTTTTAACTGCATGCGAATAGAGGCAACTGTTGAAAAGTTCATCCAAGACATGAAATCTATAGGTATGCACAGGGCTTTTTTCGAATTTTATTAGGGTGGCCTATAATAAAGAATTATCTGGACAAATTATGGTCGACCTAATCAACAAACTTATGTGACCAAACTGTGACCAAACTGTGAAAATAGCTCCATAATCATTTTATTTATAGAAAGTGCGTAGAAGCATTTTGACAATGGGCCAATGAGACAAGTTATCAATTATTCTAATGCAAATTAACTAGTTTTGTAATCACTTTATATTAGTTTAAACTTATTTATTTTACATCATTTGTGAATCAAATTCTTACAATTTAGAAATTAAACCATGATTGATTCTGCTTCTTGGGTACGTAACCAGTACTTGTGTTGAATGTGGTTCAATGAAAGGTCACAAGACAGACCCTACTGTACTACTCACAGGATTCAAACCCATGACCCTCATGTACAGAGGCCAACACTTGAACTTTATATCAGCCCAAGATCTTATTCCCAATTTCAAAAGAAAAAAAAGCACTGTCAGCTTCTCACTGTCTTATCAGAATCCCCCTCATCCTATTTTGTAGGTATCTGTGCTGCAACTTCACATGTGGGCCGGTCTAGATCACTTGCTGGGCGGTTAAGTGTAAACCACGTCCCGGCCATTGTTGGTGTGATTAACGAGAGGACATCACATTTCAGAGGCACCGTCAGCACCCAACTGCTGATTGAGTTCACCAAGAGTCTCTTTCCAAAAGATATCATTGCAACGGTATGTGTTCATGAACAAAATTAATAGTTTCTTTCTTAAGGATTGATATTTGGTTAAGAAAGGGTATGGTTTTTTCTTTTTCGTTTTAATGGTTATCAATGCTGAAGAAAAAGTAGTAAGCATAACACATATAAATCTACCAATAGTTTTGGTAGATATTAAAAAAAGATACATTCATTAAATATAAAGATTTTCTGAACTCAGTTGAATAAAATTTTCATTCATTCTTCTGGAAAGCCGAGTTTCCTTCTTAAAGAATTGTACTTCAAAATCAGGAAATTCCTTTTCATTTACACACGCATTGCGTTAAATGCATATCACGCATGATTTAAATGTTTGCTCAATTTTCTTCATCAAACTTCTTGTTTTTTTTTCCAGATAACTGACACAAAATTTGATGCCTTCCTAGACGGTTGGACAGATAATCATGTTCGGGCTATATTTTTTAGCCCAAAACACGACATTCCATTAAGGTTCCTAGCTTCTGCCTTCTACTTCAAAGAATTTGTGTCCTTTGGCTACGTCAATACAAGGTCTGAGCTTCACAACAACGCAGCGATTCAAGCCAAGTATAACGTGAATAGACATCGGGAGACGCTGCTGATGTTTAATGAGGATAGGAACACTCCTGTGGCAACAATCAGTGTAAGTTTAGCCTTTCTCTTTGCAATTCAGGTTTTTATGAGAATATTTCTCTCCAGAGACAGACAGCATTTGACACTTACGATCTTCAGAAAAGTCACAGGTTCACCAGTCATGGCTGGTGAAATTTGGTTTGATAGAAATTTAAGTTTGCCAGTTATCATCATGGCAGTTGAATTTTTTGTTTTTCTTGATGTTAATTAATTGGGAGTGGTTTGTTTCTGGTTTAATTAAAATGTGGTCATTGGTTGTTGAAATGTAAGAGCTTCAACATTTCTGTGTCACTTAAAACTTGTTAATATTCTTGCCTTTTTATTTATATTTTTCCAATTTTTTTTTTATTTTTATTTTCAAAAGCAATATTAATTCAAGCAAATTACTTTCCTTGAGGAAAAGAATTATGAATCTATAGCTACAGAAAACTTGAGGATTAATAAGGCAAAAATTTAATTTTTTCATATCATCGTAAATAAAGTCCCTTTCTGCAAGTAACGACCACAGCAAATATACCCTTACTCTTCCAAGTTTTTAGTTCTCTAAGGCTCAAAGAGGTTTTGCGACATTGCACCATTTTTAAGGGATGTTTAGATCAATTTTAAGAAATGCGTTTTTACTCAGCTACAGCTCCACTCTTTAGACCACTAGATGACATTCACCTCCAATTGACCCCTTTGACCTAATGACCTTAACCTTTATTATTTACAGATGCAGAAGTTATCAAGGTCATCACTTGATGAGGTCATTGAAGGAAATAAGTTTTTACTCCTTCCACGACTATCTTCTCAGGCATTCTTCGAAGAACTTTGTCCTCTAGAATTGAAAGTAAAAAATAGGAGGTATGTATAAGTATTTACAAGCTAATTGAAGTTGTTTTCTTATTAGAGGAAAAAAGAAAGGATCTGCTAATTTCAAGTAAATTTCAGCGAGAGGTAAACTTTTTAAAGCTCTTAATTTTTTGTTTTGACTGTCGGTAATTCAAGATCTGCCTCTGTGCTATGAAGAATTTCATTTTTGATATCAAGGGTTCAGTGCAAGAGTATAGTAAATGCTTCATAAACATGGAGCACTAACTATAGTACTGCATTGGACCCATTATGTAAGATGAACTTTCTTAGCAATTCAACCTTTCAATATTTTTTTTCATGATAATGAAAATAAGGTGTTTTTCTCTGATTACCAAGAAAGAACACAGCTGAACTGCTATGATTCGAGGGCTTTTACGGGTTAATTACAGAGGCCATTAAAAAGCACCCTTCCAATTTGAAACTTCTTTAAAATCATGCTGTATTCCTAAGACTTCAATAACACACCAGCTTCTTTGGTTTCCCAAGTCAGCAATTTCATTGATAAAATTTCCCAAAATGAAAAGGCCAAGGCCTATTTCCAAATAAAGGTAAAAAAGCCCTGGATACATGTAGAAAAAAAGTTGATTCTAAATGTAGTTTCAATCAATTAAAGCAATCTTATTCTGGTGTATGATATTTCACAGACTTTGCATAGTTCTGATAACAAAGAAGGACAACAGTCATGACACATACGAAGGAAGGTTAATGCTTGATATAGGTCCAATCAATCAAGCCATCATGTTCTGATGTATCATTTTCCACAGACTTTGTGTAGTTCTGATAACAAAGAAGGATAACAGTCATGACACATACAAAGGAAGGTTAATGCTTGATATAGGTCCAATCAATCAAGCCATCATGTTCTGATGTATCATATTCCGCAGACTTTGCGTAGTTCTGATAACAAAGAAGGATGACAGTCATGACACATATAGAGGAAGGTTAATGCTTGATATAGGTCCAATCAATCAAGCCATCATATTCTGATGTATCATATTTCACAGACTTTGCGTAGTTCTGATAACAAAGAAGGATGACAGTCATGACACATATAGAGCAGGGTTCAGGAAGTATGCCCAGAAGACTCCAATTATAAGCCATGGAAGGCGGGTCCAGTTCACATACATATTCGAAGACACGCAGCAGGACTTTGTGAAGGCTTTGAGTAAAGGGAAACAGCTGAAGTCGGATTCTGAACAACTTATGGTATAATTTTTTTTTCTGCTGTTAATTAATGGTTCAGAGAAAAACGAAACAAATAGGATAAGATGCCAATTATCTTATGGTTTTATAGGTGTATATTGATAGTCATTGTTAAGGGGGGATGATTGTTTTTGATCAGCCAAGCAGATGACAGTGGTCAGGGGGACGAGTGTAGGCCTTGGACACAAGGGTCGTGGGTTCGAATTCCGTGAGTAGCGAGATCTGCCTTGCACCCTTTCAATAATCCTCATTTGGTGCAAGTACTGGTTATATATCTGGGTAGTAAAATCGAGAGTGATTGATATAAGTTGTAAGAACTTGTTTCACAATCAATGAAAAATAAATAAGTTTAAACTAAATCAGCCAAGCAGGCTTCACTCTTAATGGCTTGTTGAAATGGTATATGGATAAAACGATGAAGACTTTTATTTTGATATTTACTGCTGCTGATAAATGCATGTTTTATCCTACATTGAATTACAAATACTTTCTATTTACCCTTTTGTTTCTTGATAACCTGGAAAAAAAATATGCATTGTGACAAAAGGCGATATTGCTTGTCAAAAGCAAACTCCCTACTTTTCTGTTGTTTTTGACTTGTCTGTTGCATAGCCATAAACATATATAATATTTATGGATGGAAAAAGTTAATTTATTTCAAGGATTATCAATTGTCTATATTTTAAGGGCAGAATATCTAAAGCTTAGTTTGTAGTAATCAGACTTTAAATACAGAGGTTCTGGGTTTGGAAGGAAGTTTTGTACAGGGCCTGACAATGTGTCAACAATTTCAGTTATATTATGGTGCTCCTGTGATTCACCAGTACTAGGCTAGGGCCACAAAAATGTCTTGTTAAAAGACACTTGCTCACAAAACTAGCCATGCAGCTGTGGCTCTAACTGAAGACCCCAAAAGTTTCATTTTCCTAACCTAAATGCCTAGGCGATGCAAGACCCTGTGAAAGAAAATTATTCAGTCATGATGTGGAATTGCCAGGAGAATGAATAGGTACATCTACCATACCAATATAACTGAAATACTGTTTAAAACAGAGTTAAACCAGATTCAATTAAATTTCAGGTTGCAATACTGTGGAGGACAGAGAAACATGAGATGAAGTATGAATGGTTGGAGACTGGCTGGAGCAAGGAGAAAGAGAAGTTATGTGCTAAAGCCCTGGACAACAGGCTGAATCTGCTTCTCACAACAGATAGCATTATGCCCTACAAGATCATTCCTCCTAAACTGTTCAATGAGCATGGATTTGTAAGTACTTGATTGTGTATCGAGGGCTCAATGCAAGACTATAGTAAGTGCTTCATAAACATGAAGCACTTGCTATAGTCTTGCACTGATCCCTCGGTATTGTTTATTGATTGAGGAAGTAATTGGTTTGAAATAATTGTTAAATAGAAGCTATGTGCCCTGGATAATAGACATAATTTGTTTCTCACATAAGATGACATCATGCCTTACAAGATCATTCCTCCTAAATTATTCAATGAGCATGGATTTGTATGTAGATGATTGCCTATTGATTGATGATCTAATTGGATTGAAATAATTGTTAAAGAGAATCTATGTGCCAAGACTCTGTACAATAGGCTGTATTTGCTTCTCACAATTGATAGTAACACAACCCCTAGCATTATGCTTTACAAGATCATTCCCCTTAAACTGTTAAACGAGTATGGATTGGTAAGCAGATAATTGTTTATGGATTGATGTTACAATTTGTTTAAAATATTGTAGTAATTGTAGAATTTACATATTTTTATGTGGGCTTTTCAACGCTTGATAACAGGGCAGGGTCCGTAAAAGGCATATTCCAATATAGACATGATAGGGCATAATTATACAGAAACTTTCAAGTGAATAGTTTTCATATTGCCCACTTAAAAATTTACACCAGCCTTTTGGTTTCCCAATTCATCTATATTGTTATTTTTTTTTCTTAATAAACAAATATATAAACAGACAAGGCCTCTTCCCAATTAAAAGAGAGAACAAACCACTTTAATATATGTTCCTTTTGTATTGTAATGTCTGCCTTAAAAAGTTGGCTCTTACCCATCTTTTATCAAAAGTGTCACAAAGGGCTCAGATACTTGAAAGACGTATTTTTTTTTTAACTTTTCAGGGATTACTGAAAAGGATTGGTCTTAGACTGTTGTTGTGGGCAGAAAGAGCATGGTATATGTTGGCAATGTAAGTACTCTAAATAATTTCTTACCCTTGTTTTAAGTAGCATTTGTGCTTTAACATTATACCTTATTTGAAAACATTGTGATATATTTCTGAGTGGGATATACATCAAAACGCTTCCATCAATTTCTTTCAAGATAGGATCTAATAAACATTTATACATAGCCAGTATAAAGTTATGGATTTTCTCTAAAACATGAATTATGTTCACTGTCTTAAACTTACCATTTGGTCAGTGATCCTTAGCGGCTTTTGTGGCCAAGTAGTAAGAGTACAGAACTTGTAATCACAAGAGTAGTGTTATGCTTAACGTCTTGTGCAAAAAGTTTGTGGAAATTCAAAGCAACATTACATTCCCTCTGTTTTCAATATTAAGATATGAAATATTGCAAACTCACATATCATTGGAACCATCTCTTCGAGAGATTCATTTTAACATGTGATTTTTTTTTTTTTATATATGTACACTCTACCCACAACGTCATTATGCGTGTCTTATGACCATAGCTGTTGATGTGCCTTAAAACCCTATTCGTTCTGATATATCTTTAACATCTTTTGTTGTAGGTACGACGGGGTGACTTATGTCACTTTCATCCTAATGGTAATATTCATCATTGGTACGGGCTACTTCATGCAGAAATTGGCGACACTAGAGGAAATCCAAGTACAGAATTCCATGCCTCAGCCAACTAGACCAAGACCACCTTCACGGTAAGAACTAATTATGTTTGTTTATTGGTTGAAATTGTTTTCAAAGTAATTTAGAAGTTATATATTGCCACTTGCTGAATCCAAACCAGGATTAACCTTTTTTGTACATAGACTTAGCTTTCTAATCACAATAATGCTATATAAGGACACTATCTGACCCAGTGGTTAAACTCTTGGGTCCTCGGTTTGAGCCACACCTGTACCTGGTTTCATGGGAGTTTCCTTTGGCAAGACACTTGGAACAGAGACCTAGCCTAGGACCCGGTGATTCCAGGATAGCGGTAACTTACCTGAAAGGTTATTGACATGGCGTTATAACCAATTTGCACACAAAGTAATGCTATTCCCATTGTCAAAAGTGACAAGGAGGGAAGTCAGCACTTCTTTCATTTTCCATATGTGCTTGGCAAAAAAGAAAAGAAAGAAATGAAACACTGTGGATGCAATGAAAATTATCCTGGGATTCTTTTGCTGAAGTGTCCTTTGGCAAGACATTGCAGACCCCTGCCTAGCACTGGTGAAATTGAACAGATTAAGATTATTAAACAAATTACTGACAGGGCATTAAACCCCATAGAAACCTAACAAAATTCGACTGTCAGTTTTTGTTAGAATCGACCTGTATCGATTTAACCCTTAGAATGCTTGGTAATTTTATGAAAAATAGATTTTTGTGTAGTCTCCTTTCCAAAACAATAAATATCTCCTTAACATTATTGAAGCAAGATACTCAGAATGAGAAGAAAATAGGTTAGATCACAGGCCAACTTACTTGGCAGCTGGCCTGGATCTAACCTGTTTGCATAAGCATGAAGTCAGTTCAAACACTAGCATTAATGAGAAATTAATTGTTTATTTTCTTTCATCATGTACAGAACATTCGATGACAAGACGATCAAGTTTTACGAACTAGACTATAGATCATATAAAGAACTGGTCAGCGAGGCCGAGACTGGACTGACCATTGCCCTGTTGGTGGACAAGGACTCTAAAGATAGGCTGTCCAGACAGTTTATAGATATAGTGTATCCTTACTCAAGGTGAGTGGTCAGGTTTTTTTAACCCATTACCAAACAATAACAACATTTGACCAGTTTGTTGCAGACGACTCTGGAAAACATTGTAGGAAAAGGAGAAATTGCTCTTAATGAGCAATTTCTTCTTTTCCCACAGTGTTTTCTGCCCTATCAGAAGATCATTTTTCAACTTCATTACATTTCGAAATATTTTCTGCAAACTCCAATTAATTTGGGAGATCGATAAGTTGGCATTTGGAAAAGAGTTAACCCTTAGAATGCTGGGTAATTTTCTAAAAAATAGATTTTATGTCATCTGCTTTTCATTATCTAATGTAAAAGACGAAGTACCATAGCTCTGGTCTTGATTTTAAGCCAAGTATACTCCATTTAGTACTCAGAACATCTTTGTTAAAGTTGTGTGTGCAAATTCACATTTTGGAAAGAAATTTTTGTTCACACAACTATATCTGTCTCTAACCTTTTTAAAAGTTGAGCTCTTGTTATATGTTAAAATTCCCAATGATTCCCTTTTCAGGTACAGTGCATTAACATTTGCCTTTGTGCAGCTGGAATACAACATGAAGTGGTATAAAGAACTCTTAGAGAAGACTATAGAAGGGGTGAATCTAAAAAATATCAACATCAAAAACTGCGTGGGAACAGTCCTGGCCATTAATGGGTTTAGGAAGTACTATTACGTGTTCAGTGCCAAGAAAGGTCGTCAGTTTATTCGCCAGAGGAACAACGTCTCCGAGGCGCTTGGGCTTCATGACCTTGACGAGAATTCGGAGGACGAGGAGGAAGAGAGGCGGAAGAAAATGGCGGACCAGGAATCGGAAATCGGTGATGACAAGGAGAAAAATGATTATTTCTTCATTGATGAACTGCTTGATGGGTTGCCCATATGGCTGGACAGAATATTTGATGGGTCGATAAGGAAAGTTAGAATCAAGGCGTGGCCTGAGATGACAGATTCCTTGTGATGTTGGTTCGGCGTAGCAAGTTCAATTTTACTTCATGAATTCCCATTTTCACTTATATTCTACTCACAGAATGAAAAACTTTAGAAACCAATGAGACAAAAGGTAGAATTGCTTGACACAAGCAATTCCACCTTTTGTCTCAATGGTTTCTACCCAATATCCTATCGGAAATGTTACTTTTATGCCTGAATATTACCAGTTGGTATTTTTTCAATTTTGATCTGAAATGAAGGAATGTCGTTAACAAGTTTTAAGCAAAATGGTACGGAATGCTTTAATACCTGTAAAAAACACATTGACTGGATTGCACCTTTGTTAAAATAAGATACTGCCAAGCCTTTGTAGTGTTATATAAATAAGGGCTTATAAAAGAGACCTTCAATATTTTTTTTAAATATTAGTTTCCATATCATTTCATCATCCAGTTTGTATTTCTTGAAATTGTGCAGTTTTCCCATATGTTCCAATTTCCAAGTCACATCCGCATTATGGTTTCTGAACTAGATAGTGATTTCAGCAACACAACTGTCCAAAATTTACAGGCATCTGCCACTTCCTAGTTCATGGAAAAGAGGTCCTTATTGCTCATCATTGGAAGTTCCTGCTCCATCTTTTGTCAAATATTTACAGGGTTGTGTTGGTTTGGGTTACCCATGCGTGATTGATTTCCATCTGATGATTGCTTATATCAAAATCTAATATCAAAATCTTCAGCAAAAGATGGTGAAAAGTTGTGATTTTATAGTTATATACATGTAGTAGAAGAGGGATATTGATGATAGAAGAAATACTTCTATTGAAAGGTCTCTGTGAAGTTTAGAAAATATAAGGTTGAAGTATTTTAGCCTTAAATCCATTTTACCTCTTAAGTACACCTACTTCAGTAGGCTTTATTAACCAATGATTCAAGGATGAATAACTGATAATGAGCAGTTTATTTTTTTTCTCTTAATGATTTCTGAAAAATAGCGTAAAAATGTAGTTAGGTATTTTTCGTAGTTTGCTTGTTTCCAATTTGGACCAGTCACAAATCTCATAATAGGGAAATGTGTTGGATAAATTCACTATCAATGGCATTATGGGTGAGTTGCAATTCTTGAATTGAAAATGTCAAAGGCTTGACTGACCAAGGTGGAGTCTGGAATTTAGAGGTAAATTCATAATGATATTTAAATGTAAACATTGAAAAGAACTTAAAGCTATGGGAAGTTTTCGTTCTTTGAAAGATGTTAATTTTTCTTTAATTTTTTCAACAAGGTCAAGGAATTATATAGCTTCATATGGGACACAACAGTGGTACAAAAATAAATGAATTCCTACAGTATTTGTTACCTGCATTGTCTATTCCCTTAGAGAGCATTTTATCCTTTTACCATGATATTTACTATGCAAATGTTATACACAATCTCAAATTAATTTGGTCTATTGCATCATTTGATTTGATGCTTTGGCCCAACTGTTAAAGATTTATTAATGATAATTTATAATATAATGGATATGACATCAATATAACACTGCTTTCAATGTAGTAATTGATTAATAAAAATCCCTCTGCCAAAGTTTTGAAGATAAATTTGCTGTTGACATACTAAATAGAGTATTTCAGACAGGGTTTAAAGTCATACAGAAAAAGTAAGAATTGCTCAATATTTAATGATATTGGAATACTCTAAATAATCTCAAACGTTTTATTGTTGTGTTTTCATATCTATTATACATGTGGAAATCGATTTTCCAGTCTGATGTTTTGTTTGTCCTGTGTAAAATAATCATTTATCAAATACACTTTTTCACATTTATGATTGATGTTTGTTTTGTTTATGAATACATCAGTTTTTGAGAATTGTGGCCCATGTGTGACTGGTCTCTTTAGCTGTCCTTTACATCAAGGGAGGTTTTCACTCAATTAAAGATTATCCTTTGCAAATCTTGGCAAGAGATTGATGTGATTCTATTTAAATAATGGCTGGAAAAATCTGTGCATAAATACCAACAACATTCTTTCCATCAAGGCTTCTGAAATTGCCAACCTCTTATGATTAATCAGTTCATAATTTGGTGAAGTTTAAACAAAGTTATCATTCAGTATTTATTCATAATTCTTCCTTCATTTGCTTTATAATTAAATAATGAAAATTATGTTAATTCTGTTGTACAGGAAGGTACTCACAAAGACGAGCACCCCTTCATCCTATGATCCATGATAACATAGGTTTTTTTATGGGGGTCTATCTGAAAGTTGTCTGCTCTATTGTATTTTGGTTCATGTCATTGGTATTCTATTTTTTTTTTTATATGGGTTTTACATCACATCAACATTATTTCAGTTATGTAGCGATGCCCGACTATTAATGATGGAGGAAGACCCCATACTCAACTGCCCATAAGGGCTGGTCAAGGCGGGTAGAACCATCGGCATTCCGTAAGTCAGTCGGGAGACTGCCTCTCATGAAAATCCATATCCCTCTCAGGATTTGAACCCACGCGGAGAGGGGCCTTGTGATTTCAAGTTCTGTACTCTAACCACTAGGCCACGGAGGCCCCTCCATTTGTATTTTAACTGCATGGCAATTCCTAGCTCATAGTGACAGAGGATGACTACAGACTACATTGCCCATTACATATAAGTAAAGCTGGTCAGAACTGTTGACATTCCTGTAGTCAGTAGGGAGACAACCTCTAATGGAAAATAGAACTTAACCTGTATAGTGTTGGAACTGACTTCATGTCTATGCAAACAGGTTAGATCCAGACCAGCCACCAAGTAAATTGGCGGCTGGCCTGTGATCTAACCTGTTTGCTTCTGTGAGTATCTTTCCCCATCAAAATTAAGCAGACATTTAACATTTTGGAAAGCAAACGACACAAAAATATATTTTAAGAAAATTACCCAGCATTCTAAGCCAACTGAATACCATACTGAAACTTTTCAGATCAAAGTTGTGTTAACTGGGAGGTTTGTTTATCAATAAACCAATATCTTTATAGATGATGATTTGACTGTTCTTGATTTCAAAACAAAAATCAACTGATGGAATGCCCTTAATATTTCTTTGTAAAAGTGCATAAAGATCAATGCATCTTGCTATTTGCCAATAATTAGTCTTCTTTAAGATTCTTTTTTTACTTTCTGATATATATCCATTTCTTTGCTGTGAGAGGCAGTCCAGTGATTGACTTACAAATTGCCAATGGTTATACCCGGGCATGAGCAGTTGAGTATGGAGGTCTGGCATTGCAACATAAATAAAATGACGTTGGCAGGATATAACTAATGGGAATATAAAATGTTGACTTCTTTGCCATGTAGTAAAAGAGGTAATAAAATGTTAACAACTACAAATCAAAGTTTGAAATAATCTCATTTTATTATGGTAAAAAAAATGTGGATGCACCTCTGTCAATTTCAAACAAATAATCAGTTGTAAAGGTATATATATTCACACCCAAAAACCTACTACATGTAATAATTGCACTTGATAAAAATTAGTCTAATAATTGCTCAAACTCCTCACAGTAATCTCCCCTTGCTACGCTGCATCAATCACTGCCACCACAAGATTTTTCATCCAGATTTGGATGAAATTCAAATGATGCTGTTTTGTTAAGAGATTACCAGATATCTTAGTTAATTTAGTAACAATATCTTGTTGTATTGATTTCTGACCAGTTAAGTTGAAAAAAAAATTGGTTTTGTTTATAAATAAAGCACAAATGGATAACAATTTTTTAGTTTCGCCGCCATCTTTTAACGCTATTTTCGTTTCTAAGTAGGTGGTCATGCGACATTTGTGATGGCAGTGATCAACCCCATAAAGGGAGATCACTGTGAGGAGTTTGACAATGGCTTAATTTAATCTGAAAATGTTGCACCGATTCCCCAATATGATGTTTTATGACTGATCCAAATTGAGCGAATCCCATTATGGGTAAACATAGTTACAACAACAGGGGAAATAACTCACAAAGAGCAATTTCTCTCTCTCTACAAATGGTTTCCTATATCAGACACTACAATAAAGTGAACCTGAACTTACAAAAGTTTACCAATGCTGAAGTTTCAAAATTATTAGAACCGATAGTCATTAAATCTCTTGAACCTAATTCTTCAACTTAAACCAAGAAAAATTGTTTCAATTCTCAGATTTAGTCATCTCGTCTTTAAACAATATTTCAATGAACTGTCAATTGGCAAAATTATGTATAAAAAGATGGTAAAGTCAGTAATAAAAGATGAATGGCATGTAGAAATACTTCCAATGATTTCTTAGCTTCAAAATGTCAACAGCCATAAAATAAGGAAAGGTTATTAAAGATATGTATAAAAAAAAAATTGTATGCTACATGCAGGTGTATACCAAATAATAAAACGAAAGTGACAAAACCAATTATAGTAAAACTGTATACAGTGAAGCCTCGTTTATCCGGACCCCAATTATCTGGATGTCTCGCTGAATTATTGTGCAGTTATTTGCTTAACCAATTACCAAACAGTAACGAAATTTGACAAGTTTGTTGCAGATGACTCTAAAAAACATTGTGGGTAAAGGAGAAATTGTTCGTGATTTATTTTTTGAATTACATCACATTTTGAAATGTCGTCTACAAACTCTCTCAATTTTGGATGGCCGAAAATCTGGCGTTTAAGAAAGGTTTATAAGTATACGCATGCATATAGACCGTTTATGTCTAAATATTTATAAGACGTGTTGGGAACGGACGTGTTTGGGTTAATGAGATATTACTGTATAAACAACAAAAAGACAAAGTCTCAACCCACTGCTTCACTGCAAATTATTGCTTTAATGGTACAAAAAACATGAACACCTTTAACCCCTAGAATGCCGGGTAACTTTCTTAAAAAAGATTTTTGTGTTGTCTGCTTTCCAAAATCTTAAGTATCTGAATAATCTTGATGAGATACTTAGAGAAGAAAACAGGTAGGATTACAGGCCAGCCATTAATTTACTTGACGGCCTGCCTAGATCCAACCTGTTTGCATTAGCATGAGGTCGGTTCCAGCAGTATAAGGGTTAAGATGAAAAGTAAGGAAAACAAGATACATTCCAGTAAACATTTATGCCCTATCAAAACTTCTTTGCTTTGTGTGGATTTTGAGTATTTATTTTTGTCATTCAATAAAAAGAATTGATCATGAATTTATGGTGACCTTGATCATTGTTCATTGATCTAAAAATATTGATAAGGGTGCAGATATCATTTTTAATGAGGGTGGTATGCCATGTCAGCATACTTTTTTAGTTATATTACATATTTAAGTATTACCGCGATACATGAATTCATAAGGATGAAAATTTGAAATTTGACCAGATACTGACCATGACCTTTGACCGAGTGACAAATGTTTAAACGAGGATCTAGACATGGCTGAGATGCATATACTTGCCAAGTTTGAATAACCTAGGCTGAAAGGTTCAAATTAAACCAGAAACCTTTGCATTGTTGGCAAGAACAATCAAACACAAAAAAAAGAGACAAACCAAAAATTATATTCCTATCATACAAAGCTGGTGGGTTGAAAAATTTATGTTGATTTGATATTTATCACAGCGAAATAATTCCAATCCGAGGTACAAATGGGGGGGCATAGGGTTCCTGTATGTAGTTTACAGCAGGAAATCCTAGCCCTTAGAATGCTGGGTAATTTTCTAAAAATTACTTTTTAAGTCGTCTGCTTTCCAAAACCTTTGATATCTGCTTACTTTTTTTGAGGAAAGATACTCAGAGAAGCAAACAGGTTAGATCACAGGCCAGCCGCCAATTTACTTGGAGGCTGGCCTGGATCTAACCTGTTTGCATAAACATGAATTTGGATCCAGCACTATAAGGGCTAATTTTGGGAGTACGAATCAGGAACCCACCTTGATACATACTAATTATTAATAACCCATATCATTTTTCTTTATTTCTGTCACTTTTTGACCTCCTTTTCTTTGGTTTAAGTTCACCTGGTTCAAACACTTGAGCCAGTTCTGGTAAACTCTTTGCCACATAAACCTCTTCAGGAGTATTGGAACCAGTATTCATAGCACCATCGTTGTCAGCTGATGGTTTCCCATTACAGGCACCATTCACACTAGCTTCATCCATTTTGGTTTCTTTAATATTTGCTTTATCTTTATCATCATTATTGTTGGTTACAGCGTTTTCATTAGCAGCTTCATCACATTTGACTTCTTTAGTGTTTATTTTGTCTCGACAATTTCTTTTGTTTGTTACAGCTTTATCATAAGTAGCCTCACACTGATCTTGATATACACCATTTGTGCTTCCAGAGTCTAAATCCTCATTTATGTGAGGTGTAACATCTTTCAGAGATTCGGATGAGCATTCACTAATCTTTCTTCCATCCACTTTAGCGACTATTTCTCTAACATGACCTTGTTTGAAGCTTTCATCGCTGGATATACTGGACTCAAGACTTGTATCCAGCTCAGATTCAGAATTTTGGAAACTTGCATGTCCGTCTACATCTTCAATGTTAACAATAAAACCTGTTGAATCCTTTAAACATTGATCATCATTACTACTGTCAGAATGTTCAGAACCAAATCCATTCAACTCTTTTGTAAGATCAGGTAATGACAGTTTGTTTACAGCAATGCTAGGAGTTCTGCTCTCATTACTTTTCAAATCAGAAACTGCGGTATTCTTTCGAAGATCATTTGGAGTTTTTACATGGTTGCTTTCAACACTGTCTGATTCAAGAGAATTCTTGCCATTTACAAGGTTGTTACCATCATGTTCCTCAACACGGATCTCACAAGAAGCACCATCGTTTGTTTGATTAATATTTTCCAGCTCACAATCAGTAACAACATCATCAATCTTTTCAACACCAGCATCAGCTATATCAGTACCATCAACAGAGAAAGTCAACTCAACATCAACACTAACAACATTTGTAGCAATGCTGCTATCAGACTCTTTAGAATCTGGAGGTGGTCCTTCGTTGTCGGCCATCTTTTTTTCCCGTTCTCGCTCCCTCTCCGCCTCCGCAGCAATAGCTTCCTGAATCTCCATTGAAGCCCGGTTGGTGCTGGACTTGCGGGCTGAAGGTGTTCTCAACAGACCTTTTGTTTTGATCAACTCCTCGTCTAGAGGATTGACTCTGTTAGCTGACTTTATGTCTCGTTCTTCTTGTGCTGTACGGATTGCATCCACCCTGTGTAATGGATGATAACTTGTTAAAAGGTGTTAAATACTTATTCCACTATATTCTCTTTGAGCTATCTGCTCTAGAAGTCCTAAGATACAATTGTGACATGAAAGATAAATGGCTCATTATGATTAGCAATTTTTCTTTTTGTGTCACAGTGATTTCTATTGAATATCATAAATAAAATATATATTCTTTTCATACTTCTGTTAGATGATGGTTTCAAATTTGGACCTGCTACAAACTGGATTGAACCAATGCATAACATATATCATTTAGTTGTTTATGCTGACCTCTTTTGAGAGTGCCATGGTGGGAAGCCATTTGTTCCATTGATTTTAGTTTTTATTAAGAGCTAACAAGGTTATGTTTTATATTGACATAAATCCCTCTCCCTCTCTCTCTCTCTCTCCCCCTCCCCTCTCTCTCTCCCTCTCTCCTCCCTCCCTCCCTCCCTCCCTCCCTCCCTCCCTCCCTCCCTCCCTCCCTCCCTCCCTCCCTCCCTCCCTCCCTCCCTCCCTCCCTCCCTCCCTCCCTCTCTCCCTCTCCCATCAATAAATTTTCATGTTATGTTATAGTTTCCTAGATCCACCAGTACTAGGCTAGGGCTCTAAAAGGTCTTGCCAAAGGCCACTCCCATGAAACCAGAGGTGCTGATTAGGGTCAAACCCAGGACCCCCAAGTTATAAGTCTGTCTGTCACCTTAACCACCTGGTCATGCAGGACCCTCCATAATGATTGAGGAAGACCCCATGATAAAGTAAAACAAGTTCTTACAAATCACTTCAATCACTCTCAGTCCGCTCTCTAGATACATAACAAGTACTTGTGCAGAACATGGATAAATGGAAGGTTGCAAGACAGACCTAGAGGAGGACAGTGGTCCAAGGGTAAAACGTGGGCCTCTGGACACAAGGGTGGTGGTTTCGAATCCCGTGAGAAGCAAGGTTCGCCTTGCGAACTTTCATTGATCCACATTCAGGGGGAGTACTGGTTAGGTATCAAGGAAGTAGAATCGAGGTTGATTAATCTAAGCTGTAAGATTTTTTATTACGATCAATGTAAAATAAATAATGTTGAATGTAAACCTGCTTCTCGTGGGAATCTTACCCACCACCTTCATGTTCAAGGCAGACACTCCACTCATGGACCACGGTTCTCCTAAGACACATCCTTTACAAGGAAATGGATTTAAAACAAAAACACAACCATAAATGAGACTTTGTTACTTGCCTTTGCTGAGAATCAGGCTGCATAGTACTGATAGTCTGAAGGAGGGCTGCATGTTGGTCGTCTTGTTCAGTCACAGTGGCAGCTTGGCCCAATCTGAAATATCAGTGTGTAAATAAGTACCAATACCATGCCTGTATTCTTTGTACTCTGCACGGCTTCAAATGTGCAGTATCAAAATGCAATTAAAATCTTATATCAAATGAAATTATTATCCAGGACATCCTTTGGCTGCTTGTTCAATCATACTCATAGCTTGTTTAACCCATTACCAAACAATAACGACATTTGACCAGTTTGTTGCAGACGACAGTGGAAAAAATTGTGGGAAAAGGAGAAACTGCTCTTGACGAGCAATGTCTCCTTTTCCCACAATGTTTCCAGCCCTATCAAAAGATTATGTAAAGAAGATTTGGTAAAGGGTTAAGTAGTCTGAAATATTAACATGTGAATAGTAACAAATGACTTACTTTGGTGCCAACCTCTGGGTCACGTTTGCAATGGATGAGACGAAAGAGGACAACTTTTGAAGAATCGTGTTAACTGACACCACCTCCATCTTTAATCGTCCAACATCCTGCAACTGGGCTGAAATAATGGTACAACATATTTACCTTTTCAATCTATATACATACTTTAAAAGGACTATTTCAAAGATTGAGATTTCAATCTTTCTAAAAACAAGAGTCTTCTACAGATAAAATGACAACACAGTTCTTTATAGTTACATTATAATTGACAAGATTATTGATTAGTTTCTCCTCCCCATTCATTTCAGTTAAAAATATAGCCTTTTCATATTGGAGACACAATGAATTGTTATAATAGTTTATTTTGTATACAATGATCTATTTTTTGCATCTTGAAAAATCAACCAAATAAGCAATCATAATACATAATGGGTCACCATTTACTACAAACTTGTTTTACCTCCAATAGCTTTAGTCCAGTATGTCATACGTACATATGTCATACACAAGTATGGGAACCATATAGGTTACAAAAAAAATATATAAAACTTTTAATATCCGAGTTTCCTCACTCACATCTGTGAACAAGCAGCTTTAAAAGAACCCATCTAAAAATCCATCAAGACAGAAAAGTGTGACAATAGACTTACCTTGGTACACCTCTTGCTCCCCAGCAATCCTCTCTAGAGATTCCTCCCAATGCTGTGGAAACAAGACATTAATGTCATTTGTTTTAATGTTTTAATACCATTTCAACATTTTTAGATTATATCCTGGTAAACCCTAGGGTGGTAAAATCTGATTTTGATTTACATGTCCATAAATGCACTTTCTGCACTTGTCAGTATAATTGTTAAGTATAAATTAATAGGGTGCTTGTGTTTGAACTCCATTTAATACGCAGTTTGAATAAGATGCTGTCGTGTATCTTCACGAAAGTATGACGTATTGAACATCTCTCCTCAGTATGCATAGTTGTGTATATAACTGACATGATGGTAAATGATTCAGTAAATTACATTTAATTTATTCCTAATTTTTGTTTTTGAAAATTGTACAATTGTATCATCATGTTGTTCAAATCACTGCTAAAGTGGAACTAAATCAATAACAATCGATTTTGCCTCTTTATTTCGTTTATGAGAGGTTTCTTAAAGCTTAAAGTGTAATTTTTTCATCTGTTTGGCATGATTTATTATTTGGATATTGTTATTATTACCAGCAATTTAAGCCATATAATGTGTACCACTATATTGTAAAAGGGAGATGAACAGGATTAGATGAATATTTTGTATATTTCTTTTGCTGTAATCCCTATGTAATTTAGTGTAAAGGTCATTCTAATGAACAAGTAAGTTTAAACTATCAAGATGTAACAATATAACGCTTCACATACCTGTAAAAGGGATAAAAACAGAATACAAATATTTTGTATGTTTCTTTCATTCTATTCCCTATGTAATTGTTCAGTAATTGTTGTAAAGGTCATTTTACTGAATAAGTAAGTTTAAACTAACAGAATGTAAAAATACAGAAAAAGAAAAAAAAATTAATACCTGTTCTAAGCCGGCCTGTTTGCTCTCCACACAGTTGTGATGCTTCTCCAAGTCCTCCTCAGCCTGAGTAATCTGTTCCTTAAGTCTGGCTATATAGCCATCTTTTGTAAGGCTTCTTCGCAGAGTTATGTCCCTTTGCAACTCTTGTACAGAGAGTTTTAAGCCTTCCACCTTCTGCATTAGTACCTACAATATAACACATAGCAATGTATTTGTATCTATTTTATCTAACAGGGTTTCACATTGTATCAACAGTATTTCAGTTATTTTCCGATACCCAAATCATCATGATGAAGAAAGACCTGAAATTCATTCAACTGCCCATAAGGGCTGCTTAAACCATCAGCACTACGTAAGTAAGGCGCGATTTAAACCCACATGGAAAAAGAATCTCAAATAAGATTTTTAATTTACCACCAGGCCACAAAGGTGCCAGAAAAGTTCTCAAAATGGTCCATTTAGAGATAAAAAACCTGCCCACATCAGCTTACATAAAAGAAAGTGTAAAAAGCCTCAATAGAGAATCAAAGAAATCAACATACCCTATGGGCTTCATCAAATTCCTTACAGTGGTCGGAAAAGAATCCTTTTGTCTCCATTAGCTTCATCTTAAACTGCTTTGTTTTCTTATGGCTGTACTTATTTCCGACCAACTGGGAGTGGGCAGATTCTGACATCTCCATCTTACTCTGGGCAATAGAGTTTATAGCAGGAGAGGGTTCATACCTGCAAAGGGTACAGAAATTAAGTAAGTTTGATTGAGTCTATACTTGTTTATCTGACATCAATTCAATTGTTTTACTTCAAACATTTAAACAGCAAAACATGCTTTTGGCCATAAAAGATCAGACAGGTTTTTTAAGCCGTTGGGTGTGTTATTTTTGATAAAGGAATATCACTTATGGTATAGATTTGGCCCTTCATTTCAGAAAATGACACACCATGTGTTTAAGAACAGGCAAACTTGCCCGTCCCCCACCCCCCCTCATTTTTTCTGAAAAAAAAAAAACTTAAGCTCTGCTCTTCTTATAAAGACATTCTTACCACATTACAGAGTTCGTTCTTTCCATATTTTAATCTAGCAAACTGTCGAAAATCATGCATGTGATAATTTTGTCAATTGAATAACCGAAAGGTACAGATAGTTTCCCAGAAACCTAAAAACAACCGAGAATTATTTATTGTTCTTCTGCCAGTTTCATGAATGAAAGTTTACATTTTGATGATTGTAACTGCCTTCTGCTACCATTTTCAAATGAACCATCCATTAAGTCAAAAGAAAGATTTTAGCTTAAACAATTGATGAATTACAATGAGATTTCATTTAACAGTCAAGCTTCATTTCTACAAATCTACAAACAATTTTACCAAGAACTAACCGTACAAGAAATAAGAATCAGAAAAGGTCAGGGTAAAACATACCTTATGCTAGCCACACTGGATGCCATAGTAACAGGGGTTGTTGTTGTCGAGCCATTCCTCTTTGGAAAAAGAAGTGGTTCCAAACACCTGTGTAAACAACAGCAAAAAAGATAGTTAGTTTAATCATATTTTATTTGCAAAATGAAACCCCAACATTCACTTGGTATCTGTACAACATATAGCAAAACGAAACATACAATGACGCATAAATACAGAATTATTATAATAGTATAATGCAAAAGGATTGGGCCACAAGTTTTAACAACTTAACTGCTGACAGTTGTGTTTTTATTGATCCTGATGGAGAAAACAGTGTTGAAGAATGAATTCAATGATGCCTTACTTGGCAAACATGGCTTTGTATTCTGTAATGATGTCACTTGTTTCTGAGGGATGAAGAGGCTGCTGAATTTGAATGATGGCTGTAAGACGTTTCGTCAACGACTGAAATAAAAGATAATCAAATAATGAAGAAATAACAAATTAAATAAAGTATCACAAATGAATTAACATCAAAAGATGCATTTAAATGTGTCTTCATAACAATTTTAATCCAAACAAAAAGCGGATCATTGGATTTGAAAATCCATCTCAAAAATCTATACTCTAACCACTAGGCCATGGAGGTCCCTGTTCATTGATTGGATTTTACACCATAAAGGGATATAACACAGATGACTTAAAGCAATTCTCTCAGGCCTGATCCTGGCCATGCAATGCCCTTGCTTGCTGATTTTAGGGCTGAAAGAAGACACAGATGTCTTATCAATTGGGCATACCAGGGTCTTTTATTACAACAGTGTTTTATTGAACGCTCAAGAAGCCATTTTACCCTTTACCAAACTTCAAATTCTCGATAGTCCCAAATTGAAAGAGTTTGAAGACGACATTTCGAAATGTGATGAAATTGAAAAATAATCTTCTGATAGGGCAGAAAACATTGTGGGAATAGGAGAAATTGCTAAGTAAGAGCAAATTCTTGTTTTCCCACATCCTTTTCCAGAGGTGTCTGCAACAAACGGGTCAAATGTTGTTATTGTTTGGTAATGGGTTAAATAGAAATAACCAGCCCATCTAGCTCTACACCTAAATTTATGTAAAGGCCCCTGCTCCCTTTAGACTTACATGGGTAAAATCCAAAAATTCAAACTTGTCAGCCGAACTTGAAAATGCACCACAAGTTACGAGATGAACATGCAGTGTGGGTAAAAACGTCACTAAACTGACAAGCTGATTCTTGAATAACTCTTCCTTCTCTGCATATTGTCTGAAAAAAAAATTATAACATGATCAGGAAAACTTTATTTCTTTTACTTGTTATTCAACACCATCGCCTTTTTCTTCTTCTTAAAGTTTTTCTTCTCCTCCTCCTTCTTCATATTCCAATTTACTGCACCAACCACTTAATTATTTTTGCACTTCACAAGCATAAAAGTAAGACCATCCTATTTTCACGGTCAGTTTAAAACTGGGATAAAACAATCTCTATGTTTAGTTAGAGGAAGCACTGAAAACCTTGGTGTTGAACCAGTCTAGGGGCTACCATGTCTTCTTGCAGGCAATTCAAGAGGCTAAAGGCTGATGTGAAGTAAGACACATGAATACTTCTGTTTCTTGGAAAAAAAAACATAAATGACATCCCACCAACTTCATTCAACATTATAAACAAAATTGGACTGGTAAGTCTTAAACTCGGGACCCCTTTATTTAAATTCAGATTTGGTACCTTACCAGCTGAGTTATTCATTATGAGATGGCAGATAGAATCAACTGAAACCTCTCTATTTTTCTTCAGCACTTTCTTTTCTCAGTTTTGTGAAAGATATGGCCAAAAATCTTCATAAAGTTTGGATGTGAATGCAGAAAACAATTTCAAAAAGAATGAACAGACAGGCATGTAAATACATGTTAAAATAAAAATCAATTAATCCCAAACCTTTCTATTTCCTTCAGAAGTGACTCTTTTGTCTCAGTTATCTTCTCTTGCATGGTGTTGTACAGGTCAGTGATGTCTGTCTTTTCCTTCTCTGCATTGATAGCTACATCTTCTAATAACGCTCGCAGTAGAAGTATACCATCCCTGACCGAACTTTGCAGGTCACGGATAGACTGTGGAAATTGAAATAAATATATATAAGTATAAAAATATAAAATCATATGACGAGTATAATGATATAAAATAACATGAGACGTCGTTTCGAGGGTTCAATGCAATACAATTGTAAGTGCTTCATGTTTCTGAAGCACTTACAATATATAGTCTTGAATTGAACCCTCCAATCACTTTTGTAAAGATTTTCTATATGGTTGTGTTCATGAAGCATATCAGACTGTAGCTCTGATTAAAGTGACAGATGAAGATTTTAATCCTTTTTAAAATAAAATGTTTTCATCTTTTAAAATGACAACACATATATATAGATACATAAAGCTAAATCCTTAATACATCTTTCAACCCCATTATTTGAAATGGTTAGGTAAAGATCTATCATATTTGTCTTGCAGATATGGTAAACTATTTTAATGATTTATTTTCTCAACAATGGTCTTTAACTAGGTTATTGTAAAATTATCAAAATGAATACGAGAGTCTGGGACCCAAACTAAGAAATGGGTTGACACTCTAATCATTTGATGCCAGCAAGTTGCATCAGAGAGCGATTTCACAACTATTTATATGCTGAGTTTTCCCTCAAAGCACTGAAAATTGGGAATGCTTATTTCATAATCATTGGAGGAAAACAAATTTTTGCATCTTTACAATGAAAAAATTGAAAATGGTTACTTATTTAGTGACATTGATTATTTAAATCATATTTTCAATGTTGGATACTCACAGAAAACAAAATCTGAGATAGTTCCTTTAATTATTACACAGATTAACAATTAGGATTAACATGAGCTAACAAACATACCTGCATCATGTCATCTAGTTTTTGGCACCCTTGTTTATAGGCAGTTTCCAAGTCTACACAGTGGGAACGGCTCTCCCTGTAAAAATACCATACCAGCATCCAAGATTAGTTTGATGTTTCAACAATTAGCTTAACCCATTACCAAACAATAACAACATTTGACCAGTTCGTTGCAGACGACTTGCAGAAAATTGTGGGAAAAGGAGAAATTGCTCTTTCCCACAATGTTTTCTGCGCTATCAGAAGATCATTTTTCAATTTCACCACATTTTGAAATGTTGAATTGCTCATAATGAACAGTTTATAAAAACCTTTTGTCACAATGATTTCTACCCAACATCATAAAGAAAATTTATAACTTTCATCACTATTTTCTTCATGGCTGCTGTTGCTTTCAACTAAAGCAGGTAACAAATTTTTATACTGGGGAAATTCTTAAATTGGCGAACTAAAAGCTAAATTTCATTGCAAAGAAAAATGTCAATTGGGTTTTAAGCAGAATGAAGTCTAAATGCACACTCACACTTTCATGTCACGGAAACAGTTAATACATAACATCAACTTTTTCTCTGTGGAAAACAAAATGTAGGGTTCTCCATGTACTTCTGAAAAAGAAAAAGACAGAATCATGAGTAATATCTTCTTTTATCAAAAATTATTTTCCTGCCAAAATCGCAAAGGAGACACTAAATCATTTACATAATTCATATGGTTCTAAACTTGACTCAACCACAAAATCCTTAAAATGGAATAAGGCTATTCAGTTCCTCCATATATACTGGTATTAACACATTATTTTGTAGTCAATGAATTAAAGTAACTATCTTAGAGCGTGAGAGTTTTTTCTTTTAAAATGAATTGTCTTATACGGATGAACTGACAACACATATCTATGAACGCACATTAGAGTAGATTATTGATACACTTTTGATCATTGTTCAAAACGCTATCGTAAAAACATAGCTCATTTATCTTGGAGCTGAAGTTTAGCGTTTTAACAGTTTATCATGTAAACAATGATCTATCATTTCTGTCCTACGAAATCATCAACATGTGTACAAGAGTCTTGGCACCAGACTACAAATAGGGTCTACAATCTAATCATATAACGCTACCGCAACTCTTTCCATCAAAACACAGAAAAGCACAAAAAATCGTTTCAGTGTTTTACTTAAAGTGCAGTTTTACTTTCAACTAAAGAAGTTAAAAATAGTTATATTTTTGTCACAAGGATTGTAAAAGATTCATCCATTTAAAGTCTGTTACTCACACAACACAATCTGTAATAATGTCCCTTAAAAAAAAAACATAGCCACAACAGAAAAATTATTAGTAACAGACAGTTTTCACTTTAGTCACCATGAAGAACAAAACAATTTTTCTTAATGAAAACTACAACGACTTCCAGTCAATTCCGAATGAGAGTAATGGTATTGAATGAATGAATGAATGAATGAATGAATGAATGAATACATATTTTAAAGCGCATCAACAGCTAATTCATTTAGTGTGAGTGATGGTATTATAGGCAAGCTTACTACATTGCTTTTGTATATCCTTGGTGTGTTTTGTCTGCGGTACAATCTCGTGACTTTGAAACATTTTTGCTCGATGAGTGTCTTCTCTACAAGTCGCGCACAGCGGTTGACAGCAAGTGTTGCAGTAAAACATCTGAGATTCGGTCTAGAAAATATCAACTACAATTTCATTGTCCCACCCTTATGATTGTAGAGCCTTAAAAATGCCATTATAAGAATGTACTAATGAATTTACCAAAATTCATGCATGTTTGCTGCAGATATGAAGAAACATGGATGTAAAAATTACATTTCTTTAACCCTTTCCCAAAGGCCAAATTTTTTACTTTCCCAAATTGAAGGAGTTTGCAGTCAACATTTCAAAATGTGATGAAATTAGAAAGTAAGCTTCTGATAGAGAAGAGAACTTTGTGGAAAAAGGAGAAATTGCTCGTTAAAAGCAATTTCTCCTTTTCCCACAATGTTTTCCAGAGTCGTCTGCAACAAAGTGGTGAAATGTTGGTATTGTTTGGTAATTGGTTAAAGGTGTATAGTAGCTGTTTTGTTGTATGGGATACTAAAGAGGACATACTAAAGAAAAGCCATTGGGAGTAAAACTAGTTTGTTTTCAGCTTTTAGAGCATACAAAGCATGACAATTAAGTCAAATCAAAAAGCATTGAAATCGTATATTGTTGGTACATGCTTAAATTTATTGACACATTCTGATTCAATTTTTCATTCAGTAGCTATACTTCATTTAATATGATATTGCAAAACAAAACTGTATTGTTTCAACAACATTGTATTTTGACTATCATATTGTCTCATATGTGAACGAGCACCTTTAAATAAGTTAACCCATTACCAAACAAAAACAACATTTGACCACTTTGTTGCAGACGACTCTGAAAAACATTGTGGGAAAAGGAGAAATTGCTCGTTATGAGCAATTTTTTCTTTTCCCACAATGTTTTCTGCTCTATCAGAAGATTATTTCCCAATTTCATCACATCTTGAAATGTCTTCTGCAAACTCTTTCAATTTTGGCAGTCGAAAATTTGTTGTTTGGGAAAGGGTTAAATAAGTTTAAACTAGAATGGACTTAATATCAATCTCCATTACTTACTCTATCACAATTGGCACAGAGAAGTTTGTCCCCGGTCGAAGATTCCACAAGAAATTTCAGGAACATATCAGGGGGCGGAGCAGTGAAGCCTTCCTTCACCATGGTTACCGTGCTGTAAAACAGGAAATTTTGTAAATCCTTTCACAAATTATAGAATCATGAAACCAGTCACATATTCATTTATCTATTTATAAAGATTTTTAGATCATGGCAACATTTTTCAGGTGCAATTAAGATAGTGATTAATCAAGTTGAAAGGAATTGTTTTCCCTATCAAATTTCAAATTATAGAATTTGAAGAAAAATAAATGACCGGCTTTCCAGTTATATACCTACCCCAATTATCCAGAGTGCCATTGTATGAAACCATTTCTGTTTTAACGTCATTAGTATAACCTGGCAATGGGTATTCAACATGTATTCTTTTACCCTAAGGAGGTTCAGTGTTCAGTGTTCCATTCCTGCTTGGGCGACATTGGTACAGTGATAGAGCGTCAGCCTCTTGTACCAAGGGTTCTGGGTTCAATCCCTGTTAGGCAAGGTGAAATTGCCGGGTCTAACCCACTAATCGGAGCAAGTACTGGTGTTGTATCCAGGAAGCAGTCATTGAAAGTGAATGAAATTATCTTCAAGGTTCTCTCACAATCCATGTTAAATAAATGAGTTTAAATTCCTTCTTACCTGCAAACTGGACATGAGAGCTTGCCATCCTCCACATTGCTCTCTACACACTTGGAACAAAAGCTGTGATAGCATCTGAAATGTAACAGTAGTCTATATAAAACGGTGGGGTATTGGGGCTTATAAGACACTGGCTTTTCAAACACTATTTAGATGACTCTTGAAATGAAATAATTTACATGAGAAAGTGTATTTGGGGTCTTTAAATCAAAGTCCATGTTACCAATACTTTTAAGAGGACCCTACTTTGTGGGTTCTCATTAGAAATTCATCTAGTAGGATAGAAATTATTGTTCAAAAAAGAAGACAAAGCTCATTATGAGCATTAATGTCTCTTCCACAATTATCTTATGGCATCTGCACCAGAACAGTTATTTCCACGTGAATGTTGTGTAAAAGGTTAAAAAACAAATTGTATAGGATTCTTTCACATACTTGCATAAAACACTATTTATAACACTTGATTTTAGATAAAATATAAAAAGGTAAAAATAGTTAAAACACAACTTCCCATAATAAAGTGTTTAAAAAGGGATTAAAAAAGAAGGCATTGTAAATAACCCTCTTCCAACAATAAAGGGTTAAGGAAAGATATAAAGATGTAATTACAATATGGTGTATAGAGAAGAATTAGATAAGGATTTAGAGAAGAAACAATGAAGTAAGTGAGGTTTCATTAAGAGCAGGCTAGGGGGGGGTAGGGGGATTGGGGTTCCCCCTGACTACTTTGGTCAGTTTTATGATAAATCTACTGATGAGGTCCGTGAAAATCCCCATCTATGCGCTACTTTTGCAAATCAACCCCTACTACAAATATTAATGAAACCCCTGACTAAGCATGTTGGGAATGCAATAGGGGCCTGGTTGGCTTTGTGGTTAGAATACAGAACTTGCAATTAAATGAACCCTTTCCACGTGGGTTCAAATCCTGGAGAATGCATTTGAATATTTATGAGAGGTAGCTTTCTGGTTGACTTACGGAATACAGATGGTTCTACCAAGCTTGGCTAGCCCTTATGAGGCCTTCCTCAATCATAATGAACTGGGCATCCCAACATAACTGAAGTAATTTTGATGTGATGTAAAACACAAATAAAATAAATAAGTAAGAAATACAATAATGGATTAACCCTTAAAGTGCTGGAACCGACTTCATGCTTATGCAAACAGGTTGGATCCAGGCCAGCTGTCAAGTAAATTGGCGGCTGGCCTGAACCAACATCATGCTTATGCAAACAGGTTAGATTCTGGCTAGCCACCAAGTAATTGGTGGTTTGCCTGTGATCTAACCTGTAAGCTACTCTGAGTATCTTTCCTCACCAGAATTAACGGAGATATTTAGGGTTTTAGAAAGCAGACTATGCAAAAAACTTTTTAAAGAAAATTGCCTAGCATTCTAAGGTTTAACACTTTACCAAACACTAATTTTAAAACTGTCACAAATTGAAAGAGTTTGCAGTAGACATTTCAACAATGATGAAATTGAAAAACAATCTACTGATAAGACAGAAAACATTGTGGGAAATAGAGAAATTGCTCATTAAGAGCAATCCTTTCTTTTCCACAATGATTTTCCAGAGTTATCTGCAACAAACTGGTCAAATGTGGTAATTTTTTGGTAAAGTGTTAAACCAGAATTTGATGAGACGGCTTTACCTTAAAAGACAGGGTTCCCTATATTGCTCTGTACAAAACGGCTTTACCTTAAAAGACAGGGTTCCCTATATTGCTCTGTACAAGACAGCTTTACCTTAAAAGACAGGGTTCCCTATATTGCTTTGTACAAGACGACTGTACCTTAAAAGACAGGCTTCCCTATATTGCTCTGTACAAGACGGCTTTACTTTAAAAGACAGGGTTCCCTATATTGCTCTGTACAAGACGACTGTACCTTAAAAGACAGGGTTCCCTATATTGCTCTGTACAAGACGACTTTACCTTAAAAGACAGGGTTCCCTATATTGCTCTGTACAAGACGGCTTTACCTTAAAAGACAGGCTTCCCTATATTGCTCTGTACAAGACAACTTTACCTTAAAAGACAGGGTTCCCTATATTGCTCTGTACAAGACAACTTTTTACCTTAAAAGACAGGGTTCCCTATATTGCTCTGTACAAGACGGCTTTACCTTAAAAGACAGGGTTCCCTATTTTGCTCTGTATAAGACAGCTTTACCTTAAAAGACAGGGTTCCCTAGATTGCTCTGTACAAGACAACTTTACCTTAAAAGACAGGCTTCCCTATATTGCTCTGTACAAGACGACTTTACCTTAAAAGACAGGGTTCCCTATATTGCTCTGTAAAAGACAGCTTTACCTTAAAAGACAGGGTTCCCTATATTGCTCTGTACAAGACGACTTTACCTTAAAAGACAGGGTTCCCTATATTGCTCTGTACAAGACGGCTTTACCTTAAAAGACAGGGTTCCCTATATTGCTCTGTATAAGACAGCTTTACCTTAAAAGACAGGGTTCCCTATATTGCTCTGTACAAGACGGCTTTACCTTAAAAGACAGGGTTCCCTATATTGCTCTGTACAAGACGGCTTTACCTTAAAAGACAGGGTTCCCTATATTGCTCTGAACAAAACGGCTTTACCTTAAAAGACAGGGTTCCCTATATTGCTCTGTACAAGACGACTTTACCTTAAAAGACAGGGTTCCCTATATTGCTCTGTACAAGACAGCTTTACCTTAAAAGACAGGGTTCCCTATATTGCTCTGTACAAAACGACTTTACCTTAAAAGACAGGGTTCCCTATATTGCTCTGTACAAGACAGCTTTACCTTAAAAGACAGGGTTCCCTATATTGCTTTGTACAAGACGACTGTACCTTAAAAGACAGGCTTCCCTATATTGCTCTGTACAAGACGGCTTTACTTTAAAAGACAGGGTTCCCTATATTGCTCTGTACAAGACGACTGTACCTTAAAAGACAGGGTTCCCTATATTGCTCTGTACAAGACGACTTTACCTTAAAAGACAGGGTTCCCTATATTGCTCTGTACAAGACGGCTTTACCTTAAAAGACAGGCTTCCCTATATTGCTCTGTACAAGACAACTTTACCTTAAAAGACAGGGTTCCCTATATTGCTCTGTACAAGACAACTTTAACTTAAAAGACAGGGTTCCCTATATTGCTCTGTACAAGACGGCTTTACCTTAAAAGACAGGGTTCCCTATTTTGCTCTGTATAAGACAGCTTTACCTTAAAAGACAGGGTTCCCTATATTGCTCTGTACAAGACGGCTTTACCTTAAAAGACAGGGTTCCCTATATTGCTCTGTACAAGATGGCTTTACCTTAAAAGACAGGGTTCCCTAGATTGCTCTGTACAAGACAACTTTACCTTAAAAGACAGGCTTCCCTATATTGCTCTGTACAAGACGACTTTACCTTAAAAGACAGGGTTCCCTATATTGCTCTGTAAAAGACAGCTTTACCTTAAAAGACAGGGTTCCCTATATTGCTCTGTACAAGACGACTTTACCTTAAAAGACAGGGTTCCCTATATTGCTCTGTACAAGACGCTTTACCTTAAAAGACAGGGTTCCCTATATTGCTCTGTACAAGACGGCTTTACCTTAAAAGACAGGGTTCCCTATATTGCTCTGAACAAAACGGCTTTACCTTAAAAGACAGGGTTCCCTATATTGCTCTGTACAAGACGACTTTACCTTAAAAGACAGGGTTCCCTATATTGCTCTGTACAAGACAGCTTTACCTTAAAAGACAGGGTTCCCTATATTGCTCTGTACAAAACGACTTTACCTTAAAAGACAGGGTTCCCTATATTGCTCTGAACAAGACAGCTTTACCTTAAAAGACAGGCTTCCCTATATTGCTCTGTACAAGACGGCTTTACCTTAAAAGACAGGCTTCCCTATATTGCTCTGTACAAGACGACTTTACCTTAAAAGACAGGGTTCCCTATATTGCTCTGTACAAGAAGGCTTTACCTTTAAAGACAGGGTTCCCTATATTGCTCTGTACAAGACGGCTTTACCTTAAAAGACAGGGTTCCCTATATTGCTCTGTACAAGAAGGCTTTACCTTAAAAGACAGGGTTCCCTATATATCTGTACAAGACGGCTTTACCTTTAAAGACAGGGTTCCCTATATTGCTTTGTACAAGACGACTGTACCTTAAAAGACAGGCTTCCCTATATTGCTCTGTACAAGACGGCTTTACTTTAAAAGACAGGGTTCCCTATATTGCTCTGTACAAGACGACTGTACCTTAAAAGACAGGGTTCCCTATATTGCTCTGTACAAGACGACTTTACCTTAAAAGACAGGGTTCCCTATATTGCTCTGTACAAGACGGCTTTACCTTAAAAGACAGGCTTCCCTATATTGCTCTGTACAAGACAACTTTACCTTAAAAGACAGGGTTCCCTATATTGCTCTGTACAAGACAACTTTAACTTAAAAGACAGGGTTCCCTATATTGCTCTGTACAAGACGGCTTTACCTTAAAAGACAGGGTTCCCTATTTTGCTCTGTATAAGACAGCTTTACCTTAAAAGACAGGGTTCCCTATATTGCTCTGTACAAGACGGCTTTACCTTAAAAGACAGGGTTCCCTATATTGCTCTGTACAAGATGGCTTGACCTTAAAAGACAGGGTTCCCTAGATTGCTCTGTACAAGACAACTTTACCTTAAAAGACAGGCTTCCCTATATTGCTCTGTACAAGACGTACAAGACAAGACTTTACCTTAAAAGACAGGCTTCCCTATATTGCTCTGTACAAGACAGCTTTACCTTAAAAGACAGGGTTCCCTATATTGCTCTGTACAAGACGGCTTTACCTTAAAAGACAGGGTTCCCTATATTGCTCTGTACAAGACGGCTTTACCTTAAAAGACAGGGTTCCCTATATTGCTCTGAACAAGACGGCTTTACCTTAAAAGACAGGGTTCCCTATATTGCTCTGTACAAGACGACTTTACCTTAAAAGACAGGGTTCCCTATATTGCTCTGTACAAGACAGCTTTACCTTAAAAGACAGGGTTCCCTATATTGCTCTGTACAAAACGACTTTACCTTAAAAGACAGGGTTCCCTATATTGCTCTGAACAAGACAGCTTTACCTTAAAAGACAGGCTTCCCTATATTGCTCTGTACAAGACGGCTTTACCTTAAAAGACAGGCTTCCCTATATTGCTCTGTACAAGACGACTTTACCTTAAAAGACAGGGTTCCCTATATTGCTCTGTACAAGAAGGCTTTACCTTTAAAGACAGGGTTCCCTATATTGCTCTGTACAAGACGGCTTTACCTTAAAAGACAGGGTTCCCTATATTGCTCTGTACAAGAAGGCTTTACCTTTAAAGACAGGGTTCCCTATATATCTGTACAAGACGGCTTTACCTTTAAAGACAGGGTTCCCTATATTGCTCTGTACAAGACGGCTTTACCTTAAAAGACAGGGTTCTCTATATTGCTCTGTACAAGACGGCTTTACCTTAAAAGACAGGGTTCCCTACATTGCTCTGTACAAGACAGCTTTACCTTAAAAGACAGGGTTCCCTATATTGCTCTGTACAAGACGGCTTTACCTTAAAAGACAGGGTTCCCTATATTGCTCTGTACAAGATGGCTTTACCTTAAAAGACAGAGTTCCCTATATTGCTCTGTACAAGATGACTTTACCTTAAAAGACAGGCTTCCCTATATTGCTCTGTACAAAACGACTTTACCTTAAAAGACAGGGTTCCCTATATTGCTCTGTACAAGACGGCTTTACCTTAAAAGACAGGGTTCCCTATATTGCTCTGTACAAGACAGCTTTACCATAAAAGACAGGGTTCCCTTTATTGCTCTGTACAAGACGGCTTTACCTTAAAAGACAGGGTTCCCTATATTGCTCTGTACAAGACGGCTTTACCTTAAAAGACAGGGTTCCCTATATTGCTCTGTACAAATATTGCACTGTAAAGGATTCCACTTAGTTGTTTCCAGCTCCTCAGCTGTTTCCAAAGCCGCAGGGAAAATGGTTCCAGACATCTTCTCTATACTCTGACTGTCACTCCCTTTACCATTGTATAATCATTAATGCAACAATTCAAACAACAGACTGACTCATAAATTCATTCCTGAAAAAGAAGATTTAATATTTGTACTAAAGGTCACAGGTGGTTGTCTTTTATCATTCACCGTATTTGTTTTAAATCGATTGTGAAGGAAGCTTAAAGCTTGGTCAAAGCCACTCTCAATGACTTCTTCCTGGATACTACACCAGTAATCACGCCGGTTTGTGGGTTAGTCCCAGAAATTTTCACCCCGCTTAATGGGGATTCGAACCTGGGACCCTCTGTACAAGAGCCTGACGCTCTACCCCTGCACCAATGTCGCCAACAATGATTTCTAAAGATGCACAAAAGCAAACAAAGAACCACTGGTTGCATGGTTAGGGTAATAACAAGATAGGATCCACAGTAGTGTAATGTTTAGCGTCATGGTCTTGAGGTGGGAGAATCAAGCAACCTGAATACATCGGGTTTATCCAATGAAAACACCTCTGAAATAATAGGGATGACGCCATATTGTTTCCCGCAAGAATGACGTCACTTTACACTCGTTTTCAAAAATAAATCTTAAATGTGAAATATAAAAAGTCGTTTAATTTGATTAAGGAAACAATTATAAATGTCACAGCCTATAATTTCGCCATTTTGTATGAGTTACTGATAAAAAATTATGTAAAAGGATGTCCAACACTTCCTAGTAAAACTAATTTGACGCGATCGGGAAATATTGAGAATTTTTTGTATCGGGCAATATCTCCCGTCACATCAAACTTTCGGACCATTCATTTAATGGTGGCCACTTGCGGCCAAAAATGTCGCACCATTTGAAGACCCATATTTCACTTGCTATTGAAAATTATCGAATTACTTTACTTACAGTTGTGAAATAATCCTTTTTTTAATCAATCCATTTACTTTACATGTCTGTATTCCGCATATTGACTTTGTAAGAACGGTTTAATTAATGTAGTTGACGATAATTTGCTCCCGATAATTTTTTCTGCGCATGCGCACTTAACTCGAATGGGAAATCCTATTAAGCGTTTTTTAAATTGTTTAACTGTAATAATTAATGCCATTGTTTGGTGGTATATAAGTTTATTAGACATATCTTGTGTTATCAATTGACTTTGAATGGCCATTTGTGCTTTGAATCCGAAAATAAGAATAAAAGAAGTCCGACATTATTTGGATCGTTCGAAATGTTGACGTTAGATTGCCCCATCAGAAAATAGAAAGCAATCTTCACGTCAAATTATTTTGACTACAACACTTGTCTTCCATACATATTGAACTACTTGACGTGCATGCTTAGACAATGTGTTATCTGCCAGGGTTGATTTACCCGAAAAATTGTAACCCTACACTTATATCCGAGGTGTATTTCACAGCTCACGGAAATTCCCGGATAGTTCCGACTGAGAATCAAGCTGACAAGGGCCAAATAATTCAGTTCAGTGGGGAATATTCTTTGGGAATATGTTTCTTCTTAACCTAGAACTAATATATTATCAGAAACATGTACTAAAACAATCAAGAACTAGCGACTCCTAGCGATGTATATTTATGACGGATATAAAGAATGACATCAAATTGAAACATCCGACTACTCTTCCCACCGACTTTATTGATACTCATTCCTTGGACAAATATATTCTGCTTTTTATTTTCTATGTGTAACGTTGAATGATGTTAAATTGGAGAAAATACTGTATCAGAGAATACAACAGAATTAATGAAAAATTGTTTTCAACAAAAAATGTTATATTACCGTTTTCCATTTCCCATTCCTTTAAAAGGCATCGTTTATTTACGAACATCCTTAACTCCTAAAGTAATTTAGATTCCGAAGACCAAAGAGAGAAAACTGTTTAGATCCCGGACTTTATCGACAAAAACTATTCTGGTAAATGGATATTGCAATCGATTAGACCTGTCTAATTATTAGGTATATTCTGCTGACTTTTCTCTGCTGACCAGCTGACTGCTGACCAACTGACCAGAGGGTATAAAATGCTGACCAGTATTTTGCTGACCAGGGTAATTTTGATGACTCCCAATGACCGACTGATAAGAACTGATAAGGGATAAACAGCACCCTAAAACCAAATCAATGCAGAAAAAGAAGCTTTTAAATACTAGTGCTTCAGGAGCAGTTTTTGAACTTTGCTATTGTCATTATTTCTTTGTTGCTTTCCTTCATTTCCTGTTGGAACTTCTGATTTAAGAAATATTGATATGTGGAAAAATGAGAAACTATCTTTAAATCATGTTTTTTTAACATTTTCAAAATCTTGATGAAAGGCTATGCTTATTTTTTTCCTTTTCTTTTCAAAAAATAAATTGTTTGCTGTTTTTGACCAATGTTTCACTGTTATTGCATTAGATGTAGGAGAATTATATTAGTTTATGTGAGTAAAACTGGCAGTTTCAAATATTAAGATATCTTGTAATGTTTTCTTTTATAATTCATCAAGAAAGCATAATTAAAAAAAAAACAAAGAATGATAAATTTTGTTTCCATTGTTTTATATTCATTATTAAAAAAAAGTATTTAGGACTGATCAGCAACTAAGTACGCAGTCAGTCAGAAGATTATTGGTCAATAATGATGTAGAGGGCTCTGTCAGCATTCAAACAGAAATGAATTAAAATTAAAACATTAAGTTAATTGCAAATTAAGCACTTAACCTTCATTTTTAATCATAGTAGCACAAGATTTCTTTTAAAGTTTAATTTCTCGTTTTTTAAGTGTTCGTTAGCAATGGGTTTGTGTAAGAAGCTGACCAGTGCTTTGCTGACCAAGGTATATCTTTTATGACTCCCACTGACTGACTGATAAGAACTGATAAGCCATAAACAGCTCCTTATAACCAAAACAGTGTAGAAAAAGAGGTAATTCAGAAAATGAAGCTGGTTCTACCAAATTCAAGCAGACTTTTATTTTTCATTCTTTGAATCTTGAAATTTTTCCTAACATGGTTTTGTGAAAAAAAATCTTGACTAAATGTCATGCATTTTCTATTTCTTTGAAAAAAATGTGTTTGATGTTTTTGGTGAAAGTATCACTGTTATTGTTTTTGATAAAGGAGTATTATACCAGCTGATGTGAGTAATTTTATTTGGCATTTTATGGTATCTCATATTTTTTTCCCATTTTTATACATACAATTAATTTAGTTTGCATCTATTTTAAGAAGTTAAAGTGGTATACATTTTGTCAACATTTTGTAATACATATCCATCATTAGAAAAAAAAAGAAAAATTGTTGGATTTGGCAATATGTTGACATGAATGCAGTCAGTCAGCAGAACTGGCCAACAAAGATAGAGAAGGGCTCTGTCAGCATTCAAACAAAATTAAATTAATAATAAACAGAAGTTTAATGCAAAAACAAGCACTTTAAAAACCCTTTTCTTTATTTGAGTAAAACAAATATATTTTACCAATTCCTATTTTGTATTAGGACAAGATTATCTGTTGGTAATCATTATTAGTTTAAATTATTTATTCTACATCGATTGTGAAACAAGTTCTTACAACTTAGATTAATCACTCTCGATTCTGCTTCCTGGATACATAACCAGTCCTTGCGCCGAATGTGAATTAATGAAAGTTTGCAAGGCAGATCCTGGTTTCCACTGGACTCTAACCCACGACCCTCGTATCCAGAAGCTGACGCTCTACCCCAGGACCACTGTCCTCCACATTATTCCACATTAAGCATTATTCGATGGTCTTAAAAGCTGACCAATGTTTTGCTGACCACATTAATTTTGATGACCTCTTTCAAAGACCTAATAAACAGTCTTTTTATTAGGTCTTTGCCCCTATTGACTGACTGATAAGAATTTATATGCAATAAACAGCTTCTCAAATAAAAACGATACAAAAAGAAGTAGCTGGCTTCATTATAGTCCAAATGCCCCAGGATAATAAGTTTTCTTTCTGTGATCTGTCTTAAATTCATTCCTATTTTTGTTTTTATTTAAATCCATTTTTTTTTGTATGTACATTGAAGGGACTTACTCAGATATTTGTGCTCTTGGATTAATAAATGTCATAAACTTGATATAAACACTCATTTTTAACTAAGCCAACATCCAATTTATTTTCTTCTAAGTGTATTTTTTAGCTTCTCAAAATTGGTGGAAGGAATTTTTTCCAGGAATCATTTCATTCTTGTGGTTGACCATTATATAGGATGAGCTTATTACCTAGACACATGTACCCTTCACATTAAGGCAAATTGTTGGTTTTCCCCATGCTCATGCAGATATTGATGAGTGGAACAACATAGCATACCAGTCATCAGCACATGTACCGGTATATTGGTTTTATATACCTGGTCAGCAAATTTTGGAGGGCAAATGGCTTCCCGGTCAATTCGTACCCAGACCAATTCGTACCCACCCTTTTTTGGCTAATTCGTACCCACATTTCGGTCAATTCGTACCCATCCTAATTTTTAAGAAGTCAATTCGTAACCAGTCTATAATTTTATAAGAATTATAGTACATATTAAAAGAAAATTCTCACATATTTTGAAACGAATTATAATACATAATAAATGAAATATTTTTTTTTTTAAACTTTGAGGTTTGAGGCATGTAAGTTAGCTATCAATAGGCAATTTTTGTAAATAGGTGGTCATATAAATGAATTTCCGAAAGAAACTTTTAATCAAAGAATTGATAAAACAACAACATATAAAAAGAACTATCAATTTTATTTTATTGTAAATTACATATCAATGCATCAGTTTTCGTCGTGTACCCTTGGTTTGTACACAATGGACACTTCATTCAACAGTCCTGTGCTAGTGAGTTCTCCAGCCCGGTACCTGTCCCGAACCGCGTGAATCTTTGACTGGCTAGCGCTGTCACATCGTCGCTGGTAGCGTTTTAGGAACATGTAACACACAAATCCATTATTAATACCCCTGATTCACAATTTTTCGTATGGTAAAACGTATATTTAACCGTAAATCCAATGTTGAAATACAAAACGTGTAAAATAAAAAGGGAATTTATCAATCTGTTGGACCAATCAATATCCTCAATTCATTAAAACAACATCTCTCATATGAAGAAGGATTTTAACCAATCACAACATGTCAGTCTCAATTTGATTTGAAAGTAACTTATCATATATAAATTAATAACAGTTTGTTTTAATTTGCTATAATTTTGTAACACCCCTTTTGTTGTAACTGGCTTATGATTAGCCTAGTAATTAAGGACACCAATTGATAGAACAATTAATGACAATTGACGCTGCATCCTCTGCGACCATTCTTCGGTTTGCACGTGATGAAAAGAATCCATATCAGTTAGTTAAAATGAGGTAAGTGTGAAAAGCAAGAAAACAAATCTGGCTATCAAATGAAGGAAACATATATAACTTAAAGGGAAACGCTATATCATTTTATTTAATTTTTAAACACCATTTTACGTAAAACAAAGCACACATACATCTACTCACAATGCTTCCCTCATAATTAAAACACAATAGACCAAAACAGAACATGAACAACTTAAAAAAATGATCTTAAAATACTAAATTATAGGATGGTTACGAATTGACTTGTTAAAAATTAGTATGGGTACGAATCGACCGAAAAGTGGGTACGAATTAGCCAAAAAAGGGTGGGTACGAATTGGTCTGGGTACGAATTGACCTGCTACCGGCAAATGTACATATACCGTTTATTGCAGACTTTCCAAATAGTCCATTATGTGTAAGTCAGTTTAAGGGAATGAAAATATACATGTGATTATTTAGATGCATTGTTAAAAGAAAACGAAAACATATTAGATGGCTGATATTTGAAAATGCCAGATTAACTTATAAAGTTATATAAAAAATCATATCAAGAACAGTTTCTCCCTTTCTCTCATACCAACGTTTCTAGAATTTTGAAAACTGCTCACAAAATACAATTTCACAAAAGTAAATAATTTCTAATTAATTACAAAAAGTGAAAAAGAAAACTCAAGAAATTAACAAAAGTATCTATTCTGAGGCAAATGGACTCTAGTAGAGCCAGCTATTTTTTCTGCAGTGTCCTGATAACAGGGAGCTGTTTATTGCCTATATAGCCATTCTTATCAGTTAGTCAGTGGGGGGTCATCAGAATTACCTTGGTCATCAAGCACTGCTACTTTTTAGACCAACCAATCTATTGCTGTCCAACCAACACACAAAACAAAAAACATTTATCAAAAATAATTGTGCTTCTATGTTTAAAATAAAAGGTTAAGCGCTCGATTTGCATCAAACTTATATTTTGATATTAATTCAATTCTGATTGAATACTGATAGAAAAATTCTTCTGACTGACTGCTTCCATGTCAAGAAATTGATGACCAATCCTGTGGACCAATCAACAAATTTCTTATTTAACCATGGATTTAGAACAATGTGACAAAATTCATACTCCTTCGATTTCATTTGAATACATATAGATCTATATATATGTAAAATCTAGATGAATTAGAGAAAAAAAATGAGAAAAGCTGATGTTTGAAAATTACCACAACTCACATAGAGTAACATTATCCTCTAAAAGTTGATACAACTAATACATTTAACAAAAACATGCAACAATTTACTTTTAAAAAAAAATAAAAAAAAATATTAACAAAGCATTTATTCAAGATTTTCAATTTGTGCAAAGCAAGGTTAAGAACAATTTCTCCTTTTATTAACATGTCGAATTTTCTTAAATAAGAAATGATGATTAAAGAAAGGATTGAAATAAAACTTGACAAATTAATTTTTCATTTCCAAAGGTATTTGATTTTTGTGGAGCCAGCTTCTTCTTTTGCATTGTTTTGGTAAATGGGAGCTGTTTATCCCCTATCAGTTCTTATCGTCAGTCAGTGGAGGTCATCAAAATTACCCTGGTCAGAAAAATACTGGTCAGCATTTTATACCCTCTGGTCAGTTGGTCAGCGGTCAGCAGTCAGCTGGTCAACAGAGAAAAGTCAACAGAATATACCTACCCCTAATACATCTTGGGATATTGTTTTCGCTTTTGAAGCAATATAATTTAATGTTTTTAGATATAATGATGATGATGATGATGACTGTTGATGTTGCTATTGTTCTCGATCTCAATCAATCGCAATATCTGCTCAGGTAATTTCGTCTCAGGTACTTGCACTCTGTAAAGTCGCTAAGGTCAGAGACATGTTATCTATGTCTCTGCTAAGGTATATGTACATATATTTACTATTGCGCGCTGAAATGGAGTTCGGTTGTGTTTGAAATTTTCACAGAAGAGGTTTAATTTTGTTTTGAGTCTGGTATAAACTGGCTCAGTTCCCGGTTAATAGTAGGTCAGTGTTCCTTGCAATGGTCTCCTTTGATGATGATTGTGATGATGATGATGATGATGACAGACAGACAGACAGACAGACAGACAGACAGACAGACAGACAGACAGACAGACAGACAGACAGACAGACAGGCAGACAGACAGACAGACAGACAGACAGACAGGCAGGCAGGCAGGCAGGCAGGCAGGCAGGCAGGCAGGCAGGCAGGCAGGCAGGCAGGCAGGCAGACAGACAGACAGACAGACAGACAGACAGAGATGGGACCTACGTGTCTTCATTGTCCATCTTGCGTTGATATTAGAAGAAATGCGTATTGTACTTTTGGGCGTCATTAATATATATAAAAATCTTCTTGTCTAAAAAAGGGAATATGAGGTCTCATGTATGATATATGGAATGATCTAAAGGTTCTCTATATAGATATTACATGCATACCACATGAATAAGAAATTGGCATATCTCCAGGGGCCCACATTGAAGATAACCCATAAAGGCAATCCCATTCAACCCTTAACCCTTTTACAAACAATAACGACATTTGACCAAATTGTTCGGATGACATTAGAAAGCATTGCAGGAAAAGGAGAAATTGTTCGTAACGAGCAATCTTTCCTTTTCCCACACTGTTCTCTGCCCTATCAGAAGATTAATTTTCAATTTCATCACCTTTTGAAATGTCGTCTGCAAACTCTTTCAATTTGGGACAGTCTAAAATTGGTTGTTTTGGAAAGGGTTAACACTCCTGTATTACGGTGATCTTTAGCTCACAACTGGAAATCAATTTCGCAGGAGAAGATTTTGCTCATTTATTTGCAAGAATCCATTTACTCTTCCAGAGCAATTTGATCTAGCTTATTTTCTTAATTTTTGTTCATATTTTCTTTCAATTAGATGTGTCGGCTGCAAAACGTTTACAATCAAGAAGGGAGTCGTTTGGTTGAAAGAATTTGTATCACGTGATTTTACGAAATAAAGATTTATCGACCGCTCTTAGCCTATAACCACGAAGCGGAGCGCATTTTGATTTGTGTCGGAAAAAAGTTATTGTGTCCTTGTAAAACTTTTGTTTCAAATCAAAATCATGAATATATAACACCAGAACAGTCGTTTTTGACAGTGACCTGTTGCATAACACCACATTAAAGTAAGAATTTCGAGATCGGAATTTCAAAAAGCTATTTCTTTGTGTAGTTTATTTAGGACACAAGGTTGCTAGGTAGGTATAAGCTTCCTTGTTTGAAAACAAAATATATTTTTAAATTTGGCAGAGATAATTGCAGCGAAAGAAAACAAGGCTCAAGTCGATCAAATTCTTCATTTTCGGGAATTTTATTTTTCATAGCGTCTGCTACATTTGCACCAAACAAAAACATTTGACACAAGATAGGCGTTTCATTTCTTTGCTATGATGAATTTGTGACGGGTTCAAATTGAAAGCAAATTATTTACAACCCTTATAGATAAGATAACAACTATTTTCTTGCATAATTGGTAGACAGCAAAGACAAAAAGAAACATCGCTGTTGATGAGTGATGTGTTTGCTGTTGTGATGATGGTTTATCTTCTGATGTTGGTACTTTGAAAATCTCAAATACAAAGTTTAAGTTCATCAAAAGCACTATCAACAAAGATACGGCACCATATAACGATTTAAATGGTTTTGTTTATTTAATACGTCGATTCGATCACGTTTTTTTTTATTATTATTTTCAGATTTTATGGTTGTAAAAACAAACAGTATCCAATCGATCGTATTCATCAAGTTTGGCATCATAGATTTATCTTCTATTATTTTTTGGATTGTAAAACTTGAAATATTTGTAGTCATTTGAGTATTTCAGCAAACGAAGTGCTCATAATCTTTCAAAGCTTTTTTCCAGATTATCTCACTTTGGTGCATGTAGTGCTTTAAATCTTCTGAAACACACTTTCTTTTTTATAACTTAACCGATGATAAAGAATTATACTACTTACTTAACAATGCATACATACATTGTTAATATTCACGATGCAGATTTTCACAAAATCCATACCATTGAGTTAAGAGAGCGGTCTAGAGGCAATGCCTTAGTTCATATAACTTAGATCTTTAATGTTGATGAAGTGAGTTCAAGTGACCTATAGGCCCAACATGGCCGGGTGTATTATTATATTTATTTTACTATTTACACTTAACACATATCACTTTAATGAAGTATTCATTCTTTTGTTCATATGCAAAGCCGCTTGAAAACCCACTGTGACAAAGAGAAATACTTCTTAATGATAAGCGATTTGTCACAACGCTTTCTTCTCAAAAGTACAATAAGTTGGGGGCTTTTTAACGCCACTGTTGCTTTTTATTTTGAGCAGAGACCAATTTCCTAATACGTGACTCATATGGGGAGAGGTGAAGATAGTTATTAGAGTTATATCGATTTTGAAGCTGTTTTTGTTTTGTTATGTACTGTTTGTATTTGAATGTTTTCCCTTACGTAGCAGTTTTATAAAAAAAATCTTTTTCAAGGTTCTGTCTGCTGCATTATGCCAGACGTCTTAGATAACAAAGTCCATTGTTTTACAGATTATGTAGGATACAACACAAGAGTCGTCATGGCAAGCTGTTCTTTAAACAAAGAATCTGACGAGGTATACGTTCAATATTGCAATGTTTGCCTGTCACAGTCTACAACATCAGAGGCGTTCTCTTACTGTTCCATTTGTTGGGAGCATCTGTGTCAGTCATGTGATAAGGCCCATAGAGGGTCCCGGGCCACGAAGGACCACGCCATTTTGACAGGAAGTCAGATTCATACTCGATCCCTGAGGACAACCCCAGCTCCGCCAATCATGTATTGTGATGTACATAAACCTACGATACTTAAACTCTTCTGCAAGGATCATGGTGAGGCCTTGTGTAACACGTGTAAAATGACCAAACACCCCAGCTGTGATACGATCGAGCTCAATCATTATATAGCTCAGATGAATGTAGCTGAAAGATGTAGTCAAGTAGAGGCGAGTCTGGATGACTTGACTTCTAAAATCAACGATTTCAAGAAATCAAGACCGACTGAAAGATCGACTTTTAAAACGCAAATCCAGAAATGCCTTCACGATATGCAGGAACTACGAAAGACTGTAAACGACAGGCTGGTTGAACTCGAGCAGACGCTCTCATCTCAACTGCGTGACATCGAGCAGACGATTGATAAGGAAATTGAATCCAGCATGGTGACTATTGATGACATCATGCAACAAATCGAGTACCAGAAAAGCGTATTGAATCAGTACAAGAACGTGCAGAACGAAGAAGTCACGTTTATCACATTGAATAAAATATCTCCGCGGGAAAAGGAGTACAGGAACATGCTTGATGTGTTGCAGAAACAAGTCTACGATAGAGATGTCCGCTTCCAGCCTGATGACGGTATTAAAGAACTACTCCTACAGCTGACGTCACTTGGGACTATTCTTTACAAGCAGCCCAAGTACCTCAGTACCGTCCCGACATCTGTACGTGACGACTTTTCTGTTATGGGTAAACAGGAGATAGACGTGGGATCATGCAGCGTCCTAGGATGTACATTTATGTCTGACGGACACCTCGTACTCGCGTGTGGAGATAACGGATTAAAGTTGTTGGATAAAGATTTCCAGTTTATATATCAGTTCCCTGAGTATTTAGTAGACGTATCTGCCATCAACGACAGCGACATCATAGGAACACAGAGTGGCCTCAACCAACTCAAGCGTATCCGGGTTTTACCGGATATGAAGGTGGTGAGAGCCCTGAAGTTGGATAGACGATGTGGAGGTGTGGATGTGTATAGGGATGAGATCTACGTCACGTGTCATGATAACCCCGGTAAAGGAGAAGTCGTCGTACTCAACATGGACGGTCAGGTACTGAGGAGGCTGGGGATGGATAATGGTGAATACAAGTTTACAAGGCCTTTAGGTGTAAAAGTTAGCCCGACAGGGAGTGCTCTGTTTATCTCTGACATGGATAAGGGCACTGTCACATGTCTGAATCAACAAGGGCATGAAGTCTATAAGTACCCAGTCACATTACCGAAACAACAATGTCATGAAGTCTATAAGTTCCCCTCCAAAGCCAAAATGAACTTGCGGGCACCGACAGGGATGTTTGTGGATAGTGATAACAACGTATTAGTTTGTGGACTGGACACAAACAATGTTCATTTGTTCTATCAAGGCTTAAAAAGGAAGGAGATAACGTTGGCACAGAACGAGAGTCCAATTTCTATAGCGTACCGACACAGTGACAGGCGTATGGCTGTTGGATTACACATGAAGTCCAAGTCAGATAAGAAACTGCTTGTGTTTAGACTGTCTTTATAACCACCGTTCAGTGCGGGTGATTTGATGGTGAGATCTATGAGAATTCTTCTACTTCCACATTACAACTAAGAACAACAATGATAAGATAAGATCGTGCTGGTCGTAGTTGAGTGAAGGGGTCTGGTGGCAAACTGTTTCAGGGGAAATGTGTCTCAATTTTTAAAAGCATATGCTTTGTGTTGAAAATGTGAAGATGTAAGGACATTTGGTGGCTATTTCTTCTATGTTTTGATATGAAGAAATGGGTTTGATGGCATACTGTTCCAGGGGAAATGTTCCTGAAAATTATTATTTTACGCGCTGAGTTGAAAATATGAAGATGCAAAAACTTTCAGAGGACCTACCTCTACTTTTTAATGAAGAAAATGAACTACTGACAAACTGTTTCAGGCAAATGTTATTTAACTTTTATAACCTTACATTATGTTGAAAATGTGAAGGGCTGTGAAAACATGAAGATGTAGACACCTATGGTGGACCCTTTTCCATCTTCTATCTTTTGATATTAGGAAAAGGATCCACTAACAAACTGTTTCAGAGGAATTGTTCTTTTTCTTTTATACGCGTTGAGTTGTTTTGAGTTGATATCGTGAAGATCTAGGGACATTTGATGGACCCTTTTCTATTTTCTAAGTGGTGAATGTTTTGTTCTCTGATTTGTGTGTATGAACCTATGTAAAAGGTGGTCAGCACCAATCACTAATGTGAGAGGCGCAATAGATAACTTAAAGAGGTAACGTGTTGTTGCTTTGGAGGTTAATTGATCGCCCGCCAGAAGGCGGCGATCATATTTGTAGAAGCTTTTGGTTAGTGCACATGGGGAAAGGGAGGCTATATTTATTTTTGTTATCATTTTCCATAACAAAGGCTTTTCTTTTTATAGTCGTTGACCTTTTCTCCTTCATTCATTGTTTCAAAAAATGTTTTCTGTTTGATTTTGTGTTCTTAAAAGACTTTTATTTGGAGAAATAGTTTAAAATAAGATCCATCTCAAACAATAACAGGTCCATTTTTCAGCCTGTATCTCTTTTAGTTTGTCTTGGAATCGGTTTTCTTTATCAAAAAGATGGTACCGAGTGCCAGTCCAATCTGTAAAGTCGTCTGACGAGGTCCATTAGACTGTCTCTTTGATAAATATTCTAAAACCCTTTATTTTATAACGTAATCTACGAGATAACAGTCAATTAATTTGACCAATGAAATACGTCTGCAGGTGCCCGTATCATCTCAACTGTCGAATCGCCTTTGTTAAAATACTGACCTCTCAATTTATTCCCTTTAACATTTATTTGTAATCGCTTGAGCACTGATTATACATAATTGTCTACGATTTAATAATACGTTATATATGGAGTGATTAAGTCTTTTGTCCAGAGCCTACAAATTCAATTTTGATCGACGAAAAAAACAAAATAAAACTGTAGCTGTTACGGTCTTCGTGCCGATAAAAATGCGGTTTTCAGCCTTTAAGCAGAATTATCGTCAATCTTTCCTTTAAATCACTCAATTTCTTTCGGTAAAAAAAACAGCCCATAATCAGAAAGTATATATACAGATGATTTTTAGGTTTTATTGATAAAAATAAAAAGGTAATTACCAAAAACACTTCGATCTTTTTCCATTCGTCCCATATTACGTTCGTACCGTACATTTGATTATAAGTCACTTAGCTCGATAGTATCAAAAACAAGCCTAAATGTGATGCGAAGTCTGTGTTTCAAAAATGACAGTAGTAAGACATCTGTAAAATGTGAACATGTGAAGATGTGGTCTTTGTGTAGTTCTAATTAGGTCAACATAGAATGTTCCACATCCTGCTCGTTCTTAAAGTTGTTATATGTAATAGTTTGTTTTGGCATAAGACAAATGTGTCTTCTGTACGAAGTTGGTGCACATCACTTTACTTGATGAAACATTCTTAAATGCTTAGATTGATTAGTGCTAATACTCACTTAAAAGTTGTAGTGTGCTATCAATGCTGTCTCAAAGAAATGAAGTTATATGTAATAAGTACCAGTTTGTTTATTGTTTTTCTTTTGTTATGGTTTCAACCAAGGAAATAGATAACTGTTATCTATGTCTCTGTTTCAACTAACCAATAATTCAATTAAAATATTGTCTTCATATCTTATTATTGCTGCCTGCATTTATTTTCGTCGTTCTTTAGAATTAAAGATTATTGCCTTTTCCCCCATATTATGCCATGTAAATATATATTAATAACATTCTTAACCCATTACCAAACAATGACGACATTTAACCACTTTGTTGCAGACGACTCTGGAAAATATTGTGGGAAAAGGAGAAATTGCTCGCTAAGAGCAATTTTTCATTTTCCCACAAGGTTTTCTGCTCTATCTGAAGAATATTTTACAATTTCATCACTTTTTGAAATGTCGTCTGCAAACTCTTTCAATTTGGGACAGTCGAAAAGTTGGAAAAGGGTTAAAAGACATATTTAATCAGTTATCTATAGTAATGTGCCGTATATTTTATACCTTTTCCTTAGTACTATATCAATATTGAAAACAAAACTCATCATAAGGTACATCTAAGGTTATGATTAAATTGATTGTATTATAAAAAAGAAAAGGGTATCAAGTGTAAATAATAATGGGAGAAATGTGCTTCATTGTAAGGAATTTCTTCTTCCATCACAATGATTTCCCAAACTGTCTTATAAATGACATACTTTGTGTTATCAAAAATGGAAACAATTACAGACAAATTTCATAAAAGTTTAGAAATGCTCAATTTCTATATATGGGTTTGCAGGTTAAATTCTTCTGTTGCATATATCTTAACCCATTTGATCCTATTGGAATAAGATAATTCTCCAAATTGAAAACACCTGCACAAAATTAATATTGTGAAATTTGGAAGAAGTCAAAGTGATAAACTGTAAAGATAAGTATCAAAAGTCAAGAAATATATCTTGGTTTGTAACAATGTCTTAAAAGTTTCTGGTTTCAATAGCTTTAAATCAATTAAAAGAACGAAATTTATTAAAACGTGAAAGCAAGATTATAAGAAATAGTCTCTTAAAAAACAGCGCCTGTCTAACGCTCCTCCAACGTATGTTGACTAGATCTGATTGTCTTTCATCATGAGTCGTTTCAGATTAATTTCTTCTACTTTTGGTGAAACAGTCAGCCACAAACCTATGTTTAAACTTTGTGACAGCTATTCCCTCGGCAATTGCTTACATTAGCCGAGTAACAGGCTGTTTCTAATGAGTTTGAATGACGAGATACGTTTGCATGTTTTATAAATACATTTCTATTCTATTCTTTTTATGTTATGTTGGAGGTTTTGTTTAGGAAGACAAATCAATTTTTTTGCGGGCGACTTTGAGGCTTGCATCAATTTTCTCTTGTAAATGACTGATAAGCCTTGCTGCGGACAGCAGTAAGTTGCATGTATAATCTATAAATAGATTGGTTGTTAGTAATCGGATTACGTTTCAGTGAATGCTTCATTAGCCTGCGTCCGAAATACTGGAATCATTTTTCAAAAAAAATCTTTTTTGGTATATTTGTTTTCCATCATTTGTTCATGCTTTCTCTCTGCATGATATTATTTGTGTAGGGACGTGTGTAACAACCGGAAATGTAATAAAACAGGAAATGTAATAAAACAGGAAATGTAATGATTATTACATTTCCTGTTCTTTTACATTTCCGGTTGTTACAGACGAGCATTACTAATGATTAGGGAGTATCAACGAATGATAACTACAATAGTTTGCTATATTACTGTCCTTTGTACTACACGTGTATTTTAGCACATCAGCTGTTACTTTACTACTACAGGCAGTAGTCTACCTCTGTACATGCTTCACGGTTTTTTTATTTATCTTTTTTTAATCTATGTACATACTTGCCGCTATTATTACTTCTTTAGGAGTTCTGCACTTATTTTGTATATGCTTCATTTAAACTCCTGCTACTATACTCTTACTGGTACAAAACTACTGCTTTATAGTACATTTTTACGTATATAAACTAAACATTTAAAGCTATATTTCTGCCGCTACTTAACTACTATAAACAGGACTGCACATTTTCTGAATATGCTTCATTTTTACTGTTAATACTTTTCTCAAAAAAGCAAAAGGTTATAGCTATCAAAAACAAACTGCATTTCCATAAATACAATACTTTTACAGTTGCGTATGTTTTTAAGTCAATCCCTTGCTTAGATTTTATAAAAGATTTATGACAAGTGATGTCCCTTTATCACATAGTTTCTTACCAATATCTAATAGAAATAAGTTTAACCCAATATAAAACTGTGTTTTTCTCCATTTTGATAAGGAATTGCCCATGCATATTGTAAAATAAATGTGAATGTTTACTTATGCATTTTACAAAGGAACTGCCATTGTATAACTCAGTTATTCAATCAAGATAAATATATTCCATTTACTTTAATAAGGATTTGCCAATATTTTTGTATTATGAGATCAAAGAGAGACAACTCTTTAGCCTTTACCTGTACATAGTTAAGCATGAATTGGTTATATCCCTTTATATGATAGTATTCATATTGTATTGCTATTGTAGATATTCACTCTTGTAATAGAAGTCATAGAATAAACACGTAAAGTTAGAACACATACATATTGTGTTGTTCTTAATTTAAATTATTATCCAATGCGATATAATATAACATGGTGTCAGAAGTTCTTGCTTGGATTCAGAGGACATTTAATCGTCACATCTGACATTCTTCTTATTTTTCAAATATTGTGATTTGGAACATTTCTAGTTTCTTTTCAGTTTGATTATGGAATTATCTGGCATACCAACCCCAGTAATGGAGTGGGACTCTCCAAATTTATCGGATTCTTGGACTAAGTTTAAGGACCATGTGAACTTAATTGGTTGTTCAAAGTTCTTGTAAAACATTCGTTCTTTATCTAACGTTTTCTTAATAATTGGTTGTTCAAAGTTCTTGTAAAACATTCGTTCTTTATCTAACGTTTTCTTAATTGTATCTTTAGATTGTTGTATGATAATAAATATGTAAGTCGCCATTTTCCGTAATTTATATTCTGAATATTCTGAACGTGTTTTGAATAGATTAAAGAAGCTTTCAATATCAGTTTTTTCTCGATACCATACGATTGGCATTGGAAAAGAACATGGTATTCACCTTCTATTGTACTTAAGTTTAACTCATCCAAACAGAAGGTACATATTATCTCTTCCCTTGGAATCATTTCGTGTCTATCAGTTTCAATAATAGGTACGTGATTTAAGCACCTAACTTTTGCAAACGCCTTTTTATACCAATATGAAAGCCCAATAGAAAGGTATCTCTCGGGTTCTAATTGAGATTTAAAAAGTTTGAAGGTATCACATCGGGATGATATTTACACTATTCGACCTGTCCTGTCGTCTGCAGTCTATAAGTTGTTGTTTGAAAGTCTTTAAAGGCATACTAGCGCTCAGAAAAACTGCGAAACTAGGTTATAAATGAACGTCTTGAGGTAGATACAATGCACATTTTGGAAACAAATTACATAGTCATGACTGACAACACTGGCTGAAGTTTCAAAGTAATGCATGGATTTGATTCATCATTCATTTTAAAAGCAATGCAGGCTGAATTAAATCATTGAGAACTCATTTCTCTGGCGTCTCGGCTATATTGTTTGGGACACGTGATTTCTATGAAGGCAGTGGTATTGTACTGAAGTGTAACAAAGGGAAGTTTTCTTGCGGGGAGTTTGGCAATTTATATTGTGAAGAACTGGACCAGTACTGTTGCAAGTTTCTGTGTATATTATGTTAATCAAGGTATCCCACACCACAAAAAGGTTGTCAAAAATGATTCGGTTTCATATTCTAATCACTTTAAAAACGAAATAACCTCCACAAAAGCTTGCATGGTGTTGTGGATGTAAGCCAGTTACCCTATTACAGTGCTAGTCATGTGATGTGATTTCAATTTCAGGAGAACACTCTTGAACGTGTTCATTTCAATGATTGTGGACTTTTGTAAAGAAATGTGTTGTAGGCTCCACCAGTGAGGTATATGAAAGAATGTTCATAAATGAATGTAAGATTCGGTCTTGGGCTCTAAAAGTTGAAGGACGAAGTGGTCGCCCAGTGATGAGTTACTTTAGGTTTCAGTGCGGTAATTTACAAGAAGAATGTTCTGCGACATGCAAAAGTAATGTCTTTATGCATTGTCTGATATTCCACCGTTTAGATGTACAATGGCTTGATAGAGCCCAGTTTAAAACCATATTTCATCTTGACATTGTTTGCACTTGTGGTTGGTGCTCATTCAGAGATAAGGTTCAAGTCTCTACCAGCAAGATTTACTTTGGTTAGCCCAGTGACTCATTTTGAGGCTTTTCCAGATGATATCTGGCTGGTTCAGTGTGTTGTTGTTTAAAGAATAGGCCTTTCCTGTTTGTTGTTTTGTTGATGTTGATAAATGGCCCTAACTGTGATGTGGATTTAGTATGAGGCTCATCAAATTGTGTTCCAATACTTGTCAGCATGTCGTTGGTTTCCACTTTGGTGACAACATAGTCTGACAACATAAAAAGTTATGCAAATCTATGGGTATAGAATGGAATTTGGTTTTATCTATTAACTGTGACCCGGACCCCATCTCTCCTGAACAGTTCGTTGGCTCGTCAAGAATGGTTGGATTGTTTCATTTTTTCTCTACCAATGTAACATCATGAATCTCGCTCAGCGGTGTATTTTTGATCTAATGCTTTAGCAATTTAATGTTCTGGGGCTTCTCCAGTGATGTGTTGTAGTTTGTCCGATGCTACCACTGATAGTGATATACCAGTCAAATTTTAGTCACACTCCGTGTGTTGGTATCTTTTATCATCTTTGGCTTTAGCAGTTAAACGTCCCTAGTTATTTTGCTAGTCACTTTGTTCACATGGTCAATAAAAGCTGGGCATGCCCACTGGCAGGTATACACACCGAATTGACTGGGAAAAAACATAGCCTGGGGTCCTGGTCCGTGAGTGTTCCCCGCACCGCGGGGTATACGGGGTATGCACACAGACCAGGACCCACAGGCTAGTCTTGACCGGCTCTTGTTGGCAGATTTAAGTTATGGGTTAACAGCCATTCATGTTGACCTGGGTACCGCAATAAATCTATGATTCTTGGTCGGATCTATTGCTGCAAAATAACCATTTTTCTATTAACAACAATCCATACTTTTGTTAAGATGGGTTCTAAACTCGTCTGCAGCAGCTGTGGTAAAAGTAGCCTGGGTTCTGGCCCGTCCGTATTCCCCGAAATAGGCCTAATGCGGTTATGCATGGGCCAGGACTCCAGACTACGGTAAAAGGAGGTTAATAAAATGGAAATAGAGATAATAATTTTAAAGACGTCTCTATCAAAAGATTGTCTCACAGATTGAGGGTTTATTCATTTTAAGATAGAAGGTCTTCTACAGATAAACTGTCATCACAGATTTCTGTTTCACTTCTTTTTTAAACAATAACAACACAAAGGTTTTAAAGATTTGAAATACTTATGCAAGAATTAAATCACATTTCTGATGTTTTTGTTGGATGACGTCAGTCATTTAACAAGGCTATAATTCCGAAATCGTTTGGTGAACTTATTACAAAATGAACCGCCGTGGGAGGACCTGACATCTGAACTTGTCCTATACTCGTCAATATTTTAAAAAGCTGATCATAATATCCTGTATGCTATGTATTTTTTATTCAAACTTTTATAATTGAAAGATGATGGGTGGTCAATAATAAGGTTTTAGAGACACCACAATCGTATTTAATAGGAAATGGTATGCACTATTTTTTTCATTTTTTCCCTTGACCGAATATTGCTATTTTTAGGCCCATTAACAAGCCAAATAAGGAGGTCATGTGACATGAGTCGTCCGATCACATGGAAGAAAGCCCCGCCTCATTTCCATCTTACCGCTAGACAAGTGGGGAAAACCCCATGACGTTACTCTAGGGGATCTAGAAACGAAAACGTTTCATGCATGACTTGCAATCAGTCGGCTACTTAATTTCGTGATAAAACATGATAAATCATGTATCATTTTGATTGAAATTTCCCATCTTGGTCCCCGAAGTTTTAATCACTATCTTACTAAAGTGAGGTGTAATTGACATCGGTCCTTCTATCAGTTTTGAAATAATTAGCCCCGAGTTATCCAGGTTTCCTGTTCGAAAATATAGCGATATTGACCTACATATTTCTCTCAGTGTAAATCGTGTTGGACGTCCGATCGTGTTTTCTTCGCATTGTCTTGGAAGGAGCATTGTTCCATATAAACGGTAAGTAAAATGATATTTCATTGATTTGCATGGATACTTTGGTTTTCATCATCGAAATCATTGTTAACTTTCTGTTTAAATGCGTTACGAAAATGACCGGAAGTTGTCGATAACCTGTCAATCATCAATGTTTGCTGCTATCTTAGTTTACCTCATACATGTTTGCAAATTAATCTAGGCTTCGGCATTCAAAACAAGATACTTGAAATGAATTCAGTCTTCGATACAATAAAGCATACCGTAATTCATTGTGTCACTCCGGTGAGAAGGTATGAAGCCTGTACTAAATGTTTGTCTTGAATAATTTTGTTTAGGTCTAACGATTTCTTTTAGAAAAGAGCCTTTGAACATTAAGAGGATAATCTTAGTCATTTCAATAAGTAAGAATATCTTTCACTGGGTCCCCTCTTTCACTAATCTTATTCTGCTTGTAAACATTATGCATTCTTGTAATAAGTAATGAGTCTACGATAAAGTACTCAATGTACTCATTGCTGCAAACATAAATCAAATATAACACTCAAGACTGAGTCCTGTACATTAATGGAAAAACAAACAAACAAACACAACCAAAACCAGGGGCCTATAGAATCCTAAGGATTAGAAGTACACAATGTTCACATCCGGCTCAAAAAACTATATGAACTCTATGATATTGTCATAGCATTTGTAATGAGTACCTGTATAGCTCTTACTCAAAGGGAAGTGACCATTGAATCACTCACCACAGAAAAAAACAGTTACAGACAGTGACCAAGTATCTTTCCTTTAAATGGTTTATTTTGTAAACAATGATCCTAATTTGAATCATTCATTGGTGGGTGTGGTTTTTTAAGGACTACCTCAAAGTGCCATGATAGTAATATATGGTAGTTATTTGATATTAACAATTGTTGTCACCAAATCGAAGATAATTTTAAATTTCTTAACTTGCTGAAATCTGGTAATTTTGTTAATCCCAAAAATGATCAGACAATCATGACAGCTCACTTCACGTTATTTAACGAAAGCACAGGGTTTAAGCATCTGATAAGTAAAGATATGGTAAATAGTCTTTGGTTTAGTGACAAGGATTGTCAATACCAATTTTTTGACGTTTGTAACTCCAAATAGACACATCGCTGAGAGATTATCTTTAACAGCTTAGTAAGTGGTTGCAGTGGAAACTTTGTTACTTGAGTTAAATCCACAATGTTGCAGCTGGGTTTGGGGGAAGTTAAAACATTTAAAAGACTGCCAAAAAATAAGATGGGCTATGCCTTTTTTGTCTTAATTGCTTGAAGGTTTATCAATCAAATATAAATGTTCTCAGTAGTATTTTATGCTTTCTTATGCAAATCACTATGAAAAATTAATTTCTCTGTTTTAAATTGCTCATACCTGATTATACTGATAAAAGTTTGTCTTTTTTATAGGGTGCTATGTTTGAAACTTGCATTTTTCCAATTTAACAAATGGTTTTTTTTTTATATCACAGATGAAAAGCATTGTCTTCTGGAAGATGAAGGGGTCATTCAATACCAGAGTGTATAGTGAAACTAACAGAAACCATGACTTACAGTGAGCAAACAGTGAAGGCAGTATGATGCACCACTAATCCACTTCTATTTACAGTTGGATTGGAGAAACAGATGCAGAGGTATATTGAAATTCATTTAATATTTTGATTGCATGACCTGCAAATAGTTGTCCTGTCTGTTATCAAATAATGTAAGTTACTTCAGCTTCAAAGCGTGAAAAAAAGCAAAACTCAAAGTGGCAATATAAACAATTCTTAAAGAAACTGATCACTCATTCTCACAAAGTGGTGACCAATGCTGTCATAATGCATTCATGCAATATAAGGGAGATATACATTCACATATATGTAAAAAAAATGCTGTGGTGGCGTTTGACAGCTGCATGGAAAAATGCCTGTCCTGGTATAGTATGTCCTGATTTAGGTATGTATGGACAAAAATAAACCATTTTCTGGCAACAAAATAATGTGTTAATATGAAGACAGGTATCCATTGAATATGCGAATCTCAATTTCTTTTAAACAAAGTAAAATTTTAGATTAACCATCATAACTTATTCATGTTTTCAATCTGCCAATCATTTACAAATCCTACACCAAACAGCCACCTAGGTACAGCCGAAGTATGATTTATTTATTTCTATATTCATATGGTTAGTTACCTAACTAGTTCCCTAGCTGTAGTATAACTTATATTTCTTTTCTTAACATTTTCAGATGTTAAGCTAACCTAACTGGTTCTCTACCTAGTTGTAGTATAACTTAGTTCCATTACTGTAGTATAACTTATCTTTATCTTTCCTACATTTACAGATGGTAAGCTTACCCAATTGGTTCCCTACATAGCTGTAGTATAACTTATCTTTATCTTTCTCTTTCTAACATTTCAGATGGTAAGCTTACCCAACTGGTTCCCCAAGCCACTTAGCAAGGCTTCTGGTATGGAGGTAGCCAGACTATCATTCCTGGGACCCATGTTTGCCTGGAGTGTATTTGCTGAGGACAATGTGAGTTTCAATTTTATTTTTTTCTTGATGAAAAATGAAGATTAAGTTTAATTGGATTTCCCCCTCCTTATACACTGTGGTATGACTGAGACGTTGTTGAGAAAGCGTTGAGCCCATATGAACATATTAAGGGTTCAATGCGAGACTATAGAAATTGCTTCATGTTTATTAAGCACTTTCAATAGTAATGCATTGGACCATTGATGTTCTTCATTGTTATGTAACATCAGAATCACGTCCATAATCCTTCACTCTATGATACCTCACTTTGTGGTATCTGTTGCAAAACACCTTTGAAACCATTGGGTCAAAAGTATAAGCTGATTCTAACGATTGCTCTCAAACCATTAAGAACACATTTGTTTCTTGCCTTTTTCGCCTAATGTGATTATTTTAGCATGTAAAGAAAATTAAAAGATTTACTTAAATCAAGAACCTTTATGTTTAAAAAGACTGCAAGTCATGCTTAGATATTCAACAGACACTTTCTATGTGCCTTGTATCGCAAGCTGGAATATAGCATGCTGGAATTATATTCCGTGTTTATTTGATATTTAATGTGGTTGATGAATTATATATTGTTCATAGTAAAGGGGAAAAGGATAAATTTGATAACATATATAGTTCCATAGAAGTGGTGGTGACTTACAAGTTGTGCTCCAAAATTGAGCTCTGATGTCATTAACAATCAATGATGTTAAACACCTATGCTGTTGGTATTTATATCAGATAATTTCTGTTTCAGACGAAGGTTGTAGAGAAGCATTTTGCATGCCTGTCCCACCAATTAACCCCAGACAATGTCAGTCTGGTGTACCAGTCACTACAGCATAGAATGCAGTACCACAGTGTAAGCATGTTTTACCCTCAGATCTATATCGGACTTAGCATATAGTGTAATGCAAAATGGTTGATACAATGTATGTCCTATCACAACGACTAAGATATGACTTAGGATATGTTCTTTTTTTTTACCAATTCTCTCATATGGATTCAAATTTAGATACAAATGAAGTATAGAGCCATAACAATGAAAATGAGTGAAAAAAACATCTTTAAAATATAAACTTTTGTGAAAAAAAAAGAAATTTGACTTATGAGGAATTTATCCTTTTAATGTTAATTATCACGATTGTGAGTAAATGTGGGATGTTTTGAATCAAGCTGTTATCACCTAATACAAAGAAATATTATTACCTAATTCAAAGAAATGATCATCAACTATAACTTGAAAAAAACACACAGATTTTTCTCACCTTTTTTCTCCCCTTAGTGAGAATGTGTGCGAAGCTAACAAAAAAAATTAATTATTTCTTATAAAAAAAGTTATGTTTGTTTATATATATGTATATGCTTTCAGTTAGACTCAATAATAGTTGATGGTATTTGATGTCATATCTGTTGCACTTCACCATCTAAATTTGAAAAACAAATTCATAGTACATGTAGATAAAACTCTGTATTCTCTTCATATACATTGTATAAAGTTGTGATGAAGCATTGTAGTGACCTTTGTGGTCTAATGGTAAAGGTGGTTGGCTTTGTACCAAGGGATCCTATGCTAAAGCCCCTCTGGTTACTTAGGAGTGTTCTTTGGCAAGACACTTCAGACCACTTTAGAAAAAAAGTATTCATATCTAAATATCATTTTCATCTATACTCTTTTATAGGTGTCCGAAAAACCATCAACAGTAGGAGGACCTTGGCAGTTGAGTGAAATTCAGGGATGATGAAGAAAATACACAGGAGTAGGATTGGAGAACCTTAAGAACTGCCATCTTAAAGTGTTTGGCTTGAAAAGATAAATAGTTTTATATTAAAGCAATCTGGTTTCTTTATCAGTTTTCCATTTGATAGTTTTGTGTTATGTTAAGGACAGCATGGAACAAGAGAATCACGTTTTTTCCTGGTATGATAGGGTACATGTTTTATGAATTGGCAACAAGCTCTTTGTTTGTTGTTCATAGAAACTGAATGTATAGCTCACAAGGAATAT